>JAQOOD010000006.1:2593381-3018951 GCA_029633175.1 Citrus glauca
CAAGATCGCCTCATCTTATAATAGCTTTGAAAAATATAAAAGTACAATTTTTGAAAATCAGATTTTGAGTATAAATTTTATCCTTAATAAATCATTGCAAAAATTACATAAATCCAAAATTATTATTAATGTAAATACGAAATCAATATACATGGAGTTTTGTTTTGCATTTATAATTTTTTTATAACTCTTATATTAATTTACTTGTTTTACTTTCTATTCATAAGTTTTAGGTCACTTCAACAACAATGACCTTTCGCAACAATAATGTTTTGTTGCTCAAAGTATAAATTTTGTTGCCTTAGATTGTTGCAACAAAAATACATTTGCCGTTAAGATCGTCAGCCTAGCATTGTCGTACTCTATATTTAACAACAAAACAAAAGTTTTCTTGCCTTAAACATCTTTTCGCAACAAAATAGATTTGTAGTAAAAGAGTGCTCAACTTGTTTACCAAATTGTTTTGCAACAAATTATTTTGTTGCCCTTGCACTAAATATTTTTTTACAACAATATTATTTTGTTGCTAGGAAATAGAATAAATAATTTGGCTACAAAATAATTCTGTAGAAATAAATTTATTTTCAAAAAATTATTATATAACAATTTTTTAAATTAAATACAATGAAAATTAATACCATTATAAGAAAAAGATAATTAATTAATTCAAAGGAATTACTATTATTGATGACAAATACATAAAAATTATTATAAGATGGAATATTTATTTTTTTAAATTACAAATGAATATAACTTTATTGATTTTCTTCATCTCATGGTGCAATTGAACTTCAGTATTTCCTACAAAAAAACACAAACAATAATTAGTTAACTTCTAAATGTAATAATCATGCAAGATTGCAATGAAAAAAAAGATAAATTAAAAAATAAAAATGACATCATATTGAAGAAAAATAGAAGAGATAAGAAGATAGAGATTGAGTTAGAGAATGAGAATTATACATTAGAGATGAGAGAATGAAAGTTAAAAGAAACTTATAGATGAGAGAATTTAGAATAAAAGTTAGAGAATGAAAGAATGAAAGAATAAAACTATAAAAGAGTGAAAGAAATGAAGTATATGAGATATAAATGGAGAAAGAGTTTTTAGCAACAAAATTTCAATTTTGTTGCTAAAACTTATTTTGGCTGAAAACCACTTGCCTTTTACTCTAAAAATTTTCAATTTGTTTAGCGACAAAATTCTACATTTGTTGCTAAAATATATACAATCAATGACAAACTTTATCTTTTGTTGCAAAAATAAAAAAATTTAGCAGAAATAAAATGATTTCAATCTTTAATTTTTTTACTTTTAGTAACAAAATTAGAATTTGTCACTATAAATACACATTTAGCAACAAAACTCAAATTTTGTCACAAATAGTCAAGAAGTTAAATCTTTACATTCAGAATTTTAGCTACACAGATTTGGCAACAAATTATTTTTTGTCGCCATTAGTCACACTCTCATGACAAAACTAATTGGCAATGAAGATTTTGTCAATAATAAATGTTTTGGCATCAACATAACATATTTATTTTGGTGCTAAAACTTTTGGCAACGAAAACTTAATTCGTTGCTAATATATGTCTTTAGCTACGGAATTTTTTTTGACAAAAATGTTAATTAAATATTAATTTATTTCTTAAGTATTTGGCAACGAAATATTTTTTATGTTGCTATAACACACTTGAGGCAACAAAGACAATTTTGTTGCTAAAAAACTTGGTGCTAAAGGCCTTAATTCTTGTAGTGGATGTAATCTTAAAATTTTAAGTTTAATTTTGCATTAATGTTGATTTACTAGTTTTATGTTATTGATAAGAAACCAATTTGCTAGTTTTATAATAATTTACTTATTTTACTTTCCATTTACAAGTCTTGTGTTTTATTTTCAAAGTTTATATTTTATTTTAAACTGGATTTACTTGTTTTACGTTATATACATAAGTTTTTATTTTATTTACCAATAAGACACCAATTTACTAATTTTATATTAATTTATTTGTTTTATCTTTCATTTATAAGTCTTATATTCCATTTTTAGAATTTATGTTTTATCTTGTACTTATTGTTAATTTACTTATTTTATATTATATTTGTAAGTTTTTGTTTTGTTTACTTGTAACACATCAAATTACTAGTTTTACTTTCCATTTCCAAAATTTATGTTTTATTTTGCACATAGTGTTGATTTACTAGTTTTATGTTATACTTCTAAGTTTTTGTTTTGTTTATTCGTAATACATCAATTTACCAGTTTATATTAATTTACTTGTTTTACCTTCTATTTATAAATCTTATGTTCTATTTCAAAGATATTTGCTTTATTTTACAATTAATGTTGATTTTTCATAAATTTACAAATCTTTTTTTTACATAATTTATCTTTAATTGCGATATTAATGTCGTGATTTTAATCATGACATCATATATTAACTCAATTTCTTCATGTCTAATAAAAATTAACCTACGGCTAGAAGAATGGTTGTTAATCCATGACTAAATTTGATTTAAGTTAACTATCGACTAATCTAAGTGAAACATGTCGAATATATATTAAATAAATATTTTGTTGACTAGTACCAGACATCTTAATTTTTTTCCCTAATATTTCAGTCCCAAATAATATGGTTTGCATTCACTGATCTTGAGATGATGTAATTAATTCAAATAGAATTGATGAAATGTTATTGATCACTTAATAAATGACACATTCCATCTCACAACATTTGGAATAAGATTTAGAACAAAATTTTAAAATTTCCATCATTACTTATATTTTATCTCAAAAGTTAATCCAAACTTGTACTTAGTTCCAGAACAGTATAGCCTTACACCATGTAACAAACACATCGCGTTAAATGTCAATGACTCTATTAAAGGACAGTTTGCACGCATAGCTATTGCATAGGCGGTTCCAACTATATTTTAATACCATGGCAAGCTCATTTGTATTTGGCACATGACTGGCTGATTTTAGGTCTTGTCATGGCTTTGGGGGCTTGCGCTGCTCAAGCTGCCTTTGGAGCTCGAGCTTTCTTTGTGCTCGGTGATTCACTTTGGCAGTCATTATTTCTACTTGAAAAATATACATTAATTGATAAAAAAAAAACAACGAGATAACAGTTTAGATATATGTATATTTCCGAGAGCAAATACCTTTATACGTCCTCGGAAAAACTTATATTTAAAAAAATTTCACCGTCGACCGTTATTGTATTAAGTCGCATAAGAGAGAGTGTTTCTTCGGTGGATCGTTGGAGAACAAATTAATTTTCGACGGCAAAATTATTAGAAATAACATGAACTATCTTCAAAAGTAACTCTTGACAAATAAAAAAATTACATTTTTCCGAGTGCGTTTTGCCCTCGAAAATACAAAATAAGCTGTGGAAAATTTTCATTTCTCTTTGTCCGGGTTCCCCTTTTTAAGATCTCTTGATTTTGAGTTTTTAGAGGTCATCTTATGCCACGTGCATACCACTCTTGTATGGTCTAAATTTGTTCATTTCATTTGGGTAAATTCAACTGTCGAATTAAACTTCATGAACACTAGAAAAAAATTACCAATGACTTGAAAATTGAGTGGAGTTTGAGCCATTGGAGATCTGCTGGAAGCCTTGAAGTTCATGCAACTGCCGCCTTCGTTTCAGCTTAATTAATTTAACTATAGTAGTCAGGTCCCAAACCAAATACCATTTTATTTCTTTGGCACTTAATTTCTTAATAATTTCTTTAACTTAACTTTAATTAACCGTATCTCCTTGCATATTACACTGACACACACACACACACACATATTATTTCCAGTGCTCTTCATTATCTTATGCAAATTTGCATCCTTTTGTGCAAGTGTGCGTGGAGTAGGTATGGGATTCAGAAAATTCGAGCGTAATTTCTCGACGAATTTGATTCCGAATTAATTTACATTGAATTTTTCGGGATTTTCCTATCAGAAATTTAGATCTCCGGTCATAACCATAGATTGTCGATGACCACTGGATGCGTTTGAATTGAAGGCCCCATATTATATTCAGGTAGAATATAAACTTAAGTTAGCTACGAGCTCAACTCATCCAAATTCTTTCAATTTCAGCGATTAGGCTTCTCAGATTCTTCATCAATCAATTCAATTTCAACACTAGCTTTTCGGCAAATGGCCGGCGAATTCACTGGAGATTTACGTGCAAAGCAATTGTAATTAGGAATATTAGGAAATTATTTAATATTTTTTATTCATCTTTTATACAAAGGTAAGGGGTTTTGAACCTTTCGAAGCTTGTGTTTGTTTTATTTTAAAAAAAAAAGGACTTTGTAATTGGTATTGTCTAAAGTGGATCCTATATGTTGTTTTTTAGCTCCATTCTTTTGACAGGAGTTGAGGAAATATGTAAAGAAAATCTTCAGAATTCAAGAAAGCTAGACCATTTTAGATGGAAACGCGGGAAATGACTCCACGAGCACGAGGACTGTAGGAACAAATGGATAAAACAATTGTACGCATGAAAAGGTCCTTTTAAGTGTTTCCTTCTGACCCTTGCAATTGCAAACAGACAGATTGGCAGGGTGTTGGGGTTGCTCTAATTGGAGAAATAGTTGTTTTGAAGAACTAGGATTGTGTTTCTCTCTGCCGTTAATTTTGCAAAAAAACACTCATAGTTAGTTTAATTTTAAATTATTATTATTATGTAATTTAAATTTAAATTTTATCAATATATATTTATACAAATTTGAAGTGCAGAGATATATGATTAAAATAGAAATAAAAAAATAATTATAAATTTTAATTAATTATAAATAATAATTAATGAAAATTAGTCAATAATTAAATAATAATAAAAAATATCCAAAAATTAATAATTTTCAAATTCTCCAAATTTAAATTAAAAATTTTGGAACTCCGCTAAAGTAATTAAAATGTTTCATTAGTATATGACAGTTATTAGTCACACTTACAAAATATTATGACTCACAATTATCATATGTGAATGATAATGATGGATAATACATCATAAAATTCATTACACGTAAAAACCATCATTCAAAATTTAGCATTTTTTCATTAGTGAAAGAACAATGCCGAGAAACCATAATTTATACCAAAAATAATTTCTTATTTTGTGGTTGCAGAACCTGGTTTTCAAGTTTCTACCTGATTTTCAAGTTTCTTTGAAGTTGTAAGTAATATAATTGGTCCCTCCACTTCAGAAGTAATGAATTAATGTCCAATTGTTCAAAGCAAAGATTTTACTTTAATCACATGTGCCGTAGCTTTAGCTGCAAATGCCGTAGCTTCTCTAAATGACATAGCAGTTAACGGTTTACGTTTTTCATTAATCACATTTTTGAAGTAGCAACTTATTGGTGAGTTAAATCATTATTTCCACAAAAGCTAAGTGCCACTGGCGGGCCTACAGCTGGGCTGGACTGGGAAAAAATCAGATATACCCCTTATATATTCATTAGTTTTATGTAATAATATATATTTTTTTATTTTCATGTACATCCCTTTATCAATTTTATCATATATACCCCTTATATTTTTATCAATTTTATATAATAATGGAATTTTTATCATGTATATCCCTTTTGTTTTCTACTCCTTTTTTATAATTATTTTTGTTTAGAAAGTATTTATAAAGGTAAGGTTTTTCGTGTTCCCCTCTTATTTGATTTTCTACTAATGAATGTTTATATTCATTTCAAAATATAAAATTTTTAGTTTAGTCCAGGATAATATAAAATCTTGGATCTACCCGCTAATTAATGTTATGTACAGATCCAGTGGAGATCGTAGCTGTCAGAGTTTTCATTGCAATATTGAAACAAGCAGCACAAATTATTGTATTCATATTAGTTAACATTACAAATTCATTTGTTGCAGAAGAAGATACTATCTCTATAGACATTTGGTCGTATTTAATTGATATCAAAGATGCAATTTCTATTCTTGAACCTGCCCGTGTCCTGACACAGCATTATCATCCACAGTCCAATAGCACTGTGAACAATTTGGGAAAATCACCTTACCCCGGAAATTACACGAACTATTATATCAACTCCCAACAATCACATGCCCATTCAGTGACTTAATTTAGCATTGAATTTTATAAGGTAAATAGATCTAAATATTATTTTAAGTGTCATGCATTCATAATCTTTCAACTTTCTCCCTAGCTTTAAACTATGCACCACGCCCTTTTCATTTTCCATCCAAGCCACCAACATTTATCTCTCTTAGCATTTTTCTAATACATATATGGCAAGCAAAAAGGAGTTTTCTACACAAATCCCCCTCTTATACTTCTCCTTCAATTTTCTCTCAAAACATTTTTCTAACCAACTATAAACAATCTTGTTATCTTTGCAAAAACCCTTTAAGCAACAGCGATATTGATTTCCAGTCGAAAATGAAGAAGGTGGGTGTATATTTGGTCAAATTATTAAACCAAAATTTTTTTATGAAAGTTGTGTCTCTGAAAATATTTTGAGAGAAATTAAGACCATGTTTGGTTGGGGGTAGAGGAGGTGGGAGAGGAGAGGTTTTATTTTTCTTCTTAGTTTTATTTTGTTCAGTTGTCAAATGCTCACCGGATTTTATATTCCATTCCAACACCAATTTTCATTATCAGAGGAATTAGATTTCCTTATTGATGAGTATGGAATTTTGGGTTCCACCCAGTTAAAAGGTCATTTTTCTATTTTACCTATGTTTAATTATTGATTTCTAATTTAACCCTTAGCAAATTTAAATGAAAAAAATCCAAATTCTCACTTTCTTCGAATGTGAAAGTCTAAAGTATTGTCACTCAATTTGATGTTCTTACATAACCTACCTCCAAATTTGACCAAACAGACTATTCGAAATTCCAAAATGAACAAGAAAAAATTGTAAACCACACAATGGATTGAAATACAGATGATTAAACGACGAGATCAACAGCCATTTGGCCATACATGGCTTTCTTAGAGGGACCCCTAAAACAAGAGTATTAGCTAGATTACACAAAGAGAAGTTGTGATACGCCAAGCAAAATAGCTTCCCTTTTTATTACACATACCCAAAATGCTAAAACAATCACAATGATCAGCTTGGATATAGCATCAGCTCCAACGAATCGATATTTCATATTGAAAGGATCAACATGAGTTGTGAATCCAATGGTGAACATGTTGGGGAAAAATCAGGTTCTTAAATTTTTTATAAAACCATTTTAAGATCGCTCTCATATAATATATATGAATTTGTAATTTAGAAATCATACCTTGAAAATCCGATTTACCTTTTTCCACTGAAATGATTTAGGCTCTCAGATCACGATCCGTCACCACCACGCTTGTTAGAACACGAACTGGCACTAATGATCTTCCAGGTTACGACTCAGGTTTGATCTGCACTTGAGAAAATTTTGTTCCCAACAATAGAGAGAAAAATCTTTTTCTCTGATCTATAAAGTGGTTGCTCTCTTTTTCTTTAGAGAAAATAAGTCTTTTTTATATCTCATTTTAATGAAAACCCTAGGCTCCAAAAATCAAAAATCAAAACTCACGTTACTTGCTTTTTCTATAGGGGATCCACCTTGTAAAATAACATAAAACCCCTTACACACAAGTTAATTAAATGGATCCTCCCACTAAATGATATATTTAGGCTTTTGACCCAAATAGCTAGTTATCTTGCTTATTAATCCAGTAGTGGTGCAATCAATTAAATGGGTTAACCCAATGATCATTTAGGAACATACAATAGTGGCTACAATAATTAGACCAGTAATTAAACTAGCCCAATTATTTAATTCCAAATATACTCCATTAAAAGATTGGAACTGACTTCCATAATATGCTCGAATAATAATTCGTCCTAAGCCACATTGAATTCTTTGTTGCACAATCCTTTGTACCACATCGTTAATTAAATTGATATCTCAACTGTCCAATCAATTTAATAACATCTTGTTCCTTGATACTTATTGGTTTTCTCTAATGATCATTTTCAACATACTAAATATGTTGACACACTCTGGCCAAAAAATTCTATGATCTAGTGCCGAAAACCCATCAAGAAGTGTGTTGTATAAATTCTATATTGTTAATTCATAACTCTAATACTCATAATTTCTCCCACCAAGATACCGGATAATCTTGACCACAAGAATGTGTCATGCCCATTAATAACTCAAATAAAATAACAATTACAATCATGAAATCATAATTAACTCAAGATTAAGATTATAGTAAAATCAATGCCTATGAGATTTAATAAGTGTGACAGTCATTTCAATATTAATTAAATCTCATATGTGATCATGTTCAATGTAGTCTTACTTCATTAATAAATTCATACATGATTAAGAAAAATCATTCAATGGATTCATTACAGTCTATACCTAAATAAAGTGCTCAACTTTATTTATTAACTGCAAACTAAATTTATTTAATCATGAGATAACTTATATTTATGTCTTCTGTGAATCCATATGGTGATCACATAAATACATATAATATGATTAAATGGACTTTGATTAATGCCATTAAGATATTTGAATAAAATACCTCATTAATTTTATTAATGAAACGACCCGCTCCGCACCCCCAGGACGAGTCTGTCTAAACTCGTAAAAATCGGATCGATAAATATAATAATATCTAAGGATTCTACCGAAAATTCGACAGAACCTCCCCTATAAAAACAACATTCTCAAAATTACAATTTACAAAACAACACTCCCAAAAATATCATAATAACCATCCAAACTTCAAATCCAACTTCTCCAGTCAACACAACACAATCATTCCAAATCACTCCAATATAAAAACAAATATAATGGTTATCCTTAATAACAAAATATACTAATACGTATAACTCACAAAATCTCCAATATTAATATATTAAATCTACGACTTCTAGCACCATCACGTGGCCACAATTACAAATCTATCTACCGATGCTGGGTCGACTGATGTACCTGCAAATCTCCTGTGGGGGGAAATAATATGATAAAAGAAAAACGTAGTGAGTATAAAACTCAGTGAGTGGTACTAGTTTCTGAAAATAAATTTATTTAAAAGAATTACTCTCTCTCAAATTAATTCCATCAAAATATCATTTTATCTTTCTCAAACTTTCACATTCTCTTTCAAACCGCTTACTTGAGCTACCTTCATTCGATTACCGCTTAGTAGGACACTCTCTTAACTTTCATAACTTTCATACTCTTTCATACTCTTTGGGCTTCTCGCAATGCGTCCTTCGCCCACTTATCTCATAACTATATAAACATCTCGAGAGTCCTCCACTAAGCCAGTAACGAATTCAAGCATCCAAGCTAAAACTGTAAAACAATCTTTCTTTCTTCAAATTCCATTTGCTAAAATCAACTTTCTCATTTTCCAGAAAACATAATACATTTTCGTGCTCATGCTAATGAAATATTCACACATACATATGCCCATGTCCATAAACACATATCAACATATCGTATCAACACATCGTATAAACACATGGGCAGAACATATAAATCAATGTCCGTACATATATCAAAATAAACTTTTCAAACATGTCAAACATATATATTGTTTATTGTGATTCGTTTGGAAATCTAGTTTACTTACATAAACATATTTAATTTAAATCAGACACTGAAATACTATATTACATAAATCTGCGTAAAATCGATGGAATCATAATACTTGTCATATCAAATACTGTATATCAAAAGTTATCATCAAACAAGTACCCAGGGGAATGATCTCATCATATCCGGACCTCAACGGACAGGCAATGACGTACTATCTGGGTACCGCCATGCCCCGGAGCCACACGGATAGATAGGGAAAATCTCATATCTCATCATATCAATCTAGTCCAAGCACACGGCCCAAAGCCTATGTGTGTACTCAGACGGCCCCAAAGGCCTGTATATCATCTGTATCATCTGTCTCATTGTATCTCAACAGCTGTCTGTATCTCATATCAGTATATCCGTACTCATCATACTGCATGCATATGCCCCCAAAAGGCAAAAGCGCCCAACACACGGCCCAAAGCCTCTATGTGTGTCAGACGGGCCCCAAAGGCCTCATCTCATCTCATCTGTATCTCTGTATTCATCTCATATTAATTGTTTCTCTGTATCTGGAGGGGAGGGTAGTGTTTAATAATTTTTCAAATAACATTTAATACACAAGTACGAAAACATATAATCTCATCTGAAATCTCATTCTCTTTTTCTTCAACATATAACAAATCTATTCAATTCTATATCAAGCATTTATTCAAAAACGGTAATAAAATCATTATTCAAACTCTTTATCAGTAATAATAAAATTAACACATGTAAATAAATTCACTTTTCTAGAATCATTCAATCGAAGCATCAAATACTTATTTTTCAAAACATACTGTACTGTATCATAAAATCAATATATACTTATAAAAGTAAGTTTTGTATATTCCACTCACAGTGACAATGACCAGACTCGGTATCAACAACGTCCGCGGGTTGATTCTCGTTCGCGGATCCTCCTAATCAAGAAAACGACATAATCATTCTCCGTAAACTTGATATACAACTAATTTTACATAATACTTCTCAAAACGAATATCTATCAACAATAATTATTCCCTCTTGTATAAAATTACCAAAATACCCCTACATGCCAAAATTACCATAATGCCCTCAACATCATTATTTAACCAAAAATATCCATAGAATCTTTAATTACCAAATTATTCTCAATTTGAATCACGGGAAATAATCACAATGTCTGAAATTACGAAATTACCCTCGGAGCGTAAAATTACTGAAATGTCCTTAACAACTTAAACTACCGAATTATCCTTGAAATCACAAATTACCTTACTGCCCTAACCTCAAATTACCAAATTACCCACTCATTTTACAAATTACAAAATCACCCCCAAAGTTTTGTGAAATTACCGAATTGCCCCTGCCGGTCAACGGTGACTGGACTTTAGTCAACGACGACGGGGATCTTAGGTCTGATAGTTCCAGCCACGCTGAGTCCAATGGTGGCGGCAGTGACGTCTCACGCGCGCTACCGGCGGCGGATCGAGCTCCCCAAAACTGCGAGCTTCCAAGAGCAAATCGGCGGCAATCCGACCGATTCAGGTGATGGGGTCGTTCGGAAAATGATGCTGGTGAGCTAAGGAACAAGATCCAAGCGGTGGTGTGCCAAAAATCCGGCGAAATCAACGACGACGAAAACGGGTTCTGGCCGCGGGTTTCGAGCTTCAACCGGCGGCGTTCCAGGCGTTTTCCGGCAACAAGGACAGCAGGGATACGTTGCTCGTCTCTCAAGCTTCAAAACGATACCAAGCACGGCCGGTGAGGTGGCCAGAGTTGGGAGATCTGATCGGGTCAATTCGCGGGTCCGGGTCGGGTCAACGGGTCAAAATCAGGTCAAACCCCTCTCTCTTGTCTCCCTCTCTCTTCATTTCCCAAAAATGCAAATAGTTCCTCCCGTCCAATTTATAGAATCCAGCTCTTTTTTTTAAACTTAATACAAATTAAGCTTATACCGGATCTGTAACGGAGCTAAAATCCGATCACTCGAGCTCTTAATCGCGCTCAATTAATCTCGATTCGAAGCGGAAAAATTAAATCGTACACTTGATTAAGAAAATCAAAGTGTATATGTTACAATTAATCAGAAAAAATATTTATTACAATTAAATAAATATATATGCTTTTAAAGAGTATATTTTCCCAATAGAACATAGGAAGGGTGAAATAGCAAACCAAGCAATTTATGATAGCGCACTCTTCTGGAGCAATTATCTTCAACCATTTCACATAGCCATAACCTAACATTAGAGCAAAGTAGAGTGGCATCATTGCCACTATAACTTTGTAAAGATCATCCCAACCAATCATTCTCTTTTTCCATCTTTGGGATACTTGTTTTGAAATAATGTGAATTTTTTTTTCAATTGATGAACTAACAACGATGGTATGTATTTATCTTAACTGAAGAGAAGAGGGTCACGCTTGTAGTGACCTACAATCCACCTTTGTGTGTGAATTCAATGGATTATTCACCAACCATGCATTATTTTTCTTGCAATAGATGCCAGCCGAAGAGAACTTTACTGTTCTTTTAAAATGTAAAATGCAAAATGGAGGGATTGTTAACAATAATAAAAATGAAATTAAAATAACAATTATAATTAAGAATGCAATTTCAAAATTATAATTCAAATTGGGGAAAGCTCTAGTTGAAGGAATTAACTTAGCTTGATTCGATTATTGATCATTGATTCAATTATAAATCATTACTACTTATAAATAGGCCGGTTATAGCTACTAAGACCCTCTAATAGCCAATATCTCCTTAACTAGTCGATAACTAAGGTAAGACCGTCGGTTATTTCCCTAATCAATAGACAACCCTAGATACGATTATAGGATTTAATCAATTGACGGCCTGAAAAACTGGAGAGACCCAAATCCTAATCAACAAACGCATGTGATGGTTCATTTAAATTAAATTGTTTATTCTCATAATACAACGCACTGATATGCTATTTGTCACAAATATTAAAATCTTCATACGATAAATCTTTTAATTCACAATAGATTAAGTTGATAATTAAATAGTGGCCAATTACCTAATTAACAAACCTAATCATGACAATAATTCAGAGAATAAACAAATACCCAAAAAGCAATAAAACAATTAAAGCATAAGAAAGATCTCACAGTAGTGATGAATCAAAGCTTCATTAATCTTCAACCAGAATAATAGGTTTAGTTCTTCATAGAGAGAAGAGAAAAATTTAGATCCAGGGTTTCTATTTTTCCTCCCTCTTTCACAAATAGATACCTGCCTTAAATTCTCTTCTTCTCCTCTAGAGTTCTTTTTAAAATAAAATAATAATATCTAAAATATTAAATTCATAATTACAAAAATAACCAAAAAGAGAAAACACGTTAAACTAAAAACTGCAGGTATGTAGTTGACAGCACGCATCCATGCCTTATTAACAAAGCTCTTTAAAAGCTCAATTTTAGCACCAATCAATAGAATTGTATCTACGGAAATAAAACACAAGTAAATCACTATTATTAAGTGCAAAACATCGATATTGTTTGAGGGAAAAATATGATGAACAGTAAAAGTGCCACGTGTCGACTAAATAAGCGAGTCTAGAACGAATGAAGGTACTGCACGTGAATTGGGATACCCCGCATAAAATAAGGTACTCCATATGGGAAGGGGTACCCTAAGTATAAAAAGGTACCCTCAATAGTAAGGGGTACCCCCTGTACCTTAGGATATCCTACGAAACGGTGTAAGAGAATCCTCCAAAATATCCGTCATGAGCAACGTCTCCGCCTCCTAAAAGATTTCATTTGATTTTGTCAGAAAAAGGAATCGAAAATGATACGCAAAAGGGGGGACAACCGCCTGCCACAGTGCAGAATATTACACCAAGGACAGTGGTGCCCAACCGCCTACCCGACAATTGCTGCAGAGGTACCCCGGGACCACTCACCAGTGCGCGCCACGTCTCCAAATGATAAGATACGCCGCGGGCATGCATATAACGCCCAAAAATCATGAAAACAGCAAAGGGACGTGAGCCAAAGAGGGTACGCCACGTGGTAGGGAGGTACACCATATATAAAGACACCTAGGGTTTATTCTCCACAAGTTTGGACACAAGCTTTCTCCTTCCTCCAATATTCTCCATTCACACTCCCACTCTAAAAACTAGGTTCTCTCCATCCTTAAACCCTAATTTACAGAGAGCTTGCTAGTTCTCTTCACCTAAAAAAGCTCAAGTTTCCTAACTTGAGCGTCGAAGTGTGAACGCCAAGGTACCCCCCGGCTTCACCTCTAACCCTCCCTTCACTGTTTTGCAGGTACGAAACTCACTCTAAGGAATATCTTGTATGTTGCTGACCTTCCACCATAGCCATCTCTCACTTACTCCTTCTCACCTCCCAAAACCTCGGATACACCACATCCTACACAGCAAACCAGTGAGGTACCCCATTTCCCCCAAAATATTAAATTTATTGGTCTAGATTGATTTTGGATTTACTCATCCCAAAATCAGTTGAAAACAATTGGTGCCGTCTGTGAGGATACGCACAAAAAGCCTCAACCGCGGTTACCCAGCTAGTTGTTGTGGGTGTATTAACACATGGCACCTGACGTACCTCCAGAAGGTTTAATGGGGGTTCCTACAAGGGCCAGCGATGACAGTGGTAGTGAAGGTAGTGACCTTACAAGAAGGGTAGCCCGCATCGGCAAGGGTAAGGGTGTCAAGCAATCGACCGGGGTTTGCCAAGAGGAGGAGTCTATCACGCACCAGCGTTTTGAGGATCTCGCCCACGCCATACTTAGGGCGGTTGGATCTCGGGCACCCGAAAGTTCATTTCCTCTGGTGACGCTAGAAGCTCCGTTACCTCAAGCGAACAACCAAGTTGTGGTCAATCGAGGGGTACCCGAGTCCAATAAAACAAAGCCTGGGCCTTCGGGTACTCGCTCTAAGTTTGAAACCATGGGTACCCGCGATGAGCATTCCACCGCTTCTTGTAACTCCCGTAACAGCCAGGGTACGAGGCGTGCAAAGCGTACCCGTGAGGATCTCCGTGAGAAATTGAATGCCAAAAGGGTCTTCCAAGTGACAGCGACCTCATCGGGTGCACCAGGGGTACCCCTTGAACTTGTGGAAACGATGGAAAATCTGGAAGCCCAGGTGAAGCTCCTCTCCGAGAGGCAAAACCTCACGGCTGTACCAGCACTGCTGACTTACCAATCACCGTTCACCATGAAGATTCGGAAGGTAACCCTACCTGAAGGGTTCACCATGCCACAGGTATCCCAATACTCGGGTACTACTGACCCCTCGGAGCATGCGGAGTTGTATTGCGACCAGATGCTTATCAAGGGTGTAGGCGAGAAGGCCATGTGTAAGATGTTTACTCACACACTCACAGGCCCCATGAAATCTTGGTTTCGTTCCTTGAAAGCGGGTAGCATATCTTCCTTAAATCAATTGTTATATGAGTTTACTAAAGAATTTTCCTATGCTTTTTCTCAAGACAGGGTAGCCTCCAAGCTTGCCTTTATCAATAAAGGGGAAGTCGAGCCTTTGGCGGATTACGTGACTCGTTTTTACCAAGAGGTGCTGCGAACAGGGGCATTCGGAGATCAACACACACTGATCCATTTTGAGAAGAATTTGCGGTTGGGTAAATTGTAGCGTTTTTTTCAAAAGAAGCGTCCACTTTCATATGGGGAAGCCCGTTCTCGGGCGTTGTAGCAAGTGGAGATGGATGAGAAATGTCAGTTGAAGCGCCAAGAAGAGAAGGCTGACACCACGAGGGACAAGGAAAAGCCCAGAAGGGTGGAGGCCTCGGTACCACGGGTACCCCGGTAGCGGAGCCCACCACGGGCTATCCCACGCGGACGAGGGCATAACCCTCATGTTACCGTGGGGGTACCCCAACCTCCAAGACCGCCACTACCAGATCATCGGGAGCCACCCCCGAAACCACAACATGAATCCTTCCACCCATTGAATCGGTCTCCGGACCAAATCTTCTACCACATTCGGGACAGTGGCCTCCTCCGTCCGCCAAAGCCTATGAGGAAGTACCCTAACATGAGGCGCAGTTTGAAGTATTGCGAGTTCCATGAGGACTTTGCCCACAGTACCGCCGAATGTTTCACTTTGATGGAGGAGATCGAATCTTTGATTTTCAGTGGGTACCTTAAAGAGTTTGTCGCTGACATGAGAGAGGCTCGGAAAACCGCGGAGCACAATAAGGGCAAGCAGATAGCTGAGGGTAGTCCTGAATGAAAGATACCCCCTGGGCACAAGAAAGGTGTGTATGTGTGGATGATAATGGGTGGACCTATTTTGGCTGGCCAATTTCGGAGGGCTATCAAAGGTTATGGTAGGTCGCTGTCGGTGACCAGTAATATGGGCAAAGAAGTCAACCTTAGTAAATGGGGTACACCAAGGATACCCCACCATCCCCCACCGATCCTCTTTACGGAGAAAGATGCGGAGGGTATCTCGTATCCACATGATGACGCCTTCGTAATTACTTTGAAGGTTGCCACTGGAAAAGTGGCAAGAACTCTTGTGGACACCGGTAGCTCCGTCGACATCATCTTCAAGAGCACCTTGGACCAATTGTTAATTGAGTCGCCAAAGATCACCCCCTACGCTACGCCTCTCATTGGTTTCGCCGGCGATATGGTTATACCGAAAGGGCATCATCACACTACCAGTCACAGTCGGTAAGGAACTAAAGCGGTGGTATCCATGCATTATCTTGCCATGAAAGTCCCAGCCGCCCAAGAAGTTATAACCATTGAGGGGGACCAACAATCTACTCGCGGGTGTTATTCCGTGGGATCCAGAGTCACTTACCAAATAGCTTTTGATTTGGGAGTAAAGGGGTACCCCAGCGACAGCCAACCCACACCTTCCCCCTCTAGGAGAACACTTGCTAGACAGCGTAAAGCTACACTCAGGAAATCTACTCAGGTTATCCCCCCACGAAAGCAGTTGGAGTCTTTGCCAATGGTGGTGAAGGCAGTTACGGGTAATAGTTCGAGGGTACCTCAAGGGGAGCTGGCTGAGCTCCGGTGTGAAGTAGAGGCGCCATTGGATCCACGGGTATCGGAAGATGGAAAGTGGGGTACCCCAGCTGAAGACCTTATCTCAGTTCCGATTTGTACCGCCAACCCAGCAAAGACCGTGAATGTGGGTTTCAGCCTTTCGGAGGCACAGAGGGAGAAACTCATCACCTTCCTACAAGGCTACCCCGAATATGGAGCCCTCCAAGGGTGGCCCCGCGAGGACGAGTATTTAACACTTAGGGTATCTCACGGGTACCCCAACCTCCAAGACCGCCACCATAAGAGCAGTAAAAGCCACCACCGAGGCCTCGGTGGTAAGGTACCCCATAACTAGTTACTCTAGCGTTATGCGGGGGTACCCCACGAGGAACAAATTAAGCCCAAATGTGAATTGGAGGCACCTTTAGATCCTTGAATATCCAAAGATGAAAAACGAGGTACCCCGATTGGAGACTCTGTTTCAATCCCGATTTGGGCCACCGATCCAATAAAGAAAAGTCATACTACTAGTAAAAGTATTATTTTTTTTTATGATGTAAGAGGGTATCTAGAGATCACCTTACTCTAAGGTACCCGAGACACCTGCCCATCCCCAATCTAATGGGCAAGTCAAAGCCATTAACAAGATTATCAAAGGCATCCTGAAGAAGAAGCTAGAGGAGAGAAAGGGAGCATGGATAGACGAGCTACCTGGAGTTCTATGGGCCTATCGAACTACTCAAAACACTTCCACCAGGGAGACACCTTTTTCTCTTGCATTCGATGTAGATGCAGTAATTCCAGCAGAGATTGGGATACCCTCTCACAGGGTCGAATACTTTGATGAAACCAAGAACACCTCTTTGGTAGCCGCCAACCTTGATTTGGTAGCTGAGAAAAGGGCTAGAGCAGAATTAAGGACCGCCATATATCAACATCGCATCGCGGGTCTATATGAAAAGAAGGTACGCCATCGCTCCTTCAAGAGAGGAGACTTGGTCCTGAGAAGGGTGACTCAAAATACGAGGGTATCCTGCGAAGGCGCTTTTGGAGCTAATTGGGAAGGACCTTAACCCATTGATAAGCCTGTTGGGACAGGCGCATATAGGCTGCTCCACATGGATGGCACAATTGTGAGGCACCCCTAGAACGCCGCGATGCTTCAGAAATCCTACTAAAGGGCAGTATCTAAACCTTTAGTCTTTTGTTTTCCTTAGTATTTTCTTCAGTGTTCTTGGTGATAGGCCAAATTGGGTACTCCAAATGCCCTATGTTGGTCTGTTGCAACTTTTGAATTTCTTTAATTTTCAAATGAAAAGGGGTAGGAGACCTTGTGGTTTTCCAATCTCCTCAGAGTAACAAAGCTAAGTCATGTATTAATTTACGCTTTCGTTATTTATCAATACAATTTCTATCTACAACAAATATGAAGTGGGTTCTTTCTTTGGTTTCACCATTTCGGTCGTAGCACGCGGATTATATTCGTTTATCGCCATCGAGATACACTAGCATCCGGATATATATAATTTTCGCCAATCGCCAATATGAGGGTTCTTTCTCCAATTGTCGCCATTTTGATCTTTAGCATGCGGGCTGTGTTCGTTTATCACCATTGAAATACACCAGCATTCAGATATATGTAATCTTCGCCATTCGCCAATCTGAAAAATTGTGAAGTGAGGGAAAGGTCAAAAAAGACCCGCGAGTGAAAAAACCGGCATACCCTAGCGTCATGAGGTTCGCTTAGGTATACTAACACTCATACCTCCGTCCTCTCACTTGGCAGAGTGGGGGTAAACTATCTGAAAAATTGTGAAGAGAGGGAAGGGTCAAAGAAGACCCGCGAGTGAAAAAACCAGCATACCCTAGAGTCATGAGATTCGCTTAGGTATACTAACACTCATACCTTCGTCCTCTTACTTGAGCCAAGTAAGGGGTAAGCAATCTGCGCCGAAGTTTTAGTCACCAATTCGAGAGGAGATTCGCCATAATTACTAAGAAGGGCAGGCACCAGATTCGCCGATCTGAGTCAGGCACCGAGGGTACCCTATTCCAGAAAATGTGAGGGGGCACCCCATTTCAAAAAATAACAAAAACAAAGAGACAGATAGAATCTTCAAGACACTCAGCATAGTCAAGGGAAAAAATTAAGCAAGTCAACCTCGAACCAGTCATATCGCCACTTGTCACTCACACAATGAGTTTCTTTTGCCTCAAATACTTCTCGCCAAAAAGAAACTAGGGGGCTGTTGTTTGAGGGAAAAATATGATGAACAGTAAAAGTGCCACGTGTCGACTAAATAAGCGAGTCCAGAACGAATGAAGGTACTGCACGTGAATTGGGATACCCTGCATAAAATAAGGTACTCCATATGGGAAGGGGTACCCTCAGTAGTAAAGGGTACCCCTTGTACCTTGGGATATCCTACGAAACGGTGTAAGAGAATCCTCTAAAATATCCGTCATGAGCAACGTCTCCGCCTCCTAAAAGATTTTATTTGATTTTGTCAGAAAAAGGAATCGAAAATGATACGTAAAAAGGGGGACAACCGCCTGCCACAGTGCAGAATATTACACCAAGGACAGTGGTCCCCAACCGCCTACCCGACAATTGCTGCAGAGGTACCCCGGGACCACTCACCAGCGCGCGCCACGTCTCCAAATGATGAGATACGCCGCGGGCATGCATATAACGGCCCAAAAATCATGAAAACAGCAAAAGGACGTGAGCCAAAGAGGGTACGCCACGTGGCAGGGAGGTACACCATATATAAAGACACCTAGGGTTTATTCTCCACAAGTTTGGACACAAGCTTTCTCCTTCCTCCAATATTCTCCATTCACACTCCCACTCCAAAAACCAGGTTCTCTCCATCCTTAAACCCTAATTTACAGAGAGCTTGCTAGCTCTTTTCACCTAAAAAAGCTCGAGTTTGCTAACTTGAGCGTCGGAGTGTGAATGCCAGGGTACCCCCCGGCTTCACCTCTAACCCTCCCTTCACTGTTTTGCAAGTACGAAACTCACTCCAAGGAATATCTTGTATGTTGCTGACCTTCCATCATAGCCATCTCTCACTTACTCCTTCTCACCTCCCAAAACCTCGGATACACCACATCCCACACAGCAAACCAGCGAGGTACCCTGTTTCCCCCAAAATATTAAATTTATTGTTTTAGATTGATTTTGGATTTACTCATCCCAAAATCAGTTGAAAACAGCGATAGCTGAACTCTAAGAAAAGTTCACACGGCAAAACCCAAGGGTATATAAATGTCAAATTTAGTAGCTTCCCGGGACCTTGAAGCCTAGATCTAGAGCCCGACCGGACTGCCGCCGACCAAACTAGCCGCCGTCGATAATCCCTGGCGCGAGAAACCCATCTGAAAAATAATCTCAGATTTCACGGTTAGTTTAAATTCTCTTTATTGTTATTTTCTAACAATATTTTGAATGTATTTATAATGTGCTGATGATTTACATTATCAAAATAAAAAGATTGAGACTAGAGTTTAAGAGTAAAAAAAAAAAAAAAAGATGTCATATTTGGTAGAAACAAAATGCAGGTGTAACTTTTTAATATATTCTATTTTTAATGTTTTTCTTCTTTTATTTGAAGATTTCTGTTGATTCTAATGGAGCCAGAACCGCCTTCTAAGAGCACTTCGAATGCCACCAGAAAGGTTTGTTTTCAAACGTGAGCTACATTTAAAAATCATTGCTATTACTTTTGAATAAATTTTTGATGTACAAATTTGATGAAAATATAAAATTTAGTGTATTTAATGAAGTGGGCCAATGTAAAAATCATTCAACTGATGATTTGATGATACATTATTTTGTGCACATATATTTTCTGATGAATTGGTTTGAGCTTATGCAGATCAAGTATGCACCAAAAGCTCCCCCCCGGCGGGTACCAAAGGCTGAAGTTAAAACGTACTTACTAAATGCATATGCCCTTTCTGC
This sequence comes from Citrus glauca, assembly GCA_029633175.1. Lineage (NCBI taxonomy): Eukaryota > Viridiplantae > Streptophyta > Magnoliopsida > Sapindales > Rutaceae > Citrus > Citrus glauca. The sequence continues at coordinate 2,613,964 of JAQOOD010000006.1, forward strand.
TTCTTACTTCCTTTTTAATTCGTCTCATGTTTTATGTTTGTTTGCAGTGAAATGGTTGAAAATGCTGATGCTGCCCAGGCCATGGACTTGCTGCAACGTTTCAATGCAACTGTGATTGTCAATTTGTTTTTTTGGACGTTATGTTTATCCAAGTTTGATGAATTCTTTTTTTTTTTTTCTGTTCTCATATCTTATTTCTCTTCTTTCTTAGCAAGGTGCTCTTAAGGGAAGGCCTAAAGTTGAAAAAAAAAGGTAACGTAGTTTTTCAAGCTACATTTTTCACTCTTAGAACCAAGCTTCATGTCAAATATCTTGCCGTTGCTGCTTATGTTTTATCTTCTCTTGTGGTTTTTCTGCTTCAAATTAGCAAGCGTAGTCTCACAGTGACAGCTAATTAACTGAGTAACCCTGTGTGTGTTTGTCCAAACAGTAGTAATGTAACGGCAGCAGTATATATTTAACATAAGTATCACTTGTCTTCATTGAAATGTCCAACTTGTCCTATATATTTGATGGTTTTATGCTGTGATTTGCAAAGTTTGTCTGATGATATAATTGACTCCATTGTTAAAGACATGGTTATGCATCCATGATCTAAAGCTGTACTTATTGGTTTGGCAAATTCAGCCCTTGAAAGCATATGTAAGATCCTAAAATGCAAGTACCTATAACCATATTATTGTGCGTCATATATTATAACCCAGATTCATTTATTGATGTTATCTTAAATTAGTATCAATTTAAACTTTGGTTTGTTGTTCATGAAGCCTTCTCTTGGTATCTGTTTGATCGACTGATGATTTGACAAAGCTGGATATCTTGGCATTCAATTGTAGACCTGTTACCAATCACCATTTCTGTTCTGTTGAATATATTATTAAAAAGCAGTTGAATGACATCATGGATATCTCTGAATTATTTGCTTCAAAAAATTATTTTTAATTCTTTAATTCTTTTGGTTTAAAATATGCAGTTGCACCATCACAAATTGCATTTGGTCAAGGAGGTGCATCAACTTTTATAAAATCATATGGTATTCCAAAAGGTGGAAGTAGCAGTAGTAGAGGTCAAGGTTCTGCTGTGAATGGTATGCTATCCTTAAATGCACAGTTAATTTTATTAGCTGGTAATGAGACGCTTCAAGCAATTACACTTTTGTTGACGATTCTGCAGGTGGTGCCCATGCCTCAGGCACCAGGATGGGGAAAGAATACCAGGAACCATGGGTAAGTAAAACCATGTCTTAGTTTCACAATTCATGTTACTTACTGATTATTGGATTTCTTCTTCTATCTCTGTCTATTTCCGTGACTGTGAGCATACTCAATTTTTTTTTTTTCCTAATTTGCTATTGCAGGATTATTACAGTTATTATCCTGTATCCCTTCCTCTGAGAAGACCATATTCTGGAAGTCCAGGTGTGTTCTAAAGAAAAATATTCACCTAAGAGTAATAGGATATTGAATAATAATCGTAGGATATTGGATAATATTCTACTTCATTTGGACTGAAATAGGCATTGCCATTTACGTAAACTCAAATCTGTATTTTGGATATTAGGTTTGAGTCATTTCTTTTTCTAGAGTTGAGGTTTCACATTATGCTATGTACAAACTTGAAGTGGATTAATAAACAGTAAAACTATACTTAACTGTTTGTTTTGTAGAACTTCTTGACAAGGAGGAATTTGGGGAGGCTTCTGAAACCATAAATTATGATGAAAGTTCCATGAACCCAGCCAAAGAGCTTGGTCTAATGGTTGGTTAACCTTACAAGTTCAAGTACTCCTGCATGCTTAACTTCTTTGTACTCTTTCTGACGGTTTGTTGGCAGGAGGAGAATCTGGAACCAAACATGATTTTTCTTCAGTTACCACCAACACTGCCTTTGAAAAAGCAGCCAGCAACAGGGAATGAGCGACAGGTAACTGAAAGCTCGAGTAAGCATGAGGGTCTCACTGCTAAGGAGAAGACGAGTAGTTTGAGTGAATTACCAGGAGGCTTTATGGGTAAATTGCTAGTATACAGAAGTGGTGCTGTCAAGCTAAAGCTTGGTGAAACTGTTTATAATGTGAGTAAACTTCATAGCGACTCAAGGAATGCACATGGAAACACATCTTAGTATTAGCACATGAAACTTTTTTTTTACAAACCCCTCATATTGAGTAATCTGAACTTTTGTTTCATCAAGTCACATGCAGAAATTAATGACAATATACAATAACTTTGAGATGCTGCTGGATGTATAATGCAAATCAATGTTTTGCATGGGTGCAGGTTACACCAGGAATGGATTGTATGTTTGCACAGGATGTTGTCGTGATTAATACTGCAGAGAAGCATTTTTGCGTTGCTGGGGAGCTTAACAAGCGTGCTATACTGTCACCAGATGTTGATTTTATTTTAAATAACTTTGCTGATTTATGATGGCTTTTGCTCATCACGGCATAAATTCAGTTTATACATGGATGAAAATAATAAATCCATGTTTCTCAAAGGAGAAGAAAAAGCAACAGGAGCGGAGCTTACAATTTTGATTCATTTTTCATCAGGAAGAGTAGAATAAGGAAGAAACTTTTCAGAGTAAAAATTTTGTTTTGCCTTTTCAAATATAGTTTTAATTCATTGGCCACCTTTGTCACTTTACGGATGCAACTTGGGAATCCTGAGAGCTCATAGTATCATGACTTTATCTAATACTCTTCAGCATGCACTTTCATTTGCCTTTGAGTTTGTATCAAATAATGTTATTGTTTACTTATCTCTCCTTATCAAATGTTGTGATGCGAATGAATATATGGAGGCTACAACAATCCCACAAAACAATTGAAATACGAGATCCATAAGTGGAAACATTTGGTATTTTCAGCTGATGACTTTTAAGATTCTGTGCACGAAATATAGAATCTAATCGATAGGTGACATACATACCATCTTGAATAACACAAGTTACCAAGAAAAAACACCTGTCGTTTTTACTACAATAGAAGATTTCTGGCATAATACTTCACAGTATTCAGACCTGATAGCAACGAGAGCATTAACATACACAACCATCTCTCTCATCAGAAACCTAGTTAATACAATAATTCCCCTGCTTGTCTCATTTCGATGAGGAAAAGTGTTTCAGACTCTTCAGGTTCGAACTGATCAGACCTGCATTAACAGACATCATGTTAGATTGACACCAGAAGTGTTTTTGTTACAGGTTAAAACATTTTAAATAATTTTGTTATCCTAGTTTGGGCTGGCCCATTGATTGGAGTAGATTTGATGATAAAGTACTCTTAATCGTAGTATACAGACAGAAAGTTTGATCTCCAATACCAACACCAAAAAGCAATATTCAAAGTGAACATAATCACATGATAAAGAACTTATTAAGTTCAAATTCTCTGAATAACAGTATTCTTAAACATTGTTAAAATTTTCGCCTTTCGGATTGAATGCTATAAAGCATTTTGGGACACAAATCTACCTTCCATACATGAGGTAACATCCCCGACAATCAAAGAAACAAACTAACAAATTTCATACCTCAAGAGCTGACGCAAGCACCATTCTACGGAACCACTCGATACCATAAGCACAGATATTTGACTAGAATTTACTAATTCAATTTTCGTCATTCAAATGGTTCAAAAATCATACATCCAAATGCAGTACAAATGTGAGGAAACAATAGATTGGAAAGGGAAGATTCTGACAAAAGAGGTTAACCATATGCTACCCATGCGAGTCTCTATAAGTTAACAGAAGTATTGCATTTAGTCTAAAATCTGCAATTAACATTACCGAGGTTCATTTTCTGCAATCAAATATTTCAACCATCCACCACCAAAATACTTAAAGATTAATAGAACATAACCTTCAAGCCACATATTCATCAAGCTATATATATAGCAGCTCAGTTAATCCTCAAAAAAGGCAGAAGCTTACCTTGAATTGATATTTTGAACAGTTAGATTGTCTCCCCCAACATCTTTGAGTGAAAGAAAGCTTGGCACATGGGTAATTGCTTCAAATATCATTGACTGGTCCTCATGTATCAGAAGATATCTAGTAGTTTTCTCCACAGGATTATATAAAACCAAAGCCCGTCTTTTACAGAACAGCAGAAGAGATCCGTCGTCCAAGTATTTAATGGGCCGACAGATGCCAAAATAGCCGTTGTCAACCGAAAGCTGTTTAATCCAAGATTCTTGGACACCATAATCTTTCATCACCCAGATGTCAGGAGGAGCAAAATAAGTAACATCACATATAGAAAGGCAACCCCCTAATACTCCCAAGTTCATATCATATAAATTGTCCCTTGTCTTTGGTTTCTTGGCAAAGTGAGGGGGTGCAGGAACCACACAGAATCTCTCATCCTCAAAGTCAAAACCAACTATACAATCAGAACAACTCTGACCGTCTTCAACGTCATCACAAACCCAATGAATAACTCCATTTAAATAGGTGGGGAAAAGACCCGCGATAGGAGACCAGGGAGCATTTCCAACTTTCCGCCATGCAGCTCCACCAAGGCTGTATATCTCAGCTGTTCTATTTAAGAAATCGTCAAAGACCAAGCGTAGAACCTTGTACTGCTTACTTCTAAAACTGCAGCCGAATCCAGAAATAACAGTCCTTAAGGTTTTTTTATCATTTTCTGCTGCAGGTTTAGGAATGGTAACATACTCCCCAGTAATGGGGTTACATATAATGCAAGGGTTTCGATGAAATGGTTTGCGAAGACAGAGAAAGCCATTACATGAATTCACAATATCATACTCACGTCCTGCTCTTTTATTACCCCGATTACTGTTACCATTACTGGTACATACCTTGGGATTGGGTTTGGGGTAACGTTTAGGGAGGTAAAATTGGGCATTAATCTTTGCCCATTGGCATTGTGCATGATTATAACCAGGGAAATTTTCAAGATCAACCCAGTGAAGGGTTCTTGAGATGCATGTCGAAAAATCAGTTCTAAGGTAAAGCTCAGGATTTGATCCACTGTTTCGATCAAAGTGAAGTGTTGCAAAAAGAGGATCTGAAATTAAAATGTGCCAGGTTTTGCAAACACACCTTGAAATAAAGATTGACTTTAAGGGGAGTCTTGAGAGAATGTCAATGAGGATGTGGCTTGGCAGATCAATTATGGTTGAATAACGATATGCTGCAAGCTGCTGCTGTTCGTCAGCATGGCCGCTGCTGCTGCTGCTGCTCTCATGTGCTGCTGCTGATTTTAGAGATTTTCTTCTCTTTGAAAAACGATTCTTTCTTGTAAGATAATGGAAGAAAAAGGTCATTTTCAGTAAAAGTTGGAACTATATCTTCAACGAAAAAGAAATCAAGTGCAGATGAAAATTTCTTGGAACTCTGCTTTTGAATTTTGGTTTCACAATTGACTGTACTGCCCTTTACATTTTCCCAATCACGAGTCGCGACTAGCATTCTGGTTAATATTTGTGTTACAAATGACCAGGCCTTTTAGCACCCTTTTAAACTATTGGAAAAAACACTTTTTATCTTTTTAATTAAAAAAAAGAACATAAAATTATAATAGAATTTTATTTAAATTTCACTGTCAGCTTATTCTTTGGAAATAAATGGCCATGAAAGACTTTAAAATATTTATGTAAAGAATAAACTTATAATAAAAAGAATACTCTTATTATTTTTCCTTAAAAACAATGCATAATGCTAAAACTATTCTCTTATTTTGACCTAATCATGAAATTTAGCCCTAAATTTATACACTCTCTTTACCACTATCCTCTAGTGTATAAATATCTTGTTCACCAATATTTGGGGGGCTCTCTCCCTATTTTTGAGATCATCTCCCACTTTCTTCATTTTTGGAAGTTCATTTATATTCTCTACCTTGATAATTTTCTCTATCATATTATCACTCTGCATATCTTTATTCACCATCTTTATCTTTATCAACACTAAACATCTTCACGTAGCTATCTAGGTAGTGTTATTCATCTTGGATATTATAAAATTTCACATAATCTCTTATTTATGTTGTGAATCGGTGATGATTTACTCATGTAGACATAGTTCAAAGGCCAAAATACATAAATATTGTATAATCTTCATATTTATGTTTATTTTACTATATTTTTAATTTGAGGTGGAGATAGTGTTTCACATATGAGCCTACTTGAGCTATCCTAGTTACACTAAATATTCTACGAGACTATCTGAGTTAATCCCTGAGTTCACCTGAGCTACTCAAAGCTCAAATCATTTCCCCATTTCAACTCCTTAAATTAACTCCTATAGGCTCCTCTAAGCTCTCCTTATTTTCTACACATGACCAACTCAACTCGCCACATAGATCATTTTAGCTTATCACCTTATGTGTCTCAGCTACACCACATGGCTGATTAGTGTTAAAAATTGTATGTTTATTAACGGGTAAAAAAGTTATTTTGTGATTATAATATAATTTACAATTGTAATTATGTAATATATTATGAATTTCTAATTATGTTTCTAAATATTTGATTTTGTGTATTTATTAGGTAAAAATAATAATTTCATGTAATTTAAGGATCCAAATAAATGTATTAATGTCAAATTTAGATTCTGAAAGTCCGAGAAATCAGGTCATTGTTGAGGAGGATCCACCACTTTTATTGTAAATTTATAAGTTTTTACCACGGTAAATATGGTAATTATGAAATTATAAGTTTTTACTATATTAGGTATTATAATTGTTAATGGAATGTATTAGATGTGCTTGAGTGGATTAAATTAAAGTTATGTTTTGTTAGTGGAACAAATGTATGACTAAGATATAATTAATTTTATTTATTTGTATGGTGTGGATTAATCATGTATTAATATAAATAGAGCAGGGGAACACACCTCTCCACACATTTTCTTCTCTTTTTTCCCCAATTCTTCTTCTCATCTCTCTTTGCAATATATTTTCAATAAATAAAATTAGTTTAATTTTCAATTTTCCATTTTTTTAATTATATTTTTTTATTTTAATACTTCCCTTTATTTCAATTGTGTTTAGCTAAATACTAATAGTTAGGAGAATGTGAAACTCTTAGTAAAAAAAATGATTTAATCAAATTCTATTTTTAATTATATAAATTAAATTATTTTCTATTAAATTTTATCCATATTTTATATTTTGAAATTTTGATTTATTGTAAACAAATATGGGAGTTTGGCACAGTGAATACAATTAATCTTTTGGGCAGAAAATAAAAATAAAAGGAATTTATTAAATTAGGTCATTGTCGAGGAGAATTCGCGACTTTTGTTGTAAAATTATAAGTTTTTACCACAGTAAATGTGGTAATTGTGAAATTATAAGTTTTTATCATATTATGTATAGTAATTATTAGTGGAATGTGTTCGATGTACTTGATTAGATTTAGTTAGGTATATGTTTTGTTAGTGGGACAAATATAAGATTAAGATGTAATTAGTTTTATTTATTTGTGTGGTGTGGATTAATCTTGTATTAGTATAAATAAAGAGAGGGGAACACACCTCTACACATCTTTCCTTCTCTTCTTTCCCCTCAAATTCTTCTTCTTTTTCTCTTTATAATATATTTTCAATAAATAAAATTAGTTTTATTTTTAATTTTTCAACTTTTTTATTATATATTTTTTAATTTTAATAATTCCCTTTATTTCAATTATGTTTAGCTAAATACTAACAGTTAGGGGAAGGTGAAATTTTTAGTAGAAAAAAATAATTTAATCAAATTCTATTTTTAATTATATAAATTAAATAATTTTCTATTAAATTTATCCATATTTTATATTTTGAAAATTTGATTTATTGTAGACAAACATGGGAATTTGGCACAATAAATTCTTAATATCTTAGTATAAAGTATGATAAATGATATTTTGACTTACTGTACACAAGTTAAGTTTTGTCACATTAAGTACTTAATTCATAATAAAATTAATGGGAAAATAATTGTAATTTATATAATTAATCTTTTGGGCAGTAAATAATAACAAAAGGAATTTATTAAATTGTATTTATTACTAAGAGTTGATCTATAGCCCTAACTATTTAATTTCACAGTTTTTCTCAAATTAAATTACATATATTTAAATTTTATTTTTATTTTTTAGATAAACTTAAATAAACAAATTAAATCATTTTTCTGTGGATCGACTTCGGACTCATCGAGATATAGTATAATTAGGAACTCTTATACTTGGGAGTAAATTAAATGATTTTAAGTCATGTCAAGTTTTTAGCACCAATATCTGGAAATGTATTTATTTTGTTTTATTTTTTTTACTTTTGTGTATATTTTCTGGTACCCCCTTTTTCTTTCTTAAATTATGTTATATCCACAAAATCTTTTTGAATCTCACTTTCACGCCAAAAATAATCTAGCTCATTTTCTCATAATTGTAGTTTGACTGCAAAATTATATTAAAAAAAATTGAATAGGTCTCTTGCCAATATTTCCCATAATTATCAAATTTGGACCAACAACTTAAACTTCTTTAGACCATATTTAGACTTTTTTGGACCTTATTTGGACCCAATAAAAAGAATATTGACTTTAAAAATTACTACGAAGACCCATTAATTTAAATTAATCACTTAATTGGTTGGTAATTTTTCAAATTTGAAAAAAAAAATCTACACTTTGAGATAATTATTTCTTTTCTTTCTTTTTTTAATGTTTGCAATTTAATTTTTGTAGAAATAAGTAATCAATACACGTCATTTCTACAATTTGTCTATTTTGAGGTGTTAAGCCCTTGTAAAAATAAGTGACAAATTGTCAAGTTTCAAAATCATGGTGTGAACATATGTTGAGCAATTCTTTAAATCTATTCCACTATTGGCATAATGTTTTCTCCATTTTTTTTGAGTGAAAAAAGTGATTTTCCTTTTAAAAGAATTGGCTCTATAAGGTGGAAAGATTGTTTTCAAAAAATATTCTTGCATGTTATTCCAAGTTGATTAATTCAAATTAATGGGCCTTTGTAGTAATTTTTAAAGTCAATATTCATTTTATTATGTCCAAATAAGTTTTAAAGAAATCCAAATATGGTCCTAAGAAGTTCAAGCTATAGGTCCAAATTAGAGTATTACGGAAATTTTGGCAAGTGACCTATTAAAATATTTTCTACAATTTGTGGTCAAACTGCAATTATGAGAAGAAAGAGCCAGAAATGAGATTTTTGGGATGAAAGTGAGATACAGGAAGATGTTGTGGATATGATAAAATTTAAGAAAGAAAATAGAGGTAAATGAAAATTTACATAAAAAGTAAAAAAATAAATACATTTCCCCGGCAATAGCGTAAAAAACTTAACACAACTTAAAAGTATTTAATTTACGCCTAAGTATAAGAATACTTAGTTATATTATATCTCGATGAGTCCAAGGTCGATCCACAGAGAAATGATTTAATTTGTTTATTTAAGTTTATCTAAAAAATGAAAATAACATTTAAATATATGCAATTTAATTTGAGAAAAACTATGAAATTAAAATAGTTAGGGCTATGGATCCACTCTTAGTAATAAATATAATTTAATAAATTCCTTTTATTTTTATTTTATTACCCAAAAGATTAATTGTATAAATTACAATTATTTTCCCATTAATTTTATTATGAATTAAGTACTCAACGTGACAAAACTTAACTTGTCTACAGTAAGTTAAAATATCACTTTATCATACTTTATACTAAGCTATTAAGAATTTATTGTGCCAAACTCTCATGTTTGTCTACAATAAATCAAAATTTTAAAATATAAAATATGGATAAAATTTAATAAAAAATTATTTAATTAAATAATTAAAAATATAATTTGATTATATATATATATATTGTTTTAGTACGTTTTAGTATTGCTTTATTTTAACTATAAGTACTAAAACAATACTAAACGTACGTACCAATTTGCTTTATTCAAGAAGCACAGTCTAAAGCCATTGCCTCTCAAGAACAGGTAAAAGAATTGATGAATTCCATTTCAAAGTCCCCCGAACTTATATTAGCTTTACAAAACATTTCTCAAAATAAATCTCTTTCTCAAATCCCTGAGAAGGAAAAATTTGTTTCTAAAGAAATTTCAAAACCTTCTTCTTCTGAAGAAATTATTTCTGGTGAAAGCTTTTCTTTACAAATAGTCGTTTCCTCAATCAAAGCTTTCACAAAAATCTTCGGATTGGATTAATAAAACCTCTCACCAAAATGTTTTATCTACTGAAGATGGGTTTTATCATTCTGATCCATTTCAAGCTATTTCAAAAAATTTTCCGAAAGGCTGGTTTTTTAAACCATGGGATTTGTCAAAACCCCAGTCTTTCTATCAAAGCATTCTTAAGTATACTGAGTCTGTAAGATTCAAACATTTCTTTCATAGTGAAGCTCATTCCGAGCCAGCCTATTCTACGGTGACCATTCTTAAAGTTTTGAGCCCAAAACAATGGGGTAACTAACTCCACAAACAAAGACTTTTCCCGCCAATTTCAAAAGTCATTTAAACAATTGCTTGTCTTTTTCCTATTGGGATTACCAACAGGCCTGGTTTAATACATTCTTCATTCAAAACCCCAAAAAGACCCATTCCTGGTTATTTTTCTTTAATTCAAAAATAATCGTGCAAAACCTTCCAAATTAGTTCCAACAATAGTGGAACTACTTTGGCCCAAGCCCAGACATCTTAACCCCAAATGTCATTAAGTGTCTAAACCTCTTTAAACCCCATTATGCTCCTTCTGAGTCCGAAAAGAGGTTTCTCCCTTTTCCCTATTTTTGTACAAATTTCTTTCTTCCTTGGGTTTAGATGTGGAACTTTAACTACCACAATCAAGAAGCCCAACTCATTTTACAAAGAACCTTCAAAGTCAAATGGTGGTCAAAGTTTGACGAATAGTCAAAATTGTCTGAAGCCACAGTCCAGGCTTAGCTTGGCTTGCTTCGAAAGGCCTCCTCGCCCTAAAATTAGAAGATGTTAAAGCCCATAATACTTTCCTTACTCAGCGATCCAAGGCGCAATCTCTTTTGGCCAGCACAAAGACCGAAGAATAATATTTTAAAGTAATGCAGCAGCTCCTTGCCTCTAGATCTGAACCTTCTGTTGCCGATTCTTCAACTGAAGAGGAAGATGAAGAGGAGCCGTTCATTTCCCTTGGAGATGATAACAAAGATGATTGCTTCGGGATTCTGCCTCCAATAAAGCATTGTAAATAGGATGATGTAAAAAAAAAGAGTAATTTTTCATTCCTGTACTTTTCAATTCCCTGTATTTACCATTTGTATTTTCTTCTGTCATTTTTGAGACTTTGTCTTCCTCTACTCACTACCCTAAACGGGAAAAATTGTGAAGACATTTCTGTTGTATGTATTTTATGGAGATACTATCTTCCTCTACTCACTACCGTTTTCGGGAAAATTTGTGAAGACGTTTCTCTCCTCCAATTATGGAGCCTTCTCAAGACTTCTTTTGTACCCATGTGAAGCCTTCAAAGCTATATGATGATGTTCCCCACGTTTAAAGAATCAAGGAAAGAAGATGTTATAATGTTGTCTCCCACGTTCCTCGAAAGTATGCACTGCTTTTTCCTGTTGCTGGACCCCATTTCCCATCAACGCATGTGAAGACTAGCTGTAGCATTTACTTTTCAATTTCTATTTTGTATAAAAGGAGTGGATAAAGACTAAGATTCATCACTTCTTTTTCCATCAATTATTCTTCCAAGTTCTCTCTCTCTTTCTCGGGGAAAAATATGAACTTAAGATCTCAAGGAAATTGTTCCTGTTTTCTGATTTTTCCCTTCTCTTCTCCTTGTATCAAAAATATCTCTTATTGTAAAGCTTCCGAATTTAAGCAATATGTAAGTTTGTTCTTTCTACTTGAATAAAGCAATTTTCAATACCAAGCATGTTTAAATTTCTGCAATTTAATTTTTGTAATTTATAAACTGCTACGTTCCTCTGAGGCATAGAGACCAGATCTCTAACCTCAGTTGTATTTTCTCTTCTCTCTCCATTCAATCATAATACTATTTCTGAGATCCAGATCTAGTATTATCTATGAGCCCTGTGCTGATTTGGTAAAAATAAATTCATTTTAAATTCGGTATATCGGCTGGAAACCAGGACATGCGAGATATTGATCTGTTCTAAGTCAAATCTGGTCTCAAATGCAGATTAAGTTCTATATTGACCCGATAGAACAATGCCACGTACCATTCTTTGCTTTAATAAAGATTTTCAATAATTAAATTGTTTAGATTTACACCCTCTCGATCCGTTTTCTCCTGGTATCAGAGCTTTAGGGGTTTCTGCTAAAGCAGAGAGTCCATGGGTAGGGAAAAGCCTATTTTTAATAGTAAGAGCTTTAGGGGTTTCTGCTTTATCTCCTAGTTCTAAGGTTTTTAGGAGTTTATCTAAATATTCTTTTTGAAGAGTAGGGTTAGAAATGTGTTTTACTAGTTCAAGAAAGGTTTCTTGTTCTTTAGTTAAGACATTTATTTTCTTTAAATAGGATTTTGTGTCAGAATCACCATCATGTGACATAGATGTATTTGAGTCAATTAACCAACTCCACAAAATTGTGAAGACATTTCTCTGTCGTATGTATTTTATAGAGATATTGTCTTCCTCTACTCACTACCCTTTTTGGGAAAAATTGTGAAGACGTTTCTCTCCTCCAATTATGGAACCTTCTTAAGACTTCTTCTATACCCATATGAAGCCTTCAAAGCTACATGATGATGTTCCCCACGTTTAAAGAATCAAGGAAACTATGTGTATATATATATATAGTAGTGTACTAGTCCTTATAAAGAGCCATATGAGATAACTCTACACTGAACATAATGCATTAGCAAACATGAAAATTGTACAAACATACATGATAAATTGCACTAAATAGTATCCAAGCATAACTCTCATAATTGTCAGGATCATCATTGCGCAAGCAAAGTAAGGGAAAACCTCTTAAATACCTGATGGAATTTAACTACATTGTACAGACAGAGTAATTTAAGTCTCAAAATGCCTACGCAACACTTAATAAGAACAGTACACATATGGTGACTAGCAATTGTTAACATAAATATTTCTTTAATATTGATTTTGATGATAATAAACTTGATTAATATTGATTTAAAAGCTCAAATTATTCGTTCATATAGTTTTCATATTATAAAAGCTTTATATTCAATAAAAAGTAATTTTATGACTTTTATGTTAACGATTTAAATTGAAAAAGTCTTGAGAACTTTGAAATTAGCAAATATTGCTTAAAATTCTAGAAATTGACTTATTTGACAAGTTTTATAAAGCTTAGGTCATAATATAATTTTATAAAATTTTTGGGGTCACACTGTAATTTTATAAAATAGTTCACTGTATCAGCCACTGTAACAAACAGCTAACCGACATTTTGATAACGGTTAGCCGATATCGAATAGAATTGAAGAGTAGCCTCTAAATACTAACGGCGATCTAATATCTTGAAAATGACGATCCGATATCTAGTTAACGGCAATCCAACATTGAGTAAAAAGTCAACAACGACTATATTTCAGCTCCCAACTATAAATAATCTCAATCAAATTTGAACAACAACGATTATCATTGAGCAAATTATTGAGCATACAACTTTCTTTGAGTTTTAAATTCTTGTATTCATCTCACTTACTCCCACTTTAGATTTTCATTTGTAATGAAACACATTGTGTGAGAGAGATTTATTTTGTAATATTGTTTAAAATCAAATTGAGAGGTTGTAAGTGTTGGGATACACTTGGGATAAGAGATTAAGGATAATCTCTTTGTGTAAAAGTTTATTGACACCTTGGAAGTTAATTATAAGAGTGATTGAAGTCTTGGAAGTTTGCTTAGTGAAATCCTCAAGCCCTGTAAGCTTGGAGGCGTGGACATAGGCCGGTTAGCCAAACCACGTAAAAATCAAGTGTTTGATCTCTTTTCCCTCACTCTTTAATTATTGTGCTTGATTAAATTTACTCTTTAATTATTGTGCTTGATTAAATTTACTCTTTAATTATTGTGCTTGATTAAATTTAGTATTTTTGTTCTTATTAAGGTATTAGATTAAATTGTTATGTGGTTCGTTTTGCATTAGTTTTTAAAAACCTAATTCACCCCCTTTCTTAGGTTGTCTAGTTATTATTTCAACAATCACACCTCATGACAGAATCAATCATATAATGTGCATGCATATAATCATAGCATGATACTAAATCATGTTATCAAACACAAATGTTCCATTATCATCATCATCATCATAATCTACTCACATATCTTGTTTCACCCTAGTTTCGTTGGGGCTCTCATGAATTCCTAAATACTTGAATTTCTCCTATACAAGATTAAAAAATTAACTGTTAGAACTGATATAAAAACTACTATGTATAATGTAAACTAAATCATAATTGTTTAAATTTCATAAATACGTTAACCACTAATCCAAACTATCCAACCTCAATTCCTATAACTTTCTTATTTGTTTTCTTCTCTCTCACTCTCGGCCTCTCTTTTCTTTTCTTTTTCTTTTTTTCTTCTCTTCTCTTCATTTTTCTTTCTCACCTTTCCCTTCAATTCTTACCTCTTCGAGTTACTCTTTTTTGGTTTGATTTATGGGATTGGGAAATGGTGAGAGCTAATTCAATTCTTCACTTTATATATGCCCACCGCCACCAAGCATGCATACAAGCACACAGGTGAAGCATGCATATGCTCTAATTAAAGCAAGCATCTTGCTGTTGCTTTTTGAAAATCAGCCACGTTTAGCTTACAAGCATGCAGGTGAAGCATGCACGAGACCTCAATGAATCAAGCAGCTGGCTGCTTTCCACTTAACTTCATTTGTATGCTACATTATACATGGTTTGTTAATTCGTTCTATGGCTAATAGCAACTTGCTGTCCTTCACAATTGACGGCTCTCATTTTTCTTGTTACCACCCTTGAGATCATCCATGATGATCTATAGAGAGTTCCTACTGCGTTTTCATGTACAACGAGTATGCAAGATAAAAGATAATGGATATTGGTTAATTTGACCATCAATGTCCAAAATGTTGCTATCAAAAGCCTTTGTGAAGTTGTTTTCATTTTCTAGGAAAATCTTGTATAACTAAAAATTGGGTCATTCTATAAAAATTGGGTCATTCTATGATACCTGCTATAATTTTTTATGACATCAATAATAGAATAGATATGCATCGTTAGATTTAGATTAGCAGTACATAATATTTGTGTTAAAAAAAAAGATAACTTATTTAATAATTATTTTTACCGGTTTCTTAATGATTTAAAGTGGTGGATAATTTTTGTGAAATAACTACACTACCCTTACGGTTTGAAGTAATTTATTTGAATAATATTTTTATTTTAAAATTACTTTTCAACCCTATTTTAAATTTTGCAATGCTGTTAATTTTTTTTACTATAAATATTTCAAAATTTATTACTATTAAGTATGTAATATATGATATCTAATAGATTATCTAACACAAACATATAAATAAGTTGCAATATACATATGCACATACATACATACATACATACATACATACGTATACACATATATAAATGCACAACATAAATTGTATTAAAGAATTTCTAGGTGAGATTGTTTGTAATATAAAAAATACTTAATTACTGATATTTTAATGTAATTTATCATTATTAAAATACACATTATTTTATATATCTAAAGGACTATTTTATAATTGATCATGAAGTATTATCAATTTTGACACACATTTGGCATATATAGCTATACCATGAAATTATGGTTAAAATTTAAGTTTTGCGAGCCTACTTTCATTTTATTTTTTAATATCACGTTGTTGTTCATAAAAGTTAAATCTAACATATATTCTTAATTAGATATAGTTTATGAATTATGAAAGATTATTTTATTAATATTTTTGGATGGCAACTATAAAATTTATGTTACCTAGAGTCATTATTTTTGTGATGCTAGTTAACGGTGGCAATAAAAAAAATTACATCTGATAATATTGGTACAGTAAAGGGATTAATGTTGATTGAAGTTGAAATGTTGAAGCCGAAGGGAGGCAGGACAATAGTCCTTAAAGCAAAGTTGTAATCACAGACAGTGATCTGTAATTTTTGTAACTATTTCCTACGTAATTTCTGCAAATGCAACGCTGTAGTAAAGTAATTATAGCAAACAAATCCAAATTACACCAATAAATTTTTTTAATATTCAATAATTATATCCATTTATCATGAAAAGAGTACCATTTTAATTAGTAGTTTATACTATTAATTGTTGCACCAGCTCTCTTATGTGTTGTTACCTTCGTTGAGCTTATCCGCGATGATTTGGGGAGTGAGCTGTATCATCTGAACAGATCATTGGCAAGTGCTGAGTCATGCCAAGTCATTGTACAGATATGAGTGAGGTGACGAGTGCTGGTGCAAGGATCCTCATCGAGACCTTTGGTCAAACACTTAGTGATCAAACACTTTACACAGTAACGTTTACAGTGAAATATTGACCAACCCAAAATCACACATACATTGCATGTCAAGGCTAGCTTCATAGAGTTGCTGTCATGATTACGTACTAATACACTTTTTAATTATTATTTTTGGATTAAAGATATTGAGAAAGGAAGATTGTGGGGAGTACAACGTCCACGGATTTTCAAGTAGGTTTTGTGCATACCATCAAGCGCCGAGATTTATATCTCGGATTTGGATACTTTGGATACCTTTCTAGATTTCACTTGGAACAATCTAGAAAGGTATTTTGGACTTTTGCATGGACTAACAACAGTTGGTTTCTGAACAACATGACAACAGTAGAAGCAGAGGAAATTAACCAAGTATTCAAAAATTGTACCATGTATTCTACCCAGTTGACCAACTTAACTATAATGGTCACCAGGTAAGCTAGGGTTTAATGTGTTGAGGTTTCCTAATTGATTTAGGAAGCTAACTACCTTGCTAAATTCCTCTATCATAAGGAAACAATTTTGGAAACAAATTAGGTTTTGGAAATCATCATCTTCTATAAATATGTACATAATAATTGCCTAATCAAACAAGTATTCAAAATTCACTTTGCTTCCTCCGTTTGTGATTGTTTCTTATTATTGCAACTTTCTTCTTCAACCATTCAGTCCGTCTCCGAAAAATAAAAAACAAAAATCAAGAAAGCGAGCATCATCCATCCCTTTTGATTGAGTTTATTATCATGGGTTTGTCAACAAACCAAATGAAGAACCGTGTAAGTGTTGAATCAAAGAAATTCAAGGCGCCACTAACAAGAAGAGAAAATTGAAGGAGAGGACCAAGCTGCATTTCCTTTCATGAAGAAACCACTAAGACAAAGTCAGCCTGCTAAATAAGAACAAGACCGAAAGACTGCATCGGCAGTGGAGATCAAGTGCTCTAATGCTACACGTACATTGATCCGTGAACGTCTTGCAGAGGCATTTTCTAAAGTTGCTGGCGAGGTTGAAGAGGCGGAGAAGAAGGAACAAGTTAGAGCTTGTGACCCTGTAGGAGTTGCTGTGTCGGTTGAATTTGTGTTGTTCAAGAACATGTGTCCTTTCTTGTTCAATGTTAAGGATCTAAAAAATCCTGACTTCAAGAGAAAGGTTCTTCTTGGAGAGGTGAAGTCTGAGACACTAGTTACTGCGCTTCCTGAAGAGATGGCTAGTGAAGAACGTCAGAGTCGGAATAAACAAATCAGAGAGGATGCTTTAGCCAAGATTCGGGATCACTCTGTTGTTGGGGAGAAGGAATTAGAATGTGATGCTCAATGATTTTGGTTCACGTTTTCTAATAAAGCATTTGTATTCTTGAATTTTCAAATATCGTACATTGGGATTGATACTTTCATTACTTCCCTAATCATATTAATACACATTGTCTGGAATGTTTAATTATGCTTTCAGTAGTAATTTATAGCCAAAGTCATTATGTCTATGTCCAACACTGCTAATTATTGTAGAGGCACTTCTGTGACTACTGACGTGTCCTGTCGACTGGATTTAAAAAAGAAAAATGATAAAGGAACTAAAAGAAGACAAAATGATGACAGAAATGCAGCGCCCACTGCCGTTTTACACGATTCCTTTGTCTTCTTTTAGTTCCTTTATCATTTTTCTTTTTTGAGTTATGCTATTTGAACTCAATGACGACAAACGGTCGACAGAAATATGGGTCCCCTTGTTTGTCGCTTTAACTCCATTCATTATCTTTTGTCAGTTACTTTTTTTATTTAGAAAATAAAATAATAAAAAATATAAAAATAATGAAAAAGAAACTACAAAAGTAACGAAAAGAGATGACAATAGTAGCACTTTTTTAGTTTCAATTTTTCTTGTTGTCTTCTCTCTCTCCATCTCCCACCTCTCATTTAACGTGAGTCATCTGTATTTAACAAGGAAATATCGGTTCCCTCTATGCATCTCGCTTACCACAAGGAAGAAGTTAGATCTATATATGCAAACAGAGGCAACTTGATAAAATTGGTACTGATTAATTGGTAAGTTGGTGACTCTCATTACATTCAAATAAAATTTTTGTTGTGTTCTATATATTTAAATGGTTAGAATATTTAATTTAAATTGTAAAAATTAGTAGATTTTTGCTTTTTTTATATTTAAATTGTTATGAATTTTTATGATTTTTTTTAATTTAAATGGGTGGAAATAATGGAATAAATTATAACAATTTCTGAATGTGTTTTATATATGTTAGGATTTTTTTAATTTAAATGGCTGGAAATAATGGAATAAATTATAACAATTTTTTAATGTGTTTTATATATGTTAGGATTTTTCTTAATTTAAATGGCTGGAAATAATGGAATAAATTATAAAAATTCCTAAATGTGCTTTATATATGTTAGGATTTTTTTAATTTAAATTTATGAAAATAATGGAATAAATTATAACAATTTCTGGATGTGTTTTATATATTTAAGTGGTTAGGATTTTATAATTTAAATTGCTGTAGATAATGGAATAAATTATAAAAATTTGTGGATGTGTTTTATATATTTAAATTGTTAGGATTTTTTAATTTAAATTGCCGGAGATAATGGAATAAATTATAAAAATTTGTGGATGTGTTTTATATATTTAAGTGGTTAGGATTTTATAATTTAAATTGCTGTAGATAATGGAATAAATTATAAAAATTTGTGGATGTGTTTTATATATTTAAATTGTTAGGATTTTTTAATTTAAATTGCCGGAGATAATGGAACAAATTATAAAAATTTGTGAATGTGTTTTATATATTTAAATTGTTAGGAATTTTCGTTACTGGACAAAAATGTTATATAAGTTTCTTAATACAAATGTTAATTATTTTGTAGAAATAGAGAATTTAGAAAATGAGCATGCATTTGAAGAGTTGTAAGAAACAAGAGCTAACGATGTAGATAAAATTGTGGAACCGAATAAATGTGAGCCAGCTCTTGGAATATTATTTAATAATCATAAAGAAATGTTTGCATTTTACAAAACTTATGGTAAACAAGAGGGGTTTATTGTGAAGGTTCGAAGCACTAAGAAAGGGATCCATAGAATTGTAAAATATGCGACATTTGCATGTAGGCGTAATGACAAGTCAGAAAGTAAATCAGCTAATGCATTGAAGCTGAAACTGAATGTGAAAAATGGTTGTGATGCAAAAATTGGAGGTTCTCTAAATGAAGATGGAAAATGGGTTCTTCGAACTTTACATCTTCAACACAACTATGGATTGAGTCCAGATAAAGTTAGGTATTTCTCATACAATCGCAGAATTAGTGCAAGCGCTAAAAAATAATTTGAAATGAATAATTGTGTAGGAATTAGAATTGCCCAAAATTTTAATTCTATTGTTGTTAGAACTGGTGGATATGAAAATGTGTCATTCTTAGAAAAAGATTGTAGAAATTTTGTTGACAAAACAAGGAGATTACAGCTTGAGGAAGGAGATGCTATGACACTTTTAAAGTACTTCTAGAAAAAGCAAGCAGAATGTAATGAATTTATTTTGGCATTGACTTGGATAAAGATGGTCAATTAAAGAATGTGCTTTGGGCAGATTCGAGGAGTAGGACAGCTTACAAATATTTTGGAGATGTCATCACATTTGACACTACATATCTGACCAACAAGTATAACATGCCATTCGCGCCCTTTGTTGGAGTTAATCACCATGGACAATCTATTTTGTTAAGATGCAGATTAATTTCATGCGAGGATACGGAGACATTTACGTGGTTCTTTGAGGTATAGCTATCATGCATGTGTGATTCTCCTCCCCTTGGTATCATTACAGATCAAGACTGGGCAATGTAAAAGGCAATTGAAAATGTTTTTCCTACTACTAGGTATCGATGGTGTTTATGACACATAATGAAGAAGGTTCTTGAGAAGTTAAGGGCTTTTAAAGAACGTGAATGTATTATATCTTCCCTGCTTTGTACTGTTTGTGATTCACTGAGTTCTGATGCGTTTGAGGAAGCTTGGAACTGTATGATTACAGAATATGATTTATGGGATAATGATTGATTAAATGATTTGTTCGAGGAAAGGCATTGTTGGGTCCCATGCTATTTAAAAGACTATTTTTGGCCAGGAATGTCAACAACTCAGCGAAGTGAAAGTTTAAATGCATGTTTTGATAGGTTTGTTAACTCAAAAATAAATCTGAAACAATTTGTAAAGCAATATGAAAATGCATTGAGGAGGAAAGCTGAATTAGAATGGTAAGCAGATGCCAAGTGTTTCAGTAAAAGGAAACCATGTGTATCAAGATATGAGATGGAGAGGCAAGTTGAAGAGGTGTACACCATTTCCAAGTTTAAAGAATTCCAAGATGAATTGACTGCTTTGATGTATTGTGATATCTCGGATTCTATGGGATCAATATATCAAATAATTGAATTATTTGGGTAAGGTCAGAGAGGCTTCTTTGAGGTTGTTTTTTAAGAAGCTGGGTGTGAAGTTAATTATACCTGTTCAAAACTCCAGTTTAGGGGGATTCTTTGCAGGCATGCCCTTGCAGTGTTGACACGTAATTCAGTTGAATTACTTCCAGAAAGATACATTTCATCAAGGTGAAGAAAAGATGTGAGGAGATGCTATAGTAAGCCGAAAGTTTGTTATGGTGTGCAGAATTTGTCCATCCAGCAAGAAAGATATGAAAAAATGTGTAACGCTTTCAGTGAGGTTACAGACATAGTCTCTAATAATAAAAATACCTATAAAACGGTGTTGGATTGGATTGAGAAGCAATGAAGGATCTACCCAAGCAAATTCACTTTGAAAGTGTAGGAAAAACTAATACTGGTGGAGCAAGTTGTAGCAGCAACAAACAAATTCACAGTGAGAGTATGGAAAGAACTGTTATCGGAGAAGTAAGTTGTGGCAGCAACAATATTCAACTTGCACTGAATGATCTAGTAGTAACATGTTATAAAGGCCATCCACCTTACTTAAGGAAAGAATCTTCAATTCGTAAGAAATCCATTTAAAAGAACAAGTCCGCATAAAAAAATAAGGTATGATTAAAACAACGATCTATTTTCTAATTAAATTGGTCTTAGTCTAATTGTCTTTAATAATCTTGTAGAATTTAAAAGAAAATGTCCCATCATCTTATCATGTGCCTAATGAAATCTCCACACAATGGAGCAACATAGCCACGGTGAATTGTGTGAATTTTTTCTTTTAAAATTTTCTTTTATTTCGAGGATATGTAATTAAGTATAAGATTGCGCATATGTAGACGCTATAAGAAGGAAGTGTTATTTACAGAAATCTCAACCAATGCGGCACTATGGGCTTTTATAATGTAAGAATTAAAATATTTAAATTTTAGTTTTAAGATTTTTATATGAATTTTACATATATTTTATTATTTGATTAGGTACCTATGTACCAATCCCAATTCGGTGGAAGCAACATTTATCAGTCATTTCCTTATAATTGGCACACAATAAGTTATTGTTTACAAGTCGTTAATGAATACATATATTTTAATATTTCTGTAATGTAAAATGATGTTTATTTTTATGTATTATAGAAACCAGTCCCACCGTATCCTTTGCAGTTGCATTATTCTTTTCCTTCAATGACTTATTAGGATATTACAGTAGCAGCAGCATAATGAAGATAACAATCATGATACTTGACTTGTATTTTGGCTTTAAATTGTAGTGATGAAATAATGTTTTGTGTTAAATTGAACTTTAAATTTTTTAAATTATGTTATATTTAACTTTAAATGTTTGCAATTGTAATGATAGATCAATGATATATGTTAGATTTAGCGACTTGTGTATCGTTGCATTATTGTTGTTTCTTTTGATACACATAATATCTCTAAACATGCATAGGGTCTAGAGGAAAATGTTATTCCTTCTTACAGTTAAACGTTACAATTCATACATAACAATCATTTTATTTAAATTTGTACATAACACAGGGTACAATTTCATTTATGCAAAATATATATAGCAACTATTATCCCTAAAATACAACATACAATGGATAATATAGGTAGAATAATACAATCATTTCTTTTTTTATCAGTTTGCACAACTTTGTCGCATGTAGACACTTCAGTTTGCACCCCCTTTTCGAGTGTTTTCACAATAAATTTTGTAGTTTTTAATCTATTGGATGTTGCTAGCAATTTTTCATGCCTTTTTTTTGTAATCATTGTAGGCTATTTCAGCATTCAACAAAGATTTATAAGATTGATATGAATTCGTTTTAAATCCATTTACTTGCAATTGGCATTCAGGCCAAGAATTGTATATGCCCAGCTTTCGTCCTTTGAAAACAACATAACAGTTTTGAGTAGGCATTTGAATTCTACATTGGAAAAATTCAGATAAAATATTATCACAAATAAATATTCTATACATTTATGCTAAGAAACTCCTAATGATAATATATATTGATATGCAATACAATGGTTTATTAACTATATATTGATATGTACACAACCGCAACTACAGAATGTGAAACTGCTTGTATTCTACATATGTCCCATTTGAATGGACTCTTCAGCAGTAGGCATTTTAAAGCTAAAAATTATAACAAATACAATATTTTCCTACTTCTAGCTTCAAATTGTGTTAAGAGATTAACACTCGCATGCTACCCATTTTGCCATTTTCGAGATTTTCGGTACCATTTGTTTTGATAATCAAGGATTTGTATCCAAATTACACATAAAACACATGTGCTCAGTATTTCGATTTACATCACAATCTCCCAGTGTCAAGTAGCTAGATACCGCTCACGTTCCACATATTATTTTTCACATTTAATTAATTCAATTAAGTGGATGATCATATAAATGATACCACGTTACTATATTGTTGAATTGAGAGTTCAGAAAGATTCAAAATTTCATCATCCACAAGATAAAATAAAAACAAATAAAAAAAATGCTTATAGATGGGTCACTAGAACTACACCAGTAAGTAACAGCTAGAAGTCTATTAGAAGCCTAAAAAGCCACATCAAGATCATTCCACCAAAGCAGTGACGTCCTAGATGAAGAAGACTCGATCGTGTCCATTGTAGATCTGGGCTAGGCGAGAACAAGAAGTGGTCATCGTCCGGTAACAAGAAGTAGGCGTCATCGAGTAACGAAGCAAATGGGGCTGGGCAAGAAAAAAAAAACAAGGGATGGATGAGAAAAAGCAGCAAGGAAAATAAGTGAAGGGGCTGTAGAGATGAATGCGCGTAGATCGAGGCCGAGCTGGTGGCCAATGAGAATTGTACTTTGCTAACCAAGCTTGTGAAAGGGAGGGAAAAGCACCAGGCACCTAGGAATGATGACCAATTGCTGGGAGTCGATTCCTCTTCCTTCCAGATGAACGGAATGGGAAGAACGAAGGAAGGGAGTAAACTAAGGAAAGGGAAATCTGGTTGGGGAGGGAGGAGATAAAAAACAAAAAGAGATGACATGCTTTCCATTTAACAATTCTTTATTTTATTATTTATTATGGCCCCATGTGGAACTAAAAGAATAAAAAGGAAACGCGTGAAACAGCAATGGGCGCTACGTTTCTGTCGTCCCTTTGTCTTCTTTTAGTTCTTTTATCATTTTCTATTTTTTAAAAAGCTCTACTATTTGAACTCTATGACGACAGAAACGTAGGTCCCTTTTTCTATTTCTTCAACTCCATTCATCATCCTTTGTCAGTTACTTTTTTCATTTAAAAAATAAAATAATCAAAAAAATATTAAAATAATGAAAAAGAAACCACAAAAGTAACGACAAGAGATGACAATAACAACACTTTTTTAGTTCTGATTTTTCTTATTGTCAGTATACTAGGATTGATACTTTCATTACTTCCCTAATCATATTAATACACATTATCTGGAATGTTTAAGTATGCTTTCAATAGTAATTTATAGCCAAAGTCATTATGTCTATGTCCAACACTACTAATTATTGTAGAGACACTTCTGTGATTACTGCCGTGTCCCCTCGACTGGATTTAAAAAAGGAAAATGATAAAGAAATTAAAAGAAGACAAAAGGACGATAGAAAAGCAGCGCCCACTGTCAATCCCAGTGTACTGACAATAAGAAAAATCAGAACAAAAAAAGTGCTGCTATTGTCATCTCTTTTCGTTACTTTTGTGGTTTCTTTTTCATTATTTTAATTTTTTCATTATTTTATTTTTTAAATGAAAAAAGTAACTAACAAAAGATGATGAATGGAGTTGAAGCAACAAACAAAGAGACCCACATTTCTGTCGTCATAAAGTTCAAATAGCATAACTCTTAAAAAATTGAGTCCATGTCCTTCCTGAAGTAATAATAGGCTAGGAAAAGACCGTGTTGCAGCTTCTCATAGTTCAAGGAAAGAACAATTGCTGCATAAAGACACAAGAAAGAAACTATGGAAAAATAAGTTAAAATATACAGGTAATGAAGGGATGACACTTAGAGAGTATATATGTTGTTTCCGTAACAAAGGACTATTCTAACTACAGTTTCTCTTTCTCTTTTTTTTTTTTGAAAAGAAAGTAAACCTTTCATTAATCACAACACCTTGAATACATCATTTAACTCAGCTGGAATATGTCCTAGCCACATACAAGGAAGGTTAGTTCCTAATGTTATCTTAGCTAGGCAATGGGCATAAGCATTACAATGTCTTGGAATATGTTGAACCACAACTGTCTGGAAGCTCTTCATCTGGTTTTAGATTGCTAGGATTGTCCAAAAAATTTTAAATCTGCTGCCCTTGGTGTTGTTCACTAGTTGGACCACCTCCAAGCAATCTGACTCCATGATCACAGAGGCCACTTTTGCACTGCTTGCCAGCTTAAATCCCCATAGCACAGCCTCAGCTTCAAACATGCTAACAGATCCCTTGAGGGAGCTTTAATTAATCCCAGCCGCCACAACCTTACCATTGAAGTCTCTTATCACAACTCCCACTCCTCCATTCTGATTCCTAGAGTTGACAGCCGCATCCACGCTAATTTTAAAAACAAACTCGGGGGGGAGTCACTCTTGCTGGCTCTTCGTTCGGTGGAGGGAAATGTGGACTTGCTCGGGCTTCCAAACTCGCTGAAAATCGGCCACTACAGACTCTACTTTGGCAGCGGAGATGACAGGATTAATCTCCTTACCATTGAAAATGTACTTTTTTCTGGCAAACCATATAGACCAACATAGAGCAACCATGACTTCCAGGTCTGATTTCCTCAGTTGCTTAGCCATCCTTTGAAGAGTGCTGAAAATGTCCTGAGAAGTTACTTCTGTGCTAGGGACTGAATACAGGGACCAGAGCCAAATCTTACTCGCAGCCTTGTACTCCAAAAGAGCATGGCTGATGGTCTCAATACTGACTTTGCATCGCTGACAAAGGGGTTCCTCCACAACCTTCCTTTTCCACAGATTTTTTGCTGTTGGAAGCAGATTGTTTGAGGCCCTCCACATGAAGATTTTGAGCTTCTCAGGTAACTCCATCGACCAAAGGGCATTCCAGTACTGGTGAGAGGCCCCGAAGCTGCTGGTGGAGTCTGGAAATTTTGTTCTCAACGCTAACTGATATCCACTCTTCACCGAGTAATGCCCTCGTTTGTCATAGTGCCAGAGCACTGCATCTTCCGCTGGCTCCGCTGGGAGAGGAATCTTGAGGATCTCTGCTGCGTCTACATCCTTGAAGTGCTGCCATAACTTGATGTCATCCCACTGGTGGTCGGCCTTGATCAACTTTGCAACAGTTGAGTTTACAAGCAGGGATGGAGGGAAAATATGTTTGAATGACTCTGGTCTTGGCAGCCAGTTATCCGAAAAAATTGAGATTTGCTGACCATTACCTATCCTCCATCTCAAGCCCTTTTTAATGACTTGCCTACCCCAAAAGATGCTTCTCCAAATGTAAGATGCATTGCCTCCTGCCGCTGCACTTAAGAAGTTGGAATGCCTGAAGTATCTTGCTTGAAGGACTTTTGAGACTCGGGAGGTTGGGTACTGCAGAATCCTCCATGCTTGCTTAGCTACCATTGCTTGATTGAAACAAGAAAAATCGCAAAATCCCAACCCCCCTCTAATTTTTGCTTGGCTGAGCTTCTCCCATTTTCGCCAATGGATTCCACGCTTATCCCTTTTCAAGCCCCACCAGAACTTCGCTATAGCTCGCTGAATATCGTCACAAAGGCCTCTTGGGAGCTTGAAGACACTCATGGCATACGCTGGAATGGCTTAGGCCGCCGCTTTAATAAGAATTTCCTTCCCCCCACTGGACAACATTTTCTGCTGCCAGCCTGCAATCTTGGTCTTTACTTTCAACTTGATATCCTGAAAAAAAAACCCCTCTTCTTTCTCAGAACCATTGAAGGTAGACCGAGGTATTTCTCGTGTTTTGAGACCACGCTTAGATTGAAGAGACCCCTTATAACAGCCCTTTGATGCTCGGAAATTTTGCCACTGAAGAACAATGATGATTTCTGAAAGTTAAAGATCTGCCCTGATGCGGCAGCATATGTATCAAAAATCACTTTTAAGTTTCTGCAATTTGCCACTGCTGCATGAGTAAAAACCAGGCTGTCATCCGCAAACAACAAGTGGGTAATAGACACATCCAGTGCAAATTTGAGACCTCAGATGAGCTGGTTCTGTTCGGCCACTGTCAGCAGATTGGAGAGAGCCTCTGCACAAATAATGAAAAGGTATAGGGATAGCGGGCAACCCTGTCGTAGACCCCTCTCCGGAAGAATCATTCCTCTTGGCACCCCATTAATGAGCAACAAGAAGGAAACGGAAGAAACACACCGCATAATCAAACTACCCAAAGTCTAGAAAACTTCAACTTTAACATAGTTTGTTCCAAAAAAGACTATTCAACTCTGTCATAGGCCTTGCTTATGTCCAACTTTAGAGCCACCAGGCTATTCTTTTTCCCTTTGCTATGCCTTATTTTATGAAAGCATTCATACCCAATAATGACATTGTCAGTAATAAGCTTATTGGGGATGAATGCACTTTGCATTGGGGAGATAATTTGGGAAAGGATCGGCTTTATTCTATTGGCAATGGCCTTAGTTACAACTCTAAAGATAACGTTACAAAGGCTAATAGGTCTATAATCACTCACTTTCCTAGAATGTGTGGTCTTTGGAATCAAAGCGATATAAGTGTGGTTGAGGGTAGATGGGTTACCTTGCTCATTAAGAGCATTGGACATGTGGAAATCACTCCTTAACTAACAGATTGCCAATGGTTCTGGAAAAAAAGCCGCAAGAAGACTATCAGGTCCAGGAGCTTTGGAGGGACACATGCTGGCCAGGGCTGCCTCAACATCTTCAGCAGTAAACTGCTCCTCCAGCTGAGCATTCATCTCTAGAGTTACTTGAGGAGTCATTCCTTGGAGGGCTGCGTGGATTTGGATTGGAGTCGGGCTGGTAGTAGAGAAAATATCTTGGAAGTGGCTGCAAAATTCCTCCTCGATTTCATCCCTTTCCGTCAGCCAAGTGCCGTGAACACTTTCAATCCCCCACACCTTGTTCTTCCGTTTGCGAGCAGAAGCTTTGGCGTGAAAAAACTTCGTATTCTTATCTCCTTCCTGTAGCCAGTCAGCCCTCGAGCGTTGCTTCCAGTAGATCTCTTCGTCAATGAGCATAGAATTAATCTGACTCTCCAGCTGCCTAATTTCCGTGCCATCTTGCAACTTTGAAAGCCCACTCTTAGCATCCTGAAGACGCTGCAGTAGCTGGTCTTGCTTTCTTTGCCTACCCGAAATTCGGCTTTGCTCCAGATTTTTAGCTGCGCCAAGGAAGCTTTGGCTACTCTCTGAAACTGTTGAACAGGGGATTCCCAAGCTCGGCTTCCATACCGATCCCACTCTTCTTGGACAATTCTCTTACACCCGTCATAGGAGCTCCACATATCTTCATAATGATCTCGGGGGAAGGACTTGCTCGCAATTCTTGAATTCTTACTTCGCTCATGGAATTCGAAAATGATTGGGCTGTGATCCGAAGTCCAGTTTGCTAGGTTCATGGCTACAAAGTCTTGGAATTTAATCCCCCAATCCTTGCTACACAAAATTCAGTCCAACCTCTCTTCAATAAACTGAGGTCCGTATCGTTTGTTGGACCACGTATGGGGATATCCCTTGTTACCTATATCTTGCAAATTGCAACTTTGCACAGCTTCCCGAAATTTGGCACTATATTAAACTTTTGTTCATTGCCTCCATTTTTCTTGTGGATATGCATGATTTCGTTAAAATCCCCAAAACAACACCAAGGATAAGAAGAGAGACTAGCTAACCTTTTTATGAGAGTCCAAGTGTTATGCTTTTGACTGAACTCGAGGTGTCCATAAATCCCTGTGCATCTCCATCTCAACCCACTGGTACTGCTTACAATTGCATCTATATGGTGCGGGCTGTAGGAGGAAATGTTGACATTAACTTCTGAGCTCCAAAACAAGGCTAGACCGCCCCCCATACCCTTTCTATCGACCACAAAACAGTTCTCAAAATTAAATTCTCTTCGACTGGATTCAACCTGACCAACCAACATCTTGGTTTCACAACAAAAAAGAATTTGGGGCCGGTGCAGGTGGAGAATTTTTTTGAGTGCTAGGCGTGTTCAAGGCTTCCCCAGACCTCAAACGTTCTAGCTTAGTATTTTCATAGTTGTCGGCGAGCCTAAAATTTAGCACCCGCCGATACCTCTGCATCCATGTCTGCCACATTTTCCCCTGCAGCTGATGGTTCCTCTGTTCGTTGTAGTTGTCTTGCTGGTCTAACGGAGGAAGTGTGGTTGGAACATTCTAAATTAATTGCGAATCCTGGGGGGTGCAGTGGTTTGTGCACTCGTTATTTTTTGTGGTGTGGCCTGAGCTGCAGATCATTACTGCCATGTTGTTTTGCACCGGATAACCCCTGAGCCTGCGCTCCTTTTGCTATGGGAATGCTTTCCTTAAGCTTCCATTTCCTAGTTTTGGGCCTCTCGTAAGACTTGGTTGGCCCACTAGCCATTGCTTCCCCATCTGGCCTGGTCTTCTCGGCAACCTGCTTCCTTTTATCTTTTAAAAGGTCCACTCTTGCTTTAACCACAGGATTTTCACTTGCCTTCAATATTTTTTCTCCTGCTTGTGTACTTTCATGGCTAGGTTGTCTATCATTACTTACCACCCTAGGTTGCACCTCGTCAACTGCACAGCCCATGCTCTGGCTCCCCACTTGCTGTTTTTGCGTCTCGGGAGGGCTCAACATTAAATGTGCAGTGTCAGGAGGCAGTGTGTTCCTTGCATCCTCTAGGTTTGCTCCAATTTGTGCCCGAACCGTTTGGTTCAATACTGACCCATCTCGGTTAACCGAGTTATGGGCGTTTGTTCTGGTTGTTGCTTGCACATTTGCTTGGAGATTGAATTGTTCTTGATGGCTGTTCTCTCAACTTCGGGTTTGCTTTAGTCTGTCCACTTGGGTAACAGCTCTCATCCAACCCCTATAAGGTAAGTCCTCCTTTTGCTACCCTTTGTATCTCAGGCAGTCTCTGTATTGATGGCCAATATGCGCACAACAAAAACAAAAGTCCGGAAGTTTTTTATACAAGATTGGCATTGGAATTTTGCCATCCTCTTGTTGTAAGAACACAAGCTTTTTTAGAGGCTGTGAAATGTCAATGGAGATCCGCACTCACGCATACTGCCCAATACATTCCCCAGCTTCGTCAGTCTCCACTTCCGTTACTATACCAATTTTTCCCCCAGCTTTTGAATGGCCTCCTTGTTCATACACATAATTGGTATATTATGTATCTGAACCAAGAATGTGGTATGTGTAAATGATTGAGTTTTGATGTAGCCAATCCTTGTTGGTTCGGTTAAGACTATCAAGGCTCGGTCGAAATGCCACGGCCCTCCCATGAGCACCCTTTTCTTTGTTTCTTCCGCGGCAAACTTGAATAGGAAAACGTTGTCCCCCATGCTTTCGACCTTAACCTCTTTGACAGTTCGCCAAGCTAGCTGCAGAGCAGCTTTCAAGCCCTCCTTATTTAGACTTCTGGAGGTGAGTACTTTGCCCACTAAGCAGTGCTCAGCTACTTCCTCTCCCTTTATCTTCATCCGCCCTATAAATGTGACTATATCTGCCTCCTCTTCTTAAAGACATTCGCCTGACACTTGCGTAATAATTCCTCAGTATCCATTAGTGGCTGCAGTTCGAGAAATAATTCTCCTCACCAACCTGCTAGCCCCCGCATCTGAAGGTGATACATAAAGGATAAAGGAAAAGAGCACCCAACTAGTGAGTGATGGGGAAAACCATGAGGGCTTCAATAAGCTTTCATTCCCATACTTTTTCAGAGAAAAAGTATTGTGGAAGAAAGACAATGTTTCTCTTTCTCTTATTTCTACATGATCCCTCCTGTCTCGGTAATGCATGTTGGCTCTACTTTAATGGCCTAAAAGTCACAGAATTTGCTTATTCTTGGACTTTCATTTAGGATAAACTTGTATTAATTGGATACTGCTTATCTTACCGGTGGATATTGCATGAAGAAATGAAACATTGCAACTCAAGTGGTTTTCTTTTAATAGGATACTAAATAATATACATTTAGATAAATAATGGCGTTATTGTAATGAAAATAAATTTTCTGCATGATCCCTCCCGTCTCGGTAATGCATGTTGGCTCTACTTTAATGGCCTAAAAGTCACAGAATTTGCTTATTCTTGGACTTTCATTTAGGCTAAACTTGTATTAATTGAATATTGCTTATCTTACAGGTGGATATTGCATGAAGAAATGAAACATTGCAACTCAAGTGGTTTTCTTTTAATAGGATACTAAATAATATACATTTAGATAAATAATGGCGTTATTGTGATGAAAATAAATTTATAACTTTAATCTAAGTTTTATTTTTTAGATAATAAATAACTATAGCATGATAATCACGTATAAGTAATATATATAATTTTGGTTTGGAATTCATCAAATAAGACCCTAGTTGTGGATTAAATATTATAACCTAAGCCCTTTGGTAGTTATATATATAGCAATTCAAGTGGTTTTCTTTTAATATGCTACTAAATAATATATATTTAGATAAATAATGGCGTAATTGTGATGAAAATAAATTTATAATTTTAATCTAAGGTTTATTGTTTAGATAATAAACCACTGTAACACGATAATCACGTATAAGAATTGTCTACAATTTTGGAATTTATCAAATAGGTCCCTAGTTGTATTAAATATTACAACCTAAGTTCTTTGCTTGCTATTTTATCTAATAGATCCTGCACAAGTCCACAAATTCCCCCATTGGATCTGGGTCTCAATAGATTTATTAGATAATTAGTCTAAATCGTTTCTCTTACCATCCACACCAAACCCGTCTAAGTCCCAAAAGAATGACTTGATTCCACTTATACTGCATAAGAAATATATTTTATTGCATGACGAGTGATATGATCAATGTAAAGCACGTGGCACGAAATATGTTTTTTCATAGCATCAATAGAATGAAGCATAACACATTAATTTTCGCACGTATGGCCATCATATGAATTTAAGGATCCTGTAAATATATTTTCATGTTCTCATTAGCAAAAGGAAAATCTACGTCTGTAGATTTTTACTGGGGCAATCGCATGGCTACTTTTACATGATAAGTTGCATGTGCTTAATTGGGTTTCAAGTATGTCCAGTAGACCTCGAACAAATTCACAACTTCACAAATGATCCCATAGAAACGTAAATCTAAAAGGTCCAGATGCCGATGACCTGAAAATAGGTTTTCGAAATAAAAAATCACAAAAAGAAATTATTCTGAAAGAGATTAGATAGCTTTTTTTTTTGGTTAATAACATCCTCTGATAAGGACATTAATTTTTTAAGGGATAAGATCATTAAATTTTAAATGACAACAAATAGTAATAAGGATAAGGGAAAATCCACCCACACTATCAGGGTTTGCATAAAAGGTTACATAAACTCCACTGATTTCATAAATACTTATGCTAACTCCCTTTTTATTATTATAGTCTTTGATAATAACAACCAAAAATTAACTATAAATAAACTATTTTGATATTATTAAATACAAACTTGATAAATTATTTCTGCTGATACAAAATATACATAAATGAATACAAATAAATACAAATAAAAATAATTTAATACATAAATTAATAAAAACTTTATAAATTATTTTGATATTATTGATTTGTACTATATTTTTCAATAACAATAAAATCGCTATAATAGATTAATAATTTTACGTTATTTAATATTCATAATAATATATAATTTTTTTTGTTTCATTTTTATTAGTATAACAAAGTCAATTTTTGAATTAATATATTTTGGTATAAATAAAATCAATTGGGGTAGACCGATTATAGGTTACGACAGGAAAAATATTTTTGACTTTAATTAAAGGGTAAAATAGTTCAAAAGAATTTTGTGTGACCATTTATAAAACTAAGGAGATTTATGTGACCATTCAAGGAAACCAAAAACTCCCACGACATTACATTTAGAGTTTGTTTGTAATCAGATCCTTCACAATCTTCTACTACTTTATATTTTTGTGCTGAAGCAATGTCATATTTTCTAATTCTCGAAATCTGTGGAACATTGCTGAATCCATTTGTGCTTATGCTATGTGTAAAATGTGGAACCTCTGAGCCAAATGACAAACACAATAAAGACATAATATATTTAGGATAACTAATAAGTTATTTCTAAATAATTGTTTTTGCTTCCTACGCTCTACTTTAGAAACAAACAGCAGAGAAAGCCTACCGGATTGGAGTCTGGCGTTATGGATTGGACTCGGACTTCACTTAAAAAGTCGGAGTCCAGCCCGAAAGTCTAAAAAATACTTGAGAATATATAATACTTATTCTTACATATATTTAACTCACTTATAACATATATTTATAATTTTAAATCTTATAAGCCCAAATTTTACGGTCTGATCGAACAAAAAGTAAAAAGAAAATTAACATTATAAATTTGCAAAAGATTATTAATTTTTTTTAAAAAAAAGTGCATGGTAAAATTCGGATAGTTTGACTCTGGCCTAAAAAAAATCCATATTTTGTCCTCTCTAAACCAAGTGGTTTGACAATAATCTTTAGTAACACAATATTAAGTGAAATGACATCGTTCAATTTCTTTGAGAATCTATTTTAAATTTATATTTTTTAATTTATTTCAATGTTATTTTGGAGGGATCCTCTTATTTTGTATGAATTTATTTTGTTTTTTCAAGATTATCTTGAATATGAACTCTGTGTTTTTTCAAGAAGAAAGGAGAAGCTACGGTGCTGTGGCTACCACCATATTTATCAACTTTATATTTTGTATTACACAACTGGCTACCCTGCAACTGTACATTGTGCATTGTTCTTTATTTTATCATATAAATGCTGCATTTATGGAATCTCATTTAACAGGCAAGCAACTAGAGTGAGTAAACTAAACTATTTTTTATTTTTTTATATTGTTTGGATATTTTTTAAGCGGAGATTTTAAAAATTAAATAATTTTTTTGTTTTTATAAGTAAAAACTCAAATTTTGGCTTTAGGAGCCCACTGCCAAGTATTCAATCAAAAATAGACCCCGCAATCAACGATAAATGGAGAAAGTTATTGTGTCAGACCTATTTATTAAAATGTAGCGAACAAGGGCCTAATGTAATAAAATGCAAAAGCTCAAGCATCTAGATGATAAAACTCCATTTCAAACAGGGTTTTGGCATTTTATGTCGGAGCTTAAATGTTAGGGTCATGCCACAATATTTTATTAACGTCAATTATGTTTCAATCATGTACCATTAGATTTAATTAATTGCATAATATCTGTATTTAAAAAAATATAAATAATTTAAAGATAATTGCAATCAATTTGCTAAGGATTGGAGGGTGTAGAGAATTTTTGTAAACTAACTTTGACTATTCTTATATTTAAAACAATTTAGTTTGAATAGAATGTTTTATTTAAAAATTACTTTCAAATGTTTTACTTAAAAATTACTTTTCAACCCCCCTTTAAATTTGTAATGTGATAATTTTTTTAGTATAATGTTTCAAAATCTATTACGTTTAAGTATAAGATATAATATCTAATGGATCATTTAACACAAATCAAATAAATAAGTTGTAATTATAAACTTAAGATATGGTGTAACAACTGTAAATGATAGAATTAATATACATATTTAAGTGAATGTCATAAATTGCATTAATAAACTCATGGTTGAGATTGTTTGTAACATAAAAATTACTTGACCATCTATGTTTTAATAACACTTAATATCACATATTAAAATACTTATTATTTTATATAATGTTAAGGAACATTGTATAATTAATTATAAAGTATATATTATTTTTAGCACCCATTTAGCATACATATTCCATGAAAGATTAGTTTATTAATATCTTTATAGTGTAATTATAAAATTTTATGTTACTAAGAGTCATTGCTCTTATTATGATAATTAATGGTGATAATAAATAAAATATTACCTCCGATAATATTTACATGGGAAAGAATGAGAAATTTTGTTATATATTTTTTCATATTTTCATTATAAAAACATGGTTTAGGATATTTTAAATTTAAATTTTGATACAAATTTTGAGCCATTAATCTCTTAAAATCCAATGGTTGTCATTGAAAGTCAAAGGAACATTCTATGATATAATATCATCCACCATTGAATTACATGAAATTAATAGTTTATATTTTGTGTTAAAAATTTTTAGAGTGGGGGTTAATAATTGATTGTTGGAGGGAAACACGAGGCAGAGCTCGGAGACCAACCTTGCGGAGGGCTAAATTAAATCATTTCAAAATTGATTGTATGAATTTTTCAAAAATTGAATATGGTGTAATATGTAAAAGTTTTATTTTCATAGTATAGAAGTTCTTATCTTTTTAAAAAGTGATGATAATACAAATTTAAATAAAACGAAGTCTATAAAACATCAACAAAGAAATTAACTTCACTTATTTCTATCAAAGGAAAGATAAAAGAATTTGTTAAAAATAAACTAATAATTTATAAGAGAATTTGTAATCCTAAAAGATCAAAATGAAGATTTTACACAAAAAAAAACTCATGATTATCATATTTTATTTAGGAATTCATTGATTCTACAAAAGTCAGCATGTGCCATGGCACCCTCCAGTCTGAATGGGGTTCCACCCCTGTGACCACGAGGAAGATATTGGTGCACATAATCTTTTGGAAGAAGACCAGCCAGAAGGGAACACACCTTCTGCTGGAAATGGTAGAGACTTATGAAGACAAGTACAACAGGAGAAAATATGGGCAGAAATAGAAATAGGTGGAAGGTAGTGAATATATCCAAGGAGCTATCATAAATGTACCACCCATCTAAACTGTCATGTGAAAAAGAAGGTGGAGCATTCCTTTGATCGACAAATTACAAAAATCATCCACGAGGGTGTCCACAATCATCCAAAACCTCAGTCTAGTTGCCAACCGTTGCTTGGATCGGCAGCTTTATTTGATGAGGTGTCGGAGAGAAGTAACAGCAATGCAACTTGTGAAACTCGGTTCCACTAGCCCACATTATCTGCTTCTGTTGCAACAGAGCCTCATGATCCATCATCAACCCGATTTAATGTCAAAGTTATGGTTGTCACCACCCTTCTAGATGGGTGGTGCCAAACCATTAACATTTTCAACACGGTCCGTTATTTTTTGTGGTAGCGAAATGCTTGAAAAAGAAAAAAAAATAAAAAGCGACCCAAATTCAAGTCTAAGGAGGTGCCGCCCAAGGAAATAAAAAGAAAACTTTGACAAGAAAAATCAAAGGTGCTTAAAAATAATAATAATATTTAATAGCCAAATTTTGGCTATAAAAAGAGAGCTTTCCATTTTGTTTTTCCATTCAATTTTTTGTGAGAGTGAAAGCCGAGAGCTTGAGTAATTTTAAGATATTAAAATTAAAGTTCTTATGAGTCTAGTGAGTGAGAGATTGAGTGTATTGAGTTTTGGATAGTGAACCAAAATATTACAATACTTATAATCTGCATATCACTAGTGAAATATTTTCCTTTTGTTTTTGCTCGTGAACGTAGGTTAAAAGCCGAACCACATAATTTTCTGTTGTCCTCTTTTGTACTTGTTATTTATTTTCTTCCAATTTCATTTTAGTTGTGACCCTACTTCACCCATCAATTTCCTACAGTGGTATCAAAGCTACTGGTTGTATTTTTTTAAGTCAATGGTACTATTTACATATACAGAACCGTTCATGTATACGATATTATTCACGTATATGGTATTATTCAAGTATACGGTAGGAGACAATCCTAGCAAAGTTAGTTTGTGGTGAAAAGCGATGGTAGCAAAATACGAAATTGAGAAGTTCAACATAAATAATTTTTCGTTATGGAAAATGAAGATAAAAGTTGTATTAAGAAAAAATAAGTGCTTAGCAGCATCTAGAGAAAGGTCCATAGAAATAATTGATGACAAGTGAAACAGATAGATGGCAACACTATTTCTGATCTACAATTAGTACTTACAGATGGAGTATTATCCAATGTGGCAGAGAAAAAGACAGCAAAGGAATATGGGATACTCTCACAAAATTGTACGAGACCAAATCGCTACACAACAAGATCTTCTTAAAAATGAGACTCTATATTCTTCGAATAGTGGAATCTACATCGGTGACTGACCACATCAACACCTTAAAGACTCTATTTTCACAACTCACAACGTTAGGTCATAATATAAAGGAAAATGAACATGCAAAGCTTCTATTTCAAAGTCTATCATATTCATATGATCAACTCGTCATCAATTTGATGAACAATAATCCAGCAGACAATCTATTTTTGATGATGTTGCAGCCTCCATATAAAATAAGGAAAGCAAACGGAAAAGTAAGAAAGACAAACAAGTAAGTTTACAACAAGTAGAAGCACTATTGGTGATGAAAAGAAGATCAATGGAATGTGGCTCCAATGTGAGTCACAATCATAGTAGATCAAAATCCAGAAGTAAGAAGAATATTAAATGTTACAACTGTGACAAGAAATGACATATCAAGAAAGACTGTTGGAGCAACCAGAAAAGAAGAGATGGCAAAGAACCTGAGTCATCCAATGCTTAGGGGGTGTGTAGTAAGTACCTCGAATGATGACGAAATTCTCTACAGTGAGGCAACAACTGTTTCAGAAGATAGAAAATGGTTGTCTGACATTTGACTTACAGACTTAGGAGCTACCTGACATATGATCTTTCGAGAGAATGGTTCCACACAAATTATTCTATTTTAGGAGGATCTATATATGTGGGTGAAGATCATGCCTTGGAGACGTTAGTATTGGTACAGTCAAAATAAAAAAGTTTGATGGTACAATTCTCACAATTGAGGAGATATGATATGTCAAAGGTTTGAGAAAAAATCTATTGTCCTTATGAAAAATGGATAGTCAGGGGTACAAAACTCATGTGGAGAATGGAATTATGAAGATTGTTAAAGGCGCGCTTGTATTGATGAAGGCAGAAAAGCTCGGTGCTAATCTATTCATATTATAGAAGAAATACTACAAGAACCAGATGCGTGTGTTGCATCAAATAAAAAAGAGTTAACGACTATATGGCATCTCAAACTTGGCCACATGTCGGACCAAGGTTTGAGGATTCTCTCTAAGCGAGAATTGCTTCTGGGGCTCAAATCGGTCAACTTACTATTTTGCAAGCATTGTATTACAAGTAAGCAGTAAAGATTAAAATTCAGTAGATCTATTGTTAGAAGTAAATGCATTTTAGACTTGGTTTACTTTGATATTTGGGAATCACCACACATATCTATGAGAGATGCAAAGTACATAATGACTTTTATTGATGATTATTCCATGAGATGTTAGGCGTACCCAATTAAGAAAAAATCAAATGTGTTTCCAGTGTTCAAACAGTACAAAGTGCGGGTTGAACTTGAATCCAAAAAAAAAGAATTAAGTGCTTGAGGATAGATAGCGGTGGTGAGTATACAGATGGCGAGTTTATTGCTTGTTGTACGTAAGGAGATATTCAGAGGTAATTCACGATGGCATATACTCCTCAACAAAATGAAGTGGTAGAGTGGATGAACAAAACTCTTATAGAAAAGATAAGAGCTATATTGAGAACTGGTAGTCTACCTAACTCATTCTGGGAAGAAGCAACCAAAACTAATTGTTATATAATAAATCGGTCACCATCCACAGTAATTGAATTGAAGACACCGATGGAGATATAGATTGGAAAGCTAACTGATTACTCCTACCGACATTTATTTGGATGTCTTGTGTACGTGATGTACAATGCCCAAGAACAAACAAAGTTAGATCTAAAATTTAGGAGGTATATCTTTTTAGAGTATGCTGATGGAATAAAGGAGTATCGTCTGTAGGACCCTACTGCCAACAAGATTGTCATCAGTAGAGATGTTATCTTTGTAGAAGGTCAACTGTAAAGGAGATATGTGGATGATAGCACTGTAAAAGAAAAGTTAGAAATCGTACCAGTATATGTAAAAAATAATCCAAAAAAAGAATATTCAATTCCTCTGAAGCAGCACCAAAGCACGAGGAATAAGAATCAGTAGAGTTCGAGGCTCCAGAAGTTTGTCGGTCAACTCGTGAGAGACAACCGCCAGTGTGGCACTCGAAGTATGTCACAGAGATCAATGTTGCGTACTATCTTCTAACAGAGGATGGAGAGCCATCAATTTTTCTTGAAACTTTAAACAGCTCAGATGTTACTTTGTGAATGATAGCAATACATGAATAAATTGAAGCTCTACACGAGAATAAGACATGGAAATTTGTACTACTACCACACAGAAGAAAAGTCATTGGAACAAAATTGGTCTTTTAGATCAAACGTGATGGCAATGACCAAATGGAGCGGTATCGTGCAAGATTGGTAGTGAAAAGATATGCTTAAAAAGGAAGTATTGACTTTAATGAGATATTTTCTCTAGTAGTTTGACTTACAATAATAAGAGTAGTCTTAACAATGCGTGCTACATTTGAACTACATTTAGAGCAGTTAGATGTGAAAACTGCATTTCTTCACGGAGAACTTGAAGAAGAAATTTATATGCTCCAACCAAAAGGTTTTGCTGAAATAAGAAAGAAAAACTTAGTTTGCAAGTTGAAAAAAATCTTTATATCGTCTCAAACATGTGCTGAGATGTTGATATAAAAGATTTGATTCCTTCATCATGAGTCTTGGATATAACAGACTCAGTTCAGACCATTGTGCATATTTCAAGAGGTTTGAAGATAATAATTTTATTATTTTTGCTGTTGTACGTGGGTGACATGTTGGTAGCAGGCCCCAACAAAGATTGAGTCTAAGAATTGAAAGTACAATTGGTTAGAGAGTTTGAAATGAAGAAAAATCAAAGGCAAGTAAAATAATAATAATAATAATAATATTTTAATAGCCAAATTTTGGCATAAAAAGGGAGCTCTCCATTTCGTTTTTTTCATTTAATTTTTTGTGAGAGAGAAAGTAGAGAGCTTGCGATTTTAAGAGATTAAAATTATAAAGTTCTTGTGAGTCTAGTGAGTGAGAGATTAAGTATATTGAGTTTTAGGTAGTAAGCCAAAATATTACAATATTTATAATCTTCATATCACTAGTAAAATATTTTCTTTCTGTCTTCGCTCGTGGACGTAAATTAAAATCCGAACCAAGTAATTTTCTGATGTCCTCTTTTATACTTGTTATTTATTTTCTTCCAATTTCATTTTAATTGTGCCCCTTCTTCACCCACTAATTTTCTAACATTTAAAACTATAAAGGAAATTACGATTTTAAAAAAATGTAAAGAAAATTACGACTTAAATCTTAAAAACCCGAACCGAGCAATCGAGTTGATTAAATTCTGTTTTGGATTATTATTTCTAAAAAAATCGACCATTCAATTTTATTTGGAACCGAACCATTGTCCACCACCGTAATTTTTACGGTTATTATAACTTTTTTCCTTTTTTTTTTTTAACCAAGCATCGATGGTTAATTTCACAAGAAAATTGCATACAATTGCATAAAATTAACCAAGTCCCTTCTAGCCTCCTTTTTCATGAAGAGGAAATTATCGAGTAAAGTTCCTTTATTTGCTCTCTCACTTGTGCGTCAATGTGAGTGTGTAGACGGTGCCATGCAGCCATGGCGGCTTGTTTAAATTTGAATTGTTGGATTAATTATGATAAATATTTAGAATTTCAGTCGGTCAAAATTTTAACTTAAATACACACGCGTGTGTGTATTTTCTGCAGCTGAAACATAAAGTAAAACCGATGAAGAATGACTGAACTTTCCTTTACTATTTTTCCCATAATGTTAAAGCAGTTATGTCAACCTCAAAACATCTTTTTTTTTTTTTTTCTTCGTTGATGATGGAAAGGAGCGGTCTGGCTGGGCTCTATTGGCCCCATGTAAAGCCGACGCTTGCTTAACTGGATCGGGCCGGAGCTTTATCCACACCCCTTTTTTAGTTTACTAAATAGTCGAGTACATGTTTGGTATTTAATTGGTATTTTTAAAAATAAATAATATTTTATAGTTGCTATATTTTAAATTTATGTGTCTGCTATTATTTTCCATTTTAAAATTGGAAAATAATCATGCTTTCACAAAATACAATTGAGAAAGATAAAAATAATAAATATATATATATTCAGTAATACTATTTTCAAAAAACAATTTTTACTAAACTTTTAAGTCATATTTATTATAGTTAAAAAGTAGTTGATTATTTTATCAACAACGACAATGACGAAGCAGTAGCATTAGCAAAGACAAGAGCAGCAGCAACAAGAACAAAGACGAGAATGTGTAAAACATGAGCCGATTTTGGGCACGAGGAAAGAGCTGTAACGGTGAATTGCTGTTGAAAGACGAGCAGCAGCCATGCTGAGAGAGAGAGAGAGAGAGCGGCGAGTTTAGATCTGTTGGAATAGGTCAAGTCTCGAACGTGCAGTAGTCTTACACCCGCACACCCAAAACAAAAATGAGAACAAAGCCCACAAAAATGGAACCGGAGGGGCCCCTATTTTCTTACTCATAGCCTTTTACAATCTTACTCATAGCCTTTTACAATCTTGTCACACCACCCTTCACAAAAACAATTTCTGGGAGCGATAAACTTCTTTGTTAGGCTTAATACTAATAGGACTCAATACCAATAGATGATTTAAATTGAATATAAAACCGAAGCCTAACCCCATTGATTAATTGATTAGTATGCGTGTGTTCAATTAATAAAAACATTTAAAAAATTATTCAAATTAATAAGTTTTAAATATCTTTAGAATTATGGTGTAAAAAGTTTCAGAAGCAAAGATGGTAAGTACGATAACCAATGAGGGAAGCCGTTACAGATGAGCAAGATGCCGTGATTGCCAATAACAAACTTTTAGAAGTCATCACTTCTAAAAAAGCATAAACATGGGATTAAATCCTACTATTGACATCCCTATACCGTGCTAAACTTACAAAGTCAGAATACAAAAACAGTCCTCAAATCCGCACACATTACGTGTCACTCGATATGAAAATAATCACATCAGCTATCAAAATATTAGGAAAATTTAAGCTATCCATACTTGTTTGGGTAAAAGGCATTACATTCAATTACTCAATTCGCAATGCAAACAAGATCAGCTGTCGAACATATAGTCTAAACAAAATCATGAAATAAATTTCATATCATTATCCAGATACAAAGACCATTCCATAAGTTCTCATCAAGAAACATAGAATTGAACAAACTCAGCAAGAAACCGCAACTTGCAAGTCGCCCTATAATTCAGGTCAACAATACACACATTACATTTCAGTGCCAACAATTGATAGCAACAAACCATCCAAGTTGAACTCGACAACAATTATATTTTATGCACATGTCAAATGCCTTCAACACACTAAAATTGAAGAACCACAACAAAGCAACAGCATTCTGATTACTCACAACCAAAGACACTATAGTTCATACCATTCAATAAGAAGCCATAGCAATATCAGATTGACTCCCATTCACAAATAACTTGAGCTGCAAAAGCATAAGAGTGGTATGAGATTTGAAATTCTACCTAAACTAGCGTAACTGCTTGTCTACTCATGCAATTGAACCTTTGCTCCAAAATAACTACTTCTATTTCACCAATTGTATGTGAGATGGATGGAAGATAGGGTGATTGAAAACTAATATTTGTTAACTGCAAATACAGGGCAACCTGCATCACAAGTGCTCTGCTAAGTAAGAGTTAGGTAGCTCAGTGATTTTGAGAAATCTAATTAGATCATCAGTTCTGTAAGGCTCAAATGACAGGAACACGGTCCTGATTCCTGAAGCATCAACTTCTGCTCCTGTATAAATTCTCATCTACAGACTTGATATGAAGAATGATTCCCAATCAACACACAATTACACTCAGATCACAAGACCAACAAAGAAGAGAAAAAAGCACTGCAAGTGCTAATATAATTTTCAGAAGTAAATAAAAATACCACAGGATTCTAATGCATTTGTCAACCATTGAGGCAATGATAATATTTAAAAATCATGACTGCAACTTTTCGTCCTTCTAGCCATAGAAATACTTCTCATGCGATAATGACAACCGAAAAAAAAAAGAAAGAAAGAAAAAAGTGACAATGCAACACATGCAGGTAGTGTTAGGCTAAAAATCTTTTTTCATTCAATATTACGAAAGTTCGAAATAAAGAAATTTTGCATACAACATCCAAATAAAATAAACTTACACACAAAGAAGAAACAAGCTGGCATTCTTGACTGTAGAATTTAACAAAATAAACTGCACTGCCCACAACATCATCAACACAAATAACCCATAGTCCAACAATCTCAGCATCTCAAGATTGCATGCTTTCAAACATTGAAAATCCTTTCGAACAACTGTTAGATCAACATGCTTTCAAACACAGTAAACCTATTTTCTCCTAGAAATGAAAATATCTAAGGCTATGGTTCTGCTCAACATCCAAACACAGCATGCCCAATATTCCTCAACATTTTTACTATCCACCCACTTATATTTGACAGCCAGTCATTTTATTCACTCGCAACTATCACAAGACCTCTATTTCAAACATACCCGCAATAAATCCAAACCTCCAAAACCAAAAATCAATTTCTTTCTTTTTTTTCCACTTTAATAACCAGCGCGCGGGCCTTATTTAGAATCCCGCACCCTTAAACCTTGTTAGGCCACGTAAACACAACAATCAAATTGTTAAGTATACACCCACATTTACTTGTTAGCTAATCTTTATTTAGCTCCTATTCGAACAACTGTTAGATCAACATGCTTTCAAACACAGTAAACCTATTTTCTCCTAGAAATGAAAATATCTAAGGCTATGGTTCTGCTCAACATCCAAACACAGCATGCCCAATATTCCTCAACATTTTTACTATCCACCCACTTATATTTGACAGCCAGTCATTTTATTCACTCGCAACTATCACAAGACCTCTATTTCAAACATACCCGCAATAAATCCAAACCTCCAAAACCAAAAATCAATTTCTTTCTTTTTTTTCCACTTTAATAACCAGCGCGCGGGCCTTATTTAGAATCCCGCACCCTTAAACCTTGTTAGGCCACGTAAACACAACAATCAAATTGTTAAGTATACACCCACATTTACTTGTTAGCTAATC
This sequence comes from Citrus glauca, assembly GCA_029633175.1. NCBI lineage: Eukaryota > Viridiplantae > Streptophyta > Magnoliopsida > Sapindales > Rutaceae > Citrus > Citrus glauca. The sequence continues at coordinate 2,658,178 of JAQOOD010000006.1, forward strand.
TTTATTTAGCTCCTATTCGGACATATACTCGGCCACGATACATTAAAAGACAATGCAACACAAGAAACAACAAGCTTAAGCATTTATGACCCAAAATTAAAATTACCATAACATCACAATTATCACCACCATATTAATAAACATAAAGACAGACAATAACATCATGGCATTAAAGTCACAGTATAATACATTCACAAAGCCAAAAGGATGCAAAGAAAACATCAAACAACAAGAAGACATCTCTAAGCAACACAAAGCCATCATCATCATCATCATCATCATCATCATCATAACAACTCTTAAAACATTTATGTAAGAGCAAATAAATAACCACCACCATTCACTTCTTGAGGCTACCTCGAATGCCAGGCTTCGGCTTCGAGCTTTCGGCGGCGACCCTAGCAGCATGAAGATTGACGAGACTAGCTTCATCAAAGGGTAATTTCGGGTGACGAGCGTCGTGATGAATCTGCATAGATTTGATGTCAGGCGCTGTGACTTTGCAGAGAGGGCACTCGTATTTCGCGTGGCCGCCCTTTTCTAGGCCGGTTCGGTCGGCCATACCCGCCTTGCCGCCGCCTCTGTTGGTGGTGGCTGCGTCCACCTTCATCGCTATCTCTTTCGCCGTGTGCTTCTTCGGCTTCGCCTTTCCGGTCATCGTGATCTTTGATGTTGAGGATCCGACGGCTGGGATTCGATAAAGGGTTTGGAGGAGGAGGAAGAGGACGATGAGAAAAAAACCCTACAGACTAGAGACTTGTGTCAGACAATGTGACTGCTTCGTTATATATATTTATCGTCAGCACACCCTCTAAATCTATATTATTTTTATAAAATTCAAATAAAGCAGACAATCAGATAACTAATTAATTAAATTCTTTTTATACTTAAGCTTCTTACTATATTCAACCATTAAAATTGTTTTAAAATAAATTAATTGAATCACTCTCTCAGATCAAAGTACTAAAATATTTATAAAATTTTTGTTTCATAACAAAATTCAAAATTTTTAAATGATTTATTGATACTATTTTATTATTATAAATTATTGTGATACATTAATGTTGTAATAATAAAATGATCCAATTAGACTTGTCTTAAAACAATCTTACTAATGTTTTGGCTCCTGTCTCTTTGCCCCTGTTCATTTCTCTTTTCTCCCTCCTGCTCGTACAAAAGCCTTCTTTATTTCTTTTCTTTTTTTTCCCTTGGTGTTATTTGTTTCTTTACCCACTCAAATCTTTATAATTGTGGTGGTTCATTTGTCCAATCAAACAAGCAATCTTTAGTTGCTTAGGTATCCCTTTTTTTTTTTTTTTTGTAGAATTATGGTGGTTCTATATATCTTATTCTGTTTTGTTTGACATTGTATATAGGAATGACAAATATCCAATTATGGATAGATAATATCCATTCAAACACAAATTCATAATTATCCATAATGGATATGGATTTTATCCATAAAACTATGGAGATCCACAAATATCTATGGATATCCATACATATTTTATTTTTACTATATAAAAATAAAATATAAAATAGTTAAAATTTTAATATTAAATTTAGTTATTAAATTATTTATATTAATATATATATAAAATAAAATAAAATGGCGGTCCGGTGAACTTTCGGTGAGGTCCAACGAACTTCCGGCGAAGTCCGGCGGTGATCCGGTGAACTTCAGGCGAGGTCCGGTGGTAGTCAGGCGACTTTCCGGTGAAAGTCTATTTATAATATTAAATTAATAAATAAAATAATAATTATTAATAATATTAAATAAGTTAAAAAAGTTAAAGGATAATTTTAAAAATTTTAATTTTTAATATAAGAGTAATTTAAATTTTTCGCTAGTTAATATAATATTTTTATAATTATTTTTTTATTACATTTTTTATTTTTAATTTTATAAAATTATAATTTTTTAAACTTGTGTTGGGTTAAACGGATATCATTGGATAAAAATAATTATCCATATCCATCTATATCCATCTTGATATAATTTTAAAATATCCATTTCAAAATCCAAAAATATTTGGATGGATATTATTCGATCCAATTGGATGGATATTATGGATATTATTATGGAGCGATCCAGTTGCTATCCCTAATTGTATAGTTTTCTTAGATCAGAGATTAAAATCCCGAGATTTCATACTATAATTTGTGAATGTTTACAGATAAACGATCTGAATATCAATTCTAATGACCAAATTCATTAAAAAGAGGAAACTGTGAAAGAGTCAAGCGGATAATATGTAGAAATTAAATCACAAATGTTTACGAAATTGTTGGAAGAGATATTATTTATACGGTTTAGTTATGATGGAGCTGCTCTAGAGTACTGCTAATAACCACATAATTATAATAATAATTTGTTGTTTATTATTTATCAATTTAATTGTACGGTTATAAGACAATACTTTACTGTTAATCATCTTACTTATAAAATTACCTTTATTGGTTGTTGCAATAGCTGTCATCTTGATCTTCAATGTGAGGATTGACCAATTAGCTATTGTAAAAGATTGTTTGTAAACGAATCTTGTATTTTTACGTATGTTATTACACCTAAGTTCGATGTTATGAACTGAAATTTTAATGTGTTCCAAAAATGAAAAATCTTTGTGGTCAAGTATGCTCAAGATACCCAAGTCACAATAAAATAAAATAAAATAAAGAAAGATTTAATTAATTAATTATCTAAACTTCAATTTTTAAATTTATAATTATTTTTAAGTACTATTGATGGTTAATTTTGGGACTTATGATGGAGTGCCATATGTCTAAGAAACAAAAACGAGAAAATCAAAATACTTGAGAACCCTCTTTCTTGGGGAGAACCCATTAAATTTACCGATTGAGGGCTTTTGGAGCCCTGGGGATGTCGAGAGTACCCAAGGAAATACCAAATGGGAAATGAAGGAAAATGGAGACCACAGCTGACCTAGGCAATTCTGGGTTTCAAGATTCTTCTTTTCCCTCCCCCAGTCACCTCTTAGCCTTGGTGTGACAAGACCCCTACAGTTGTGACAACCCATTCCATGAGCTAGTAGGCTTGCTCCAATTAATCAACTTTCTCCGTAAGCAAGTCAAATGGTTTTCTGTCAATGAAAGGGACATCACCTCAACCAGTGGTCCCAAGGAGATCAATATGTGTGAACAACCCCCAAGAATCAAAGAACACCTAATTTCCCTAAGGTACTTGAGATCTAAAAAAGCAGGCGAAGGGAATGCAAGATAATTTTATGTACCAACTTGAGGGGAATGTTGGAATAAACCTGCTTATACTTTGAAATTTTAAATTACTCTTCTATTTGATGTCTTTTATGATCGTACATATCAGTGATCTAATTAGGTTTTTTGCTCTTTAAGTTTTCTCTTTATTATGTTTGTAGCCTCTATAAGTATGTTTACTTTTATTATTTCAATAAAAGTGGACAATAATTCTGTTATAAAAAACAATTTGATTTTCAAATAATCAGATTTTTCTTAAAAGCAACGTTGAGAAGCTTCTTGAAATCTAATTATTAGATAATCTAATTAAAGAAATTAAAAGAAAAAAACGCCATCGGTATTTTGTTTTGTCACCAGCATCGGGAATTGACTCTTTTTTTTTTTTTTTTTATAGAAGGAATTGACTTTATGTTGACACAACCCATATTGATATTACAAATTTTATGATTAATTTAAATGAGTTGGGGGGGGGGGTATAGGAGATTTTAGAGTAAATGAGAGGTAATGCGCCTAATAAATGCTTGTATATTATGTATGTATTTATTTTAAAAATCACTATTTAATTATAATTATATCTAATTGAACTACACATTTCATATATGAATTAATTGGATATAATTACTTTAACATAGTCTAAAATTTCCAGGGGTTATGATAGTCTTCTCTCATTCTTGTGGTGTGTCCAACTCTTACATTCCTATTTTGATGGCAACGGTACTACACTGGTATAGATTACAAAATTGTTTACTATTTAGTATTGATGTAGGGTTAGTTTCCATCACTAAGATGATGATTGTTTTGTTAGCGACAGGATAGTTATCGAAACTTTAATGTTCATTAAAATTTCATTTAATTGAAAATCTACTCTTTTTGTTATAGTGAGTAAATAAATTTAATAGCTACTTAACTAGTATTTAATATTAATTTTTTTAAAACACGAATAGAAAAAAAATGCTATTTTTATTGTAATCATTGTTAATAATATATAAAATACAATGAAAAAAATTAAAAATATTTGTTTATAAAATAATTTGCTTTGTTTCATGACTTTATTAATATTTTAATATAAATTTTTATAACATAAAAATCTTAATATCCCTTCTAGTAACTCTTTTTAACTTCCCATAATTTCCAATATCTCATAAGAAGTTATAATCTATTTTTCATTCTTTTATTATTCATTTACTTCATGTTATGCTTATAAAACTATAAAAGGCAAGCCATTATTTCATACAAACATGAAATGAACAAAATCATTCTATCATTTATTGCATATCTCATCTTTACTCTTTCTCATTTCTTTACTTACTAATTGCTTTCCTAACAACTTTTTTATCCCCACCAGCAGCCCTTTATTTCTCCAAAACTCCCATTACTTTGTAAGAATTTATGCTCCATAATCTATCCATTTATTATTCAGTTACATATCGTATTGGCATTATATAACTATAAAAAGAGAGTTAATTTGTGCTTCATTATCTATCCACTTGTTATTTATTGCTTCACTATCTATCCATTTGTTATTTATTTACACCATGTCGGGATTGTACAATCATAAAAAAGAAAGTTCATCTTTTTATTTTCTACAATATTAGAGTTGGCAAAAAGTCTAGACTCTTCAGACGAGCGGGTTTTAGGCTAGGCTTACAGCGAATGGGTTTAGTCATGGACTGAAAATTCAAAAACCCATAGTGAATGAACCTAGATATGGGCTCATGAGAAAAATTCGTATTTAGCCCCTTTAAATTTTATAAATAAATTTTTTTATTTTATATATTATAGGCTTTATATTTTATAAAATTATATTTTGCATATTTGATTATTAGTATATTATATATTGTATAATTAATTAATCATCTTTAATTTAAGTGTTTCTTTTTTTCCTATTTTAAAATTTATTAACAATTCATTTAAAAAATTTTAGCTAAACCCGTGGGTTTTAGGCCCAAGCTCGACTCATTAGGTATGGATGGGCTTTTGGAGGGCCCTGGCTTATTGTAAGTAACTTGGGCCTGGGCATATGTTTAAAAAATTCCGGTCCAAACCCTTAATTTGTTATCACTACTTAATACGAATAAAATCAAAGGTTATTGTCAGTTTTCCCTAAGTTAAAATTAATATATAAAAAATTATCCTCTTACTATCTTCATATAACTAATAATTCCTTGAGAGTATAATTTTATAGTATTACTTTTTCAAATATATTTCTATTCATACTTATTATAAATTAAATAATTCATGTCAATGGAAGTTAAAATAAAAATTTAAGAACTAAAAATAAGAAAGTATATATTTCGATTTGATAAAAAAATCAATAATAAGATATTTTTCTTGTAATTTTTGTTGCTTTTTAAGTATTTGTCTAATAATAAATATATATTCTATATTACCAAGATAAATTATCTATCAAATGGCCCATTTACACATCTTTTCTTTTAAATTTTTGGTACCGCATAGGGATGATTAAAAAAAAAGTTTGGGCCAATCTGGCTCTCGAAGGGCCCAGTTTAAGCCCGCAGGCTTTAGGCCCAGCCAACTTCTTGAGGTCTTGGCATAGGTTAAAACTTTTCAAATCCATTATGAATGGGCTAGTTAGCCTGAGCTTTATAATTCATAAATTAAAAAAAATCAAAATCAAATTTAAAAAAAAAAGAACAAAATGCCAAATTTAACAAATGCCCATGCCTGGTCCCTGTAATGGGCCAGGGATACTCATGGTTGCGGGCGCGTGTCGTCTGCGATTATTATTATTATTATTATTATTCTAGATTTTGCCGACAGATTAATTCAATCTTTAAAATAATAGTTATTAGTAACAACTTGGAAAAATGTTAATTATTAATTATATCACAAAATACTAAAGTTTCTAGAACATCTGGTATAATACTTTTTGTATAAACTCATTTGGAAACATCTTTTTATACGCAGATATGATGACAATTCTGCAATAACTTAATAACATCTTGTCATGCGTATAATTTTTCTTAAAAAAATAAAATAAAATTATAGTTACTTTAAGTACAATTGGAGTTGGAGTAGTTTTTAATTATCCAGTGCACATGGAGGTGCTTGGAACTTATAAATTACAGATTTGAACAATTTAGATTTTTCTGTGATAGAGCAAAAGAAAATTTTTATAATTTAAATTCGGATCTTATAAGTATCCACAATTAAACTTTTGTGTGTAATTGAAGGATGAAGAAGAAAATGTCCGTAAATATTTTATTTTTAATATTAGTATTTGTGATTTATTATAAAACTGTGTTCCTATTATTTTGTGTATTACACTATTAATTTATCATGTATCAAATAATTATCTTTAATTTAATTATTTTTTTATTTTATCTTTATTAAAGATTTATATAAAAAATTCATAAAAATCCAGACCTAATCTAGCCCAATGGAGGCTTGCTTCAAGTCTGTCTAAATCTGATCTGTCTAAGTTTGGATATTCTTTTAAAAGGTTTGAACCTGTCACTAATAACATAAAGTTGGGCATAGGTTTGAAAAAGTCAAACCCAAGCCCCTAATTTACTTTTCTAGTATCATGGAGGTTTTTAGATATTATAAAAATTATAACCGAATAAGTACCATATATTAATCTTAAGGGAAAATTAGTAATCTCCTAAAATTAATCTATGATCTATTGGGTTTCTTCTTTCCTCTCTCTCCTTTCTTTATTTCATCACCGTGTTGCTTGCCAATTGCTCTTCTAAAACTTTGAAATAAATTTGAATTATCTATAATAAAACAAAATAATATAATTTATCCATTTCGGTCATTTCAATTTACATGACTGGATTAATTTTATCCAGTCAAGTGATTATGTTATAACCTAAATTAATAAAACATATAACTTAAATTAATCAAACATGAATTATGTACAAATCTAATCCTAATTTAGATTTATTTGGAAGGCTAATGCAATCGAACGAATTATACAGATGAGATGAGCCAATTTTAAATTTAAAGTTAAAAAGAAAAAAAGGGATAGAGAGGGAAAGCGAGGGAAAAAAAATCATTTGGTAACTAATTTTAAAATAATAATAATAATTTTTTTAAACATTAACCTCACATAATATGGAGGCAGGTACAATGATATTTATCAGTAATTGAAGGGGCTGAGTAAAATTACCCAAAGATCTAATGTTAAAAATTTCACATAGAACATAAAATTTGGGGGGGTGGGGAATTAAGTGTACAACAAATCTCTATGTATTGTAGAACAAAACTACAGAATATGGGGAGTAAGCTACAGAACAATGAAATAAAAGAATGTAAATTGATATTTGGACAGAAGCAACTTATAAGCAATTTGAGGATAAAACAATTAATGTAAACTATGGTCAAATGAATTATGTAAAAAGATGTGTATGAGAAAACCAAAATAAGTAGATTGCTGAAGCTTCCTGCTAAATTGAAGACACTTGGGGCAGCTTCTGTAGATTTTCTTCTCTGTAAAGAAGCCGTCTTTTCTTTGAACCGTATCCTTGATATTGATAGATAATGCTGTATAGGCACTGCCTCAGGCACATGACGTTGAATGTCTCCATAAACTTCAGATCAGTATCCCTGGATTTCAAGCCGGCGAAATGCCGGTACTCCTCAAACACAGAAGACAAGCACCAATTCTGCAATTTTCTCAAGCAACCAACAAGACAACCCGTCCGATGCTGAAGTAAAAGCAAGAGGATAGAACATTAGAAAAATGCTGACATTACAAACGTTGGCTAAACTCATAAAGCTACGAATTCGTTAAAATGCCTTATTAATTGCAATCAAGAGGAGACCTAAAAACCAAATCTCACCAGAAATGCATTCAGATGAAGAATGTAATGCAAACAAATAAAATATAAATAGTAATAGTCTGCATTCAATAAAGAATATTTGTAGCTTTCTACATAAAAAGGGGAGAGCAAATGTGCAAATGGATTGAACTGAACAAATGACTAACTTCCTTTTACTTTTCAATTTAAAGGCGTTATCTAGACTATCCATTCACATCAACTTTAAAAAAGACCACTAGTGGAATAAAGATAAGATGACAGAAATGCCAGAGAAGCTCATGTTTTTCATTGGACTAATTTCAAAATATGAAGCACATAAATTCAAACAATTAGTGAACAACAAATGATTAAAATGTTGAATGGAGTCGATTGTAGTTCATGTAATCCATAAGAACAAAATGGCTCCCACCTTGTCCCCTTTAACAAAATAGCTGAGAGTTAAATTAGCTTTCTAGATGCATTGCAAGACCTGAAGATGGGTTAATATACTAAAAATGTATCCAATAACAAAATGATAATGACTGGCTAATCGATCCAACAGCATGAAAAAAAGCCAGTCTTATTCAAATAGCAACGACGGCGACATGTGCATTAAATGATAAAATTAAGCAATCACTCAACATACCTTTCCGCGTTTGCAATGGATCAAAACTGGATGATTTCTTACATCTAAAAACACAGACAAAAAAGAATATAATTAAGATATATATTTAAATATACATATATAAAAATGAAAAGAAGGGCAAAATTAAAGATTCTCGTAGAATATAGAGCTAACTATCTAGGAAACTATGTCAGTACCAATTAAGATTTTCAGAGCCTCCATGATAGTATCCTTGGGAATTGATACAGGGGGCTCCTGTAGATGCATACAAAAATTATGAAAAAATGCGGAAAAATACATAAATAAATAAATAACAAACAATTCTTCATTAGACAACCCCATCATAAGTTGCCGAACAATACATAAATTTACTTCGAAGTTATTTGCTAATTTCATTCTACACGGGGCTTTGAGAGAAAAGCAAAAACTTTACCGTTTTGCCTTCAATTCCAAAGTGGAAGAGCCGAATGTTCTGAGCAGCAAGAAACTTTAAATTTTCTTCTGGATAAGACTCTGGACACAAATATCTGCTCAAAATTTTGACAAATTTAAATCTTGAGAAAAATATAATTATGAATTATAAAGAAATTAGAAACAATTAATAAAAATAATAATGAAGAGAAAAATTTTACATGATGGATCGAAGATTCAGGGTTTGAAGGAAAGGGAAATTGGAGGATTGAGGAAAGCCGGATCGATAAATGCCTTCTTCAACCATTGAGAAATTCGGCGGCGGCACCAAAACGCCGTCGCTTTGGTTGTCTCCTTCCGTTATTACACACATCGACGCTTCTCGTCTCGTCTCTTCTCTTCTCTTCTCTTCTGGTCTCTTCTTCTCCTAAAACTCAAATGGAGGATCAAAGAACTAGAATTCTAGAAAGAAGAGAAAGAGGGAGAACAGGACTCGGAAGCGAGAAGGAAAAGGAAAAACGGCGTCGTTTAAGAAGGGGCGCAAGTTTGTTAGGATGCAGATTCTCCGTGGGGTCCGAATCCGAAATTGGGAGTTAGAAAACGAAAAGCCAGTGGTTTTATAACAGGATAAAATCATTTATTTATTTAAAGTAAAAATTATTTATTTATTTAGTTGGACTTGACTAGCTTACAGAATCTGTAAGCTACAGACAGCAGGGTCAGCCGTTGGATGAGGTTGGCAATTGAGTGAGAAACTAAACCATAGAAAATCGGATGGTGGGATGACGGGAGATGTTTGTTACAGAATCTGTACCATAGACAGGTCCTATTTATTTATTATCTAAATAGTAGGCGGCGTAAAAGGAGGGTAAAGGGGAACTGGGGTTGGGCTAGTGGTCTTTTTGGACTTTAGAATTGATTGGTCAATTTTGAGATTATTTAAAGAATTTGAAAAAATTAATTAATCAAATAAATGAATAAATAATTTTTGAAGTAGTCTTTTAGTCGTAGGTTCAAAACTCAAATGTGGACTCGGACTTGTTTTGTTTTCCCATTTTCGAATGTTCCATGAATCCTTCTGATTCCGACACGTGTTGTTTTCTCAATCTCTTCCCTTCCTTCGCTTTTCCTTTCTGACAATATATCAACCATAATTACGTTAGAGTAACTATGGTTTCACGTTCCCTCAAATTAGGATAAATTTAATTCATTTGTATCAGATTGATACAATGTCCTTCTACTTGTCAATCCTGGTCACTAGAGATTTTCAAGTTAGGTTAATAGTTTAGGTTTATTTCACCAGATTTCCCAACCACATTTTTTAAGATGGGGATATTTCCACCCCATTATTTGTGTAAACATACCCCATTTCAAAGTATAAAAACAATAACTTCACATTATTTCTAATAAATACAAATTAATAACAATATTTCTATGATTAATTAATTAAATCATTCTCATATTTCTTTTACTTAGGTTTTTTACCCTTTTTTTTACTATCAGAGTTGTTTTAATATAAGTTTTATTTAATTATTTTAACTTTATGAAATAAAATGACCTTTCTTTTATTCAATTCTTTAGGTATTTAATTTTGTGATTGACAATTTAGACCTTTCTTTTATTCAATTCTTTAGGTATTTAATTTTTTGACTTACAATTTAACTTTTTAAATGAAGCCTAATAATTTTCATTCAAACATAAATTTGACATGTTGATAATTTACAGGAGTACTATTGTCTTATAAAAGGCAATATGTTAGTTTAATTAAAGGTTAGTAATAATACTAATAAAGTGGCATTGGCTAATTATAAACAATGAATTTTGCATAATATGAAGTTTTTGTATTTATTTTTCTAGAGGTGGATGGATTTATAGAATTATGGGGTAGAAATATCACCACCCCATGTTTAATTGGTATTAATTAAAAAAATATCGAATAGAAAATTTAAGTTAGAAGTTGTTAATTTTATCTCAAATCTATTCTCATTTCTTATTCTCTATTCCATCTCATTCTAGTCATTGAGTCTATGGTTATTTTAGTCTAATTAGGTCTACGAAAAAAAGATTTAATTTTATAATTGATTTAAGTGTGAATGAAGAAATTTCAAACTAAAAAAATATGAACTCATTGTCTAACTATTTAATTGAATTTTCAAAGAAACCGCTTTTTAAATCTCTAAATTGTAGTCTCTAATATTAAGTTTTGACCATAACAATTCCATTATAGGAATGGATTTAATACAAATGGACTATATTGTTGCATGAGAAATCATAAAAGTTGAGGGATTTCAATGTTATCTCCTTTTTAGTACACGGATTTAAGTGTTTGCCTCTTTCTTTTGCTGCACGGCAAGGTTGAATTGTAAGTTTATTAGGGTTTAGAATTACCCGTAAAATGTACACGGTTTCAGTTAACAAGATGATGGCATACGTCTGAAGGAAAAATTGTTTTGACCCATTTGCTTTTAAATTGTAAAATCAAACTTTTTTTTACAATTTTTGTAATGCTTTGCCATTTTTTTTCCAATGGCTGTGGAATTAAGGCTTATGCCGTGGAATTCTCGCTGTATGATTATGGTTTATGATGGTTTTATGCATTGGGTTTGATTGGGCATTATGAATTATGGTTTAAAGTATTTGTGAATTGGCTATTAATGAATTAGGGGTTAGGCTATTTATAAATTTGGGTTACAATCTTGTAAATCAAAACTATAAAATCCGATTCGTTTAGGCCATGTTCGGTTGTAGGAAAGGAGGAGAGGGGAAAAGAGAAACAGAGGAAAAGAGGAAAAGAGAGGAAGAAGGAAAGGAGAAGAAAAGAGTAGAGAGTTTAATTTCCTTTATTCAGTTTAAAATAAAATTAGTAGAGGAAAGGAATTTTATAATTTTTCATTTGAATAAATTTACCCTTGTATGAGATTTTTAATATTTATTATTAAATTAATTATAAAACTACATATATGTTTAACTATTTTAAAATTAACCTCAAAGTTAATGTTTCATTCTCAATGTCCTAACTACATTTATAGTGTTTTTGCTTATTATCGTCAAAAATGTTTTTACTAATTATTATCCAAATGCTTTCATCAAATGTATTTTGTTTTCAAAATAAGAAAGATTAATATTATTTCAAAAATAGCTCATAATATTATTACAAAATTAGTAAATTTCAAATGCTCAAATGAAATAATAAAAAATATTTAATCAAATTTCAAAATATGACTGTAACATCTTCAAATTTCAAAGCCATTCTAAAATATGAAAAAAATAAAAACATAATAAAAAATACTTAGTCAAATTTCAAGTGCTCAAATGAGTTAAACTATACATTAATAAACCATAACATTTAAGCATGGGTTAAATTTCCCCATTAAGAAAAAGTTTAACCCATGCTTCTCTACCTCATCACAAAGACTGTAAAAAACATTAAGTGCCGCACTATAATGAGCAATTTGGGTGGTAGATTTAAGTCGTTCTACCATTGTAAGACCACTAATGTTTTTCAACTCTTCAATCTATCCTACTTGTTTGTCATTAATTTATTTTCCCATAGTTCAACTCATGACATTAGAAGAGTCTTTCATTTGTGCAATGATAAGAGCTGTTAACTCTTTAAGTTCTCCAAACTCTTCTGAATCTTCATTTCTTCTCCTTCTACTTGATGAGTTGTTTGAAATTTTTGGACGTTTTTGTGAAGCAAGTGAGAAAGACACAATATCATCAACATCATCTCTCACATTCTCAACATTCAAATTCTCTCATTGAACTTCATTGTTCGTTTTTGTCATTTTAAGTTCCTCCAACATATTTGTAGGAACTTCATCATTTTTTTTCCCAATTTTATAGTTTTTACCATAAATCATACATAAGTGCTCATAATATGGGAAAACTTTATTCTTGAAGTTTGTTGCTCTTTATGACTCTATAACAAAAGATAAAATAATGGAAAACAACAATAATAAACATCAAAACTAGCAAGTATAACATTAGCAATCAATGAGTAAAAAGTAAAAAACAGCGAGTTAAAACAATAATAGCAACAACAATAATAAATCAAACAGTAGTAACAGCAAGTATAACATCAGTTTAATTATAGACTTATAATATTAAGCAAGCTTAATTGCATTTAATTAAGTGAAATAGCTATAAAAACAGCAAGAACAAGAAGTAAATATTAAAAATAATAAAAACCAAATAACATGTAAAACAAAAGTAAATAGAAAAAAATAACAGCAAATGGCAAGTGAAATAATGGCCGAAACAACAAAAATAGTAAGTGAAACAGCAAAAAATGGCAAAAATAACAAGTAAAACAACAAAAAAAAGCAAAAAAAAGTACTAACCAACAAGTATAACAGTAAAGACAACAAGTAAACAACTAAAAACAGCAAAAAAGTAGTAACCAACAAGTATAATAATAAAAACAACAAAACACATAAAAAAAAGTAGTAACCAACAAGTATAACAATAAACATCTCATTTATGGGTCGGAATTGTATCTTTAAAGTCTTTATGCGAGATTTAATGTGTGGTTTTGCTTTTGTACCACATCCGGGTAGTTTTGTTTCCAAAGTAGTCTCAAGAGTCTTCATGTAGCCACTTTTAAAGTTATTGTCAGCATAAATTTCCCATCATGATACAAGTCTAAAAGAGACTCAACAAGCTTAATATCTTCTTCTGAGGTCCAAAATCTTTACCTTGGAGGTTGTGATGCTATTTAAATATTAAAACAAAAACTAAATAGTAAAAATATAGTCAATTAGGTGCAAAACAATAGCAAACAAAATTTTTAATTTGCATAACTAGAGCATTAAGTAACCAACTCATGCACATGCATAGACATACAAAAGTCAATGCATATACATAAAAATTGCACCAATATCAAACAAAATAAACTCAAATTAAATTACAAGTGGTAATAAAATAAATCATCTTTGTCACATTCAAAATAATATTGTCAATAAAGTTTCAAAAGTCTCAATAGATACTAAAGTACAACAAAATTCTATAAAAATAAAAATGAGTATGACATCCATTTTCCATGTCATCTATCTATTTGTTGTCCACTGATTATACATATGTTGAGCTAAGTTTGCCCTCCATATATTCCACTTTTCTAAAGTCTTGATACTCGATATTGAGCTTCCAAGTGATTCGATCCCAGTTACAGCATCAAATGACTCCTCAAAAGGATTACATCGCATCTTCTCCTAATAAAACTGTGTAACAAGCAACATGCCATGATAATCATACTCTGAGTCTTAATAGGATGAAATGAAAGACTCCCAAGAGTTGCCCATCGGTTTTTTAACATGCCAAAGCATCTTTCAATAACGCTCTTAGAAGATGAATGCTTCATGTTAAAAAATTCTTGTGGGTTTTCATGTTAAAAAATTCTTGTGGGTTAATAGGTCGGTCGTTTTCCTTCCAATTATTGAGGTGGTATCGTTGTCCATGATAAGGAGTAAAAAATCCTAGACATACCCAACACCCACTAGATAGTAGCAACCTATAGAATTAAGAAATATTAAGTTTTAACTAACTAAAGTTACATGCTAAACAACTTATTTACTTCTAGTACATGACTTACCATTTGAGACATTCAAACCATTTATTTGTCACATATCCTCACAAAAGACTCTACCATCAGTACCTGAACCTTCCCAACCAACTAAAGTATAAATGAATTGCATATCTTGGGGATATACTCCTAAAACATTAGTGGCAATTTCCCATTTTTGATTCTGATACCTAGGTTTATCTGTCAGGCACCCTCACTCTAATATATGTTCCATCTAATGCTCCTAAACAATTTCATTATCAATGTGAAAGAAAAAATGTTAATTATTTATATCATACAACATATTTAGCATATAAGAAAAATAAATATAACAATGATATACCTTAAATCATTTCCATCTCATTAATGTCGTTTTTGAAACTAGCTGAGGCTTTTTCAATAATTCGCCATGGAGCCGTATGATAGAATGCAATACATTGTGAAAATACTTACTACTAGTGTTTCTTGATCTAAAATATTTAAACCTCATCACCCTTTTTTTCACATGATGTGCTACTATATGTAAAAACATGGCAACTTGCTCATCGACTAATAAATGTTTTGCTGATTTTAACCCCCCATTTATTTCAAGCCTAGTGCATAGATTTGTAAATGCACGCCTATCCATTCTAAGTTGGGCTATGCAAGTTTCATCACTATCATAAGCTAATCGGTGAACAATGTTTTTCTATTTGTGAACAAATCAAGCACATACATTTCACGTCTTAATGATTTTTCCTGATTATTTCTCTAAACATATTGTATAAACTTCACTAATAGCTACTTGCATAGTCTAAAACCAGTCCATAAATGTAGCCATTTCTTCTTTTTTAATTGTCTCTCAATTAAGCCTAAGTCATCCAATATTACAACAACAAAATGAAATCGAAGTTATACATTTTGAATCAGATGATTGCTCGTAAGAGAGATAGGTAAAACAACACATTTTTATTCACCCAAAAAAAAAACCAAGCATCTACTAACACTTAGAAATGCCACTGTTACAATAAATAATGCATCCACTAAAAGTGAAACTTTATACCTTAAAAGTGAAACATGACATTTTCATGGTGTGGAATCCGAATTTCCTTACTCTTCAATACAGAAATCAAATTCCTCAAATACTAGAAATTGGGTGTGGAATGAAATTTAATTCTCAATGTACTTTTACCAATTAAACAAAGGAAGTTATGGAGGAAATGGAAAATCTCTCCTCTCTAGCCTTATTTTCCAGCAATCGAACATGATTTTATAGTTTAGAAAATAAGTTATTTTATAGAGATATTTTTAGAAAATTACATTTATTTCTCATCCAGACTTATTTCTATTTCGATAAAAGTCACAAAAATTTACATTTTCTATTTAAATCAAATGTTTAAAAATCAAACATAAGTTATAAAAAAACAAAGAAGTAAATTTAAAAAAATGTCTTTAATTAATAAAATTTCATATTTTAGATATTTAACAAACAATCTTTACTATATAAAAAGATAAGACTTTTTACTTTTTATCAATTAGTTAATTGTTAACAAAATGTACAAATATAATTTTATCTTTTTGGCTATTAAAACTTATTAGGGGTGTGCATTTTGGTTTTCAATTCATTTTTTTATGATTATTGGCTTAGGTTGCAACCTATTTGGGTTTAAGATTTCATCCCAAATGTGTTGAAATATAATTTAAGATTGGCTTGGTTCGATTTCATATTCACTTCAATTTGGTTCGGGTTTATTGTTCGGTTTGGTTTCGGGTTGTTAATTTGATTCGGTTTAGTTATGCTGATTTCAGAGAGAAGAGATGAGATTATAGTATCTTGGGGGCTTATGAGGTTGTCAATGGCTACTACCATGGTGGGTTGTGTTGTTGTGCCAATATGGAGCGGGTGGCTATAGCTGATGGCTTCAGACGTGAGAGATAGGAGAGATGAGTCATAGTTTATTGATTATTTTGTGACTTTGGGGAATTGAGAGAGAAGAGATGAGCTACAGTTGGTTAAATTTTTTGTGACTTTGGGAAATCAGGATTGATATTAATCAAGTTTTGTTGTTTGGGGATTTTTTTTTTAATGTAAGCCTTCTTTTTTAAATTATAACCTGATCTGTTTTGCAGTTTGTTTCCATTAACCTAAATCTAATTGCAAAACCGATCGAGTTTGTAAGTGTAGACAATTTAGTTTTAAGGTTTAACTCCAACCGAACCAAAAATTGAATAAAAATTCAGGTTCGGTTCTGTTTAGGTCAACCAAAACTGAACACCCATCCTAAAACTAACAAAGAGTTAATGGTTGTTGAGGGATAAATTAAAAATTTCATACTTCTGAGACTAACATCATTCTAACTAGTGGGGTAAATTGATGTTTACCTTTTATGTTTTTTTATACAACTAATCATATTGTAATACCACAACAATTTGTACAAAAATATTTTGTATAAGCATTTGTAGATATAACATTACTCCAACAATAATGCTTATTGGCCCTTCAACAAAAGTAAAGAATAGAAAAACATGTATTTTTTAGCTAGGTGGTGATGTTTGTAGCAGTGTATAAACAAACAACTGCGTGTTGCAAAGCATATCTCCTCTATTAAATAAGTCATCAAATAATAATATAAAAGGCTGAAATAATGTTTATTTTGGTTGGAGATTATTAAAGCATTCAATATAATTGAAAAATATTTTTAAATTTCTCATTTGTTTATCCTATTTATTACAAAATTTAATAATTTTAAGGTTAACGGATGTGTAAAAAGATTTTATAACACCTCTTCCCCTTAACTCCAAGGTGGAGTGTTTAAGTCTTACTAATGAGAAAGCGATTTCTTATAGTCAATTATAGCGGGCTTCATATCGATGCTTTGGTATGCTAGGTTTTAATGAGCTCTATATTGAGTGTTAGAAAATATATATTTATAAAGGAGAAAATCATCATTTTACACTTCAAGTTTTACTAATACCCTTACTTTTATGTATTTAAGTTTCTTATCATTTAATTATGTGTGTTGTATTATAATTAAGTATTTTATGTATTTTAGGGGCATCATAGTTATTTTACAATGAACGAGAGATCAGACGGCAAAACGAATATCACTTTTGAACTCAGTATGATCGAAAACCTTAGGAGGAGCATAAAAGGAAAAATGACACTATTCACATGTATGGTACTATTCACATGTACGGTACTATCTATGCTGTTCACGATACTGTTCACATAGACGGATCGATGATGTGGCATTGACTGATGAGGTGTCACGATCCTGTTGGACTAAAATTCTTATGCACTGTTGATTGGTGATATGGCATCATGTTAATGGACCAAAAATTGCGTGTACGGCACATGCATATACATAGGATTATTTCAACCAAACCGCGTTACTATTTAAGTCGAGTCAAACTATGTCACTATTCAAATCGTTCACGTACTCGTGACTGATAACGTGGTGCAATCTTGAGCATCCAAACTATTTTTAATCCGATGACTATGATTTACTCAATGTCTCTATAAAAGGGAGCCTCCCCCCTAATTTGATATCTCTGAATCCATTTTTAAACTCCATTTTCTGAAATTTCTTCTCCATCTTGTATTTTCTACATATTTTAATAAATTATCATTTTGCCCGTAGTTCAATTATGAGTAGCTAATTCTCTTTCAAATTTGGGTTAAAGGTGAAATCTCAACATGTGTCATGAGTTTTAATTGGTAAATTTATTTTCTTTTCTCCTCTAGTTTTTGTGGATGTTTTAACTTCTCATCGACAAATAATAATAATCTTGTCTAGATATCGCTCTAGTTTCACCGGCTCCCTAGTACAAGGTTATTATTATTTGGCACGATAAACCCTTAGCACTATATTGATTAGAGTGTGGTTCATGAGGTGTGGATTCTCCCCTCATGATTTAATTGATACTAATAAAGAATATTTAGCCCATTGTATATGTTGATACAGATCTAGATACCCAAGTGTTTCATTTCAATAGATTTCTCTTCAATTTATTCTCGCTATTTCAATTTCAATTTTAAGATAATCTAAGTCACTTTCACCACAAATCCAAACATTCATTTACAAAAATTAATTATACACACAATTAGAATTAACCTCCTCGTGGGATTGATACTCGTTACCATTAATCTATTCTGCAATAGATTTGTGCACTTGCGAATTTAATAAAATTTGCACAACAAGTTTTTGGCACGAAGCCCTTAACACTATATTGATTAGAGTGTGGTTCGTGAGGTGTGGATTCCCCCCTCATGATTTAATTGGTACTAATAAGGAATATTTAGCCTATGATATAAAGTTATTATTATTTGACACGATAATCCTTTAACACCATATTGATTAGAGTGTGGTTCATGAGGTGTGAATTCTCCCTTCATGATTTAATTGACACTAATAATGAATATTTAGCCTATGGTACATGTTGATACAGATCTAGATACCCAAGTGCTTCATTTCAACAGATTTATTTTCAATTTATTCTCACCATTTTAATTCTAATTTTAAGATAATCTAAGTCACTTTTACCACAAATCCAAACATCCATTTAGAAAAATTAATTCTACACACAATTAGAATCAAACTCCTTGTGGGATTGACACTCATCCCCATTATTCTATTCTGCAATTGATTCGTGCACTTGCGAGTTCAATAAAATTTGCATAACTAATATTTGGCGCCGTTGCCGAGGAGGTAAGTTATTTTAATTCATAGAATTAATTTTTATGAATAATTTCTTTTATTTGTTTTCTGATATTTTTTAATTAAAAAAAGAAAAAAATGAATTTGCATTTAGAGATAATAATTTCTTTTCGTTTTCTCTTCTTTAAAGTTTTGTAATTTAATTTTCAAGTATTTTTTTGTATTTTTTATCTTATTAATTTATTTTTAGTGAATTTATTTCACGTATTTGTTTTAGTATTTTTATAGAAAGGTTTTAACAGTGTGATAAGGTTAGTACCATAATTTCTCATTCTTCTTTATTTATTTTTTGTTTTGTTCCCATTTATTTATGTTCTTTGCATGCATGGTCGAAAGTTATTATTACCTAATCTTGAGCCTATAGACCTTGAATTAGAAAAAACACTGCACACACACAAACACATTAAAAATAAAATGGATTTGTAACAATAAGCACCACCATATGAGAGGCTAATTAAGGACTACTTTAGTCCATTGGTTAATTTGAAAACATCATGCATAAGATACTCAAATGCAGTTGCTAGGAGGTTTGAATTAAAATCTAGTGTGTTATATTGTCTCCCAACATTCTATGACCTAGAAAATGAGGACCCATATAATCATTTGAATAATTTTTATGTTGTTTGTCAAACATTTAAATATGAAAATTTTTTAGACGATGATATTAAACTTATATTATTCTCATTCTCTTTAAAAGATAGAGTTCGTTCATGACTGAATACAATGCTTGTTAATAGCATTACATCATGGGAACCAATGGTAACTAAATTTTTGAATAAATATTTCCCAGTGTATAAAACTAATGCTATTTATAAGGAAATTTCAGAGTTTACCTAGAGAGAAGACGAGCAGTTCAGAAATTAAAGAAGTCAAAGCGATAATTGAAGGTCTCTCTCAATAAATAGCATCGTTATCAACTGTTAAATAAATAGAGTCACATGACCATGACTCATACTCAGATCAAGCCAATGCCATAGGTGTAATGAGAAAACTATCAAATTACAACCCATACTCCAACACATATAACCCTGGATGGAGAGACCACTCCAATTTTTCATGGTCTCATGAATTCCAACAGAATGGGCCAGCAGCTCCAGCTCCACTAATGCAACCGATTCCTCAAGTCTCTCAGCCACCAATTAGACCATATAATAAGAATCAGAAGTACTCTTAACCCAGACCATGGGAGGATGCATTCCAAAATTTGAAGAATGTTACTCACTCTATGATTGAGCAACAAAATCACACCATTGATGGACTACGAAATGAGACGAGAGTGGGCTTCAACTCACAAGCCCAATCAGTTTCAAACCTAAAGAAGATGGTGGAACAACTTGCTTCTTCAGTTCAGACCTTGGCAATGTCTATTGAGAAAGGCAAATTTCCAAGTCAACTAATGTCTAATCCTAAAGGAATGCACAAAGCAATTACAATTCATCACAGCAGCATGAAGAGGTCAAAATTGTCATGACCTTGCAAAATGAAAGAAGTCGACAATAAAGTGGAGATGCCGGTGACAAAAGAAAATCAAATCATACCTGTGAATGTTAAGGACTCACCATCGAAAGAGAAAGAAGAAACCAACCCACGAGAATACATTTCGAAAACTCCATTTCCTCAGAGGTTAGCTAAAGGAAAGAAGGAAAAATTCACAGGTGAGATTCTTGAAATCTTTAAACATATAAGTATTAACATCCATTTACTTGATGCTATAAAATAAGTTTCATCTTATGCCAAGTTTTTTAAAGACCTTTGTACTAAAAAAAGCATTCACATTAAAAAAAGGTATTTTTAACAAAAAAACGTTAGTTCTATACTCTAATATAAAATTTCTTTAAAATGAAAAAACCCAGGCTCCCCTACTATCTCATGTAGTATAGGGAACCACACAATTGAGAATGCTTTGTTAGATTTAGAAGCTAGTGTAAATCTGTTGTCTTATTCAATATTTGTGAAACTTGGACTTGAAGAATTACACCCAACTCTAATGGTGTTCCAACTTGCAGATCAGTTCACGAAAATACCTCATGACATTGTGGAGGATGTGCTTATTCAAGTAGGTAAGTTTTATTTTCTTGTTGATTTCATTGTAGTTGACATTCAACCAATACATGATTCTTGAAATATGTAGTTTTCCTTTGGCAACATGACTATAGAGCTGAACATCTTCAATATTGCTAAACAACCTCACAATGCAAATGATAGAATAGTTAATGTGGCTTTAATAAAAGCATTAGTTGATAATACTTTTGTTTCAAACTTTAGTGATGATCCTTTACAAACATGTTTAACTCACTTTCGTGTGGATTTTGATATTGACATATCTGTCGATAAGGTCAATGCCCTACTTAACTCAGCACCATCCATGGACACTAATAAATGGAATCCGAAAGTTGAACAACTAGCACCATCAGAAAAGTAACTCATCCCATCATCAGAGTCACCACTGAAACTCGAGCTCAAATCATTACCCAACACATTGGAATATGCGTTTTTGGGAGAAGAAAGCACTCTACCAGTAATCATTTCATCATCCTTAAACGACGAACAAAAAAGTAAGTTGTTGGATGTTTTAAAAGAGTACAAAGGAGCATTAGGATGGACCATAATAGACATCAAAGGCATAAACCCAGTAGACTGCATGGATTACATTCATTTTGATGAAAATGTTAAACTTACTAAAAAAATACAACGTCGGTTAAAACTTAACATGAAAGAAGTTGTTAGAACTGAAGTCCTTAAGCTATTAGATGCAAATATCATTTCTCTAATTTCTGACAGTTCATGGGTCAGTCCTGTACAAGTTACTCTTAAAATGTTAGGAGCCACAGTAGTTGCCAATATTAATAATAAATGAATACAAACTAGAGTAACTACAGGATGACGTGTATGCATTAATTATAGAAAGTTAAATTATGTCACACGTAAAGACCATTTTTCTTTATTATTTATCAATCAAATATTTGATAGATTAGCGGGCTATGAATTTTATTACTTTTTAGATGACTATTCAGGATATAATCAGATTCCGATAGCACCAAAAGATAAAGGGAATACCACTTTCACTTACTCTGTTGTCACATTTGCATATAGGATGATTCCATTTGGATTATATAATGCATTTACCACATTCCCATGGCCGAACGATTCCTTGAAGTCTTTATGGATGACTTTTCTGTCTTTGGTGATTAATTTGATCAATATTTACTTCATCTAACACTAGTTCTGTAGAGGTATATCGAGAAGAACTTGGTCTTAAATTGAGAGAAATGTCATTTTATGGTAAAACAAGGTATTTTTCTCGATCACATCATTTCGAACAAAGGTATTGAGGTTGACAAAGCCAAGGTGGATCTCATTCGTAATCTTCCTCCACCCAAAACAATAAGAGAAGTAAGATCTTTCCTTGGAAATGCTGATTTTTATAGACGTTTTATTAGAAATTTTAACAAAGTTTCTAAACCTTTATGCAATCTACTTGCTAAGGATATACATTTTATCTTTAATGATTCATGTCTTGTGGCTTTTGAAAAATTAAAGTAATTATTGACATCATCACCCATCATTCAGCCTCTAAACTGAAGCTTACCATTTGAAGTCATGTGTGATGCATCTGATTATGCAGTAAGAGCAGTATCAGGACAAAGATTTGATCGAATTCTCCAGTTTGTTTACTATGCTAGTATGACATTGAATGATGCACAATTGAACTATTCAATTACTGAAAAAAATGCTAGCTGTAGTATTTGCATTAAAAAAATTTTAATCTTATTTCATTGGTTGTAAAATAATTATATTCACAAATCATATTGCTCTTAAATATCTTCTCACAAAGAAAAATACAACAGGTAGACTAATTGGTTGGATGTTACTTTTGCAGGAGTTCGACTTGGAATTTAAAGATAAAAAAGACACAGAAAATGTTGTACCTGACCATCTCTCTCGTCTCCATTTCAACATAATTATGGAATCCTTACCATTGAATGAGTCATTCCCAGATGAACAATTAATGAATGTGGAAGTATTACCATGATATACTGATATCGTTAATTATCTTATTACAGGTCAACTTCTAGAGTATTGGACCAAGCAAGACAAAGCCAATTTTTTTACAGAAATAAAAAATTTCTTTTGGGATGACCCGTATTTGTTCAAGTATTGTGCAGATCAAATTGTTAGACGATGTGTCCCATAAAGTAAAATTCAAAATATCCTTTCATTCTGTTATGAACAAGCTTGTGGAGGCCATTTTAGTACTAAGTAAATAGCAACTAAAATTTTACAATGTAGTTTTTATTGGCCAACTATATTTTGAGATGCTTACACTTTGTATTTTTCATGTGACAGGTATCAATGAATGAAGAGCATTACACGAAGGAATATGATGCCACTAAATCCAATTTTAGTGGTTGAGATTTTTCACGTATGGGGTATCGACTTTATGGGGTCCTTTCCCCCTTCTTTTGGCCATCAATGCATATTGGTTGCTGTTGACTACATATCGAAATGGGTAGAAGCAATTTCATGTAGAACCAATGATCACAAGGTGGTGATAGAATTTTTGAAGAGCAACATTGTTTTGCGCTTATGATTCCGTCGAGCAATAATCAGTGATAGTGGTGCCTACTTTTGTAACAAAGCATTTAAAGTTTTTTTGACAAAGTATTTAATCACTCAGAAAGTGACGACCCCATATCATCCACAAACCAGTGGCCAAGTTGAGATCTCCAATCGATAAATAAAGCACATATTAGAAAAGACGGTGAAGCTAGACATAAAAGATTGGTCATTAAGACTGGATGATGTATTATCGGCATACACCCTACAGGCTAGTGTATGGAACAACTTGCCACCTATTTGTAGAACTCGAGCATCGTGTATATTGGGCCATCAAGAAATTGAACTTTGACATGCAGCAAGCTAGTTCAGAAAGAAGATTGCAGTTGGTAGAACTTGAAGAAATTCGCAATGACGCATACGAAAATACCAAGATTTACAAGCAGCAAATGAAAGTCTTTTACAACAAGCAAATTATGAGAAAATCGTTCACTATAGGTCAAAAAGTGTTTTTATTCAATTCTTGCTTGCACCTATTCCTAGGTAAGTTACGCTCTCGATGGTCTGGCCCTTTTACTGTTCACACTGTTTTTTCACATAGGGTAATAGAAATTAAGGACCCAAAGAACGGTGTCACGTTTAAAGTTAATGGTCAAAGATTAAAGTCATATCTAGAGTACCAACCACGTGGAGAGGATACCGAAATAAATTTGAATGACCCACCATATTTGAATTGATTTTTTTTATTTCTTTCCGGTGATTCGATTTTTTCCTTTCTTTTTATTATTCTTTTGCTAATTAAAATTATTTTTACATAAGTGTGTTTATTTAATCATTAAGTTTTCTCTTTTCATTATTAATCATGAGTGTCATAGCTAAACAATTCCTCCTTGACATTCTTAAATCACTTCAACGTGTAAAATCTCATCTCAAAAGGCAGATTTGATTTTATAAAACACATCGAATTTGGGCTGTACAACCACCAGAGTTAGTATCCTGTGTTGAGCATTTAGAAAGCCAACTCAGAGACATTGAAAGAAGTGTCTACAACATCCAGTTGGAGCTTGAGGTAAATTCAATAAGAGGACGATCTTAATTTTCTTTATGTGTTTTAGTTTATTTTTCTTTGTTTGTGTGCTTTAATTTGTTACCCCGGTGAAGTGGCGGATAACGATACGCCGTGACTATCAAGTCGGTTACTTTAGTTTCCCATAATAGCTGATATTCTGAGGCGAAGGCATCGACAGAAATGAGATTCTAGCAAAGCTTCACAATCGATTCCCTTCATTTCCTTATAATGTCCTCCTTACAATCTATAAGGCTCGGTCTGAATGCATACGATCGCTCATGAGGAATAACATAACTGCTAATATCCATTAGTTAATCGAGGCTAACGTATAATTAGCAGGTGAGTTACCTCCAAAATTTATTACATACATGCCTGGTTGTGGTAAAGGAAATTATGCAAGAAAACTAAAAGCTCGAAGAATTTTTGTTGTTTGTCATAAATATGTCAGAATGAGATGCAATAGAAACCCATGTTCTTTAGGAATGGTGTCTAATAACAGAGAAGATAAGATTCAATTCATTATGGATGGCTTGAATAAGGAGTCATTGGATGATATCCTTCTCTCTGTCGAAATGCATCCCAGTAGATATGTGCAAGGAGCGATTCTCCATTTATGACTATTATTCCAGAAGTAGCATGCATGATATAGTCTCAGGAATCTAACTATAAACGACCCTGTTTGCTAGTTTATAATAAAACTAGATGGGACGCCTATCCTCGACCTATAGAGGGCGTTCAAGCCGTTTCTGTATATAAAACCAGAGGAAGATGTGAGCCACAGTTGTAACTACCTGTAAATATCTTTTTATTTCACTGTTATTTTATCTCACTGTTGTTTTATCATTTACATTATTATCTTTAATAATTTTATTTTATTATTGTTTCTTTTTCTTTTTACTGTTTCTTTTTTTACTCGCGAACCATGTGCTCTACATATTAATTAACACTAACATGCTACCTCATACACAACTGTAACCCACTGTCACCAAGATTATTAAATATGATTTTTATCGAGCACTCACAAATTATTTTTGAGAAGTATCCTAATGGCAGCTACTCCCAATAGACAATTAAAAAATATTTGTGTGCTTTCTAGATTTAACTATGACAAACATAAAAAGTTCGTTGAGGCAACCATAGATCTTGGTCGAAGTATAGCAGAGAAAAAATTACACTTGGTGTATGGAGGAGGTAACTGAGGGTTATCAAAATTGGTCTCAGAAGCTGCTTTTGTTAGAGGAAGTCAAGTGTTAGGCATCATCCTAAGAGCCCTAAAACCTTTGGGTAATTTGTCTAAGTCACCGATTGGAGAAGAGTTAGTAGTCTCAGGTGTGCAAGAAAGAATAAATGAAATGTTTAATCATACTGATGCTTTTATTTTCCTTATAGGGGATCTTGCAACACTAGATGCAGTTATCACAATAGCATCTTGAGCCCATCTGTACATCCACCAGAAACCTATCAGTTTGTTAAATGTCATAACTTTTATGATGGCTTCATCGTATTTTTTTAATCATACAATAAAAAACTATTTCATTCCTTCTGCAGTGAAATTTTTTTTTTATTTGTGCTCACACTGCTAATGAACTAATTGATCTGTTACAAGCTAATAGACTGGAGCCAAACCCCTGGACCTTTGTATTGGAGCGTCCAAATAATGATGGTAACAGTAGCCGCAGTAAGAAGTACAAATTAGATCTAACTCTTCGCTTGTAAATATTTTCTTTTGTATTGCACAACCCAGGTGATGTCTTCTAAACTCTACTTCTTTCCTTTAAAATTTTGAGGATAATGTTTCGTTCTGGTTGAAGGGAGAGAATAGTCGACAATTATGGAATCTTAGTTAAATTTTTACTATTTTTTATTGTAGAAACTAACTGTTGCTAACTTTTTGTGTTAAAAATAGCCGAATATAGAGTGTAGTGACTCTAGAAATGCATCTTCATCATTTAAAAAAATTCAAACATTTTTTTTCTTTATTTATCTTTGATATTCATTTATCTTCCTCTTTTTAATTTCTCCTTTATAAATATACATTTTTTGATTTTTGAGTCGAAGATGGCTAAATATGGAGTATAGTGCCTCTAGAAACGCATTTTCTTAGTTAAAAAAAATTGTTTTTCTATTATTTTAAGTGTAACTTTTATAATAAATTTTTTTGCATCATTTTCACATTTCTGCTTGCATATTTTCCTTTTATGTTTAGAATAGGTGAGGGGTAGCATGTTGTTTAAAAAAAATTGTGTGATTTATTTTAACATTGGATGACATGATTAATTTTAAATTTTAGTATTTTTATTATCTTTGGTCTTAAGTGATGTTACGCGATGTTTGCTACTCTACATGTTGATGTCAGAGACAAATATGAGTTGCTTGAGGGAATGAACATGTCATAATAAGTACCAAGTGAGTTTTTGAGCCTATCATTTTTCTTAGAGAGTAACCCTTTTGCACATTCTTTATACAGCTTAACAGTTTATTATTTTATACACGATCTCTAGATTTCTTTTGAGTTAACCCTTAAAAAAAATTGTAAAATTAAAAAAAATCTATTTTAGTCTAAATGTTTCTTTTCCTTTTGGAAAATTAACTAGCTCCCAAGTTTTATTTTTCACAATGGTGGCCATTTCCTCGTTCATCACATTGATTTAATCTTAATTTCTTGAAGCCTCCTTAAAGTTTTGAGGCTAACAAGAAAATAAAGCAAGTTCACATGACCTTACTAATTTCTCTCAATGACTTTATCTTTCTTAGAGGGCTTTCATCATCTAAAGAACCATCTATTGTTGAATTTTGAGATTTTTTTTCAAAATTATTTTGCTATGAAGAATTTGGTGGAGATGTAAGAGATTAAAAAAAGTTAATTGCCAAGCTAATGCCTCATTAAATACCACATTTCTAGGAATAGCAAGTTTATTTGTTGTGGAAATAAAAAAACCATACCCTTTTGACTCGTCACTAGAGCCAAGAAACAAATATTTTTAATCTTTTTCAATAAACTTCTCTCTATTTTGAGCTGGAATAAGAGCATAATCAATATTCCCAAAAATCTTCAAGTGATCAACAGTTGGCTTTTGGTTATGCCATGCCTCAAATGAAGTTTTGTCTTTGGCAGTTTTTGTAGGAGAACTATTAAGAAAGTACACAACTATATGACATGGCTCTACCCAGAAGTTGTTAGGGATGCCTTTGCTTTTTAACATGCTTCTTGAATGGTACCATTTCTCTGTTTTGCCACTCTATTTTGCTGTGGACTTCAGGTAATAGTAAACCACCTTTGAATCCCATTATCCCACAATAATTCATTAATGGGATGTAGATAAATTAACCATCTTGATTAATTCTCAAGGTCTTTATTTTACATCTACTTTACCTTTCCACAAGAGCTTTAAATTATAGAAAAGTTGAAAAAGCTTCTAATATTTCATTCAAAGACTAATTGGAAAGACACATTTAAGGAAGGGGAATTAGGATAGGTACACCAAATAAATCCACATCATCCTTGTATAATCATCAATAAAAAAAATGAAATATTTTCTATATTGAGAGAGAGAGAGAGAGAGTCCTTGTAGGACCAAAAATATTAGCATGCACCAACTCCATAGAGCTTTGGCTCTCTACGAAGTTTTAGAAAACGGAAGTCCACACATTTTTCCATGTATACAACCCTCACAAACTTTTTCATGTCTTCCAACATCAGGTAACCCAATCACTAGTTCTTTTGCTTTAGCAGATTCAACCCTTTATAATTTAAATGGCCATATCTGGATGCGATAAATACGACGAATCTGAATTTTTAGTTTTTAGAGCAACATTCTCATCAGGTGCCATAACAATAGGAAAAACATTATTCTTTGACATTTCAATCATGGCCACTATGCGATTTTAGTTTTATTAATAATTTTGAATTTTTTATCTTTAAAATAAATTGAAAAACCCTTTTGAATTAGGTGCCCGGCACTCAAGAGGTTCTGAGTTAAATTTGGAATATAAAGAACTTCTGAAATGAGCTTTTTGCTACATCTCTTTATATGGACTGGAATAGTACCTTTTCCCACAGCTTTCTGCATCTTTCCGTCTTTAAGCTTCACTTGCAAATTAAAACTTTGGTCAATGCTAATGAAAATGTCACATTCTCCAGTCACATGGTTACTACAACCATTATCTGAGTACCATAAATTTTGTGATTCATGTTCAACATCTTTACTTGAAAAACACAAGTAACCTTCATCACTTTTCTTTGTAATATTTGCCTTTTTTATTTTAATAACAGCAATTCCTTTTAGAATGGTTAGGAATGCGACATCTTGCATTTATAACAACAATCTTTTGATTCATGATTAGATCGGTTACAAATAATGCATTGAGAACCTAAATTTTGTTGTGAGTTCCTTCTGTCATTTTTTCCACTTATTGCAGTTGTTGTTCAATTCTCTTTGCCTTTTGTCACATTTTCCATTTCTTTGAGACAAGCCTTCATTCTTCTAGTCTTTCTTGTCGCTGCTATTTTGATTTGGATTATTAGTCTTGGACTGAAAAGCTTGCTCCCTAGGTTGACTTGAAGAAGGATTGATTCTTTGCTCATGAGGCCATAATGATCCTAACAAACCTGAAAAAGTAATCTCAGATAGATCCCATTATTTTTCAATGGTTATTGTTGTAGTATCAAACTTTGAATGAAGACTTCACAACACCTTTTGATTCACCTTCTTGTCTGTAGTTTTGTCCCCACAACCTTTAATCTGGTTCACAATCTTAGTAACTCCTTCCCAGTCTGTCATTAATAAATTATTAAACTCTTTCCACAAAGTCTATAACTTGATAATGATTGCCTTTTCATGAACTTGAAATTATTCTTATAGAATTTTCCAAGCAATTTTAGCCTTTTTGACACCAAAAACTTTGGAAAAAATTGACTTACTAACACCATGCTGGATATATCAAAGTGTTGTGGCATTTCTCTATATGTTTTCTTTGTATTGTTGTTAATGTGAGTCCAATCTGAAGAACTCCCATAATCTAATGGTTTAGCCTATCTATTTTTTTAACAGCATTCTATAAATTTTGGGAGAGAAAAATGTTTTTCATTTGACTACTCCAATATTCAAAATGAACTCCTTCAAATATTATTGGAACTTGGTTGGGAGCATATGAAAATTATGTGGGTAGGCTATTTGACATCATTTTGACGATGTTTTAGAAAAGCTTTGATACCATTTGTTGGGTGTAAGTGGAAGTATAGAAGAAATTTTATTTAGAAACAGAGTTTGTTGTTGAAAAATTGCTTTTAACTTCATTGCTTAACTTTTCTCAGCTATTTTTTAGTACAACTAGAGTTCATATTTATATGCAGTGTACAAAACTCTAGAGATTACATTAATCATGTTTTAGATTTCCCAAGCCACATTGAACGCATAAAATCTAACCTTTAATTTAAGTTGAAAACAAGCCATAGAACCCTTCAAACTTCTTGATCAATTTACTAGATTACTAATTACTTACATCTCAACAAATACAACCATTGTATCCTCACTTGATGCTTTTGTCCAACCATACCAGCTCCCCAGTTACATGATCAAAAACCATATATGAATTTTCTTCTTGAAATGTGAGCTTGAAAGCTTGTGTTTCTCCAATCTTTTCAGGATCAAGCTCTTCGGTTTAGTTTTCACTAAAACTCCTTCAAAGTTTCTTACATGAATCATGAGCTTTGCAATTACCTAAAGAGCCAACATTGGTCTGTTTTATCTTAACTGTGACAAAGTTAAGATCCAGCTCTTTGAAGAAGTCCTTGTGTGCATGGAAGAAATAGAACTGTGACAATAATAGACCTCTCTTATGCTTGACTTTGTGCTTTTATCCAACCATACCATCACTGCAAATACAAAACTGGAAAACATATTTGCATTTTTCTACTTCAAAGTTGAGCTCTAAATCTTGTCTCTTCAATCTCCTTAAAGATCAAGTTTTTTGGTTTAATCTTCACTTATACTCCTTTAGAGTCTTTAGTTACATGAGCTTAGTAATTACGTAAAGAGTCAACATTTCTTAGTTTCTTCTTAACTGCGAGCGAGCCGTAGCATAATTCTATAGTGATTGAAGGACTGAAATGGTTCACATCAAGTTGTTTAAAGTCATACCTAGGCCGTCTGGTGTCTAAAATTGAAAGATTTGCCCGTGGAAGATTTGTCCGTCTTGCAGTGAGTATCTCTCTAACTAGGCCGCTAGTGTCTCAGTTTGAGTTGGATGGGAAGATTCAGAAGGTGGAATATGAGGGATTGCCAATAATATGTTATAAGTGTGGACGTTATGGGCATAACAGTAACAACTGTAAAGAGGCTGGGAATTCGACAAATCTTGAAGATATTGATCAACCCCAACAAATAAAGCCAGGGAACAAATTTTCTGGCCAAAAGGAAGTTGGCAATAAATATGATAGCAATGTTGAACCTTTTGGACCCTGAATGATTGCCACCAAGAGAGGATGGAAGCCTAAGATTGATAAGGAGAGCACTGGTGACTTAAATAGAAATAGGAAGGTTGTTGGAGTTGGCATCTTAAGCTTTTAAATTTTAGCTCAAATCTCGGATGAAGATGAAAATCAGGGGCTTGCAGCTTGCAGAGATTTCCCTTCCACCTCACGTTAGCCTTTTAGACCCACCTCTAACCTTACCTTTACATCAAATACAGGAAACATAGCAAAGACCTTGGCTCGCCGTAAGTCGCAAAGTAAGGTTGTCGCAACAAGACCTCAGAGCAGGAAACCATATGCCCCAGCAATTTCCACCGTTAACCTTTTCCAGCCTAGTGCCTTCAATATCAGAGAGGAGGATATAACTCCCTTGCCTCATGCAAACCAAAACTTCAAACCACACACTTTCGCCCAGTAAGCTTCTAGTAACCAACTTGTACTCCCTTTTAAAACTACCTTAGATCCCGCTAAACATGTAATGGTCTTTTGCACCTCCCAAACCCTTCTTAAAGGGGAATGTTAGGGAAGTGGCCACGGATCACATGGAAATGCAGGGACCAGATCCACAACATTTAACCGAACCTCCTGATGATCAAAACTTGTGGAAGCTGTGGGATTCTCTAGAGGAATTTGGCTTCTTTGGGGAAGCTCTATAGAGGTGCAGGTTTCATTTAATAATCAACAATTTATTCATTTTAAAATTTGTAAGAACAAGGCCTTTGTGTCGTGGGTAACGGCAGTTTATGCCAGTACAAATCCAATGCTACACAGACAGTTATGGTGTCATGTGGAGAATATTGCGTCTTCAATTCAAGGCCCTTGGTTGATTGCCAGGGACTTTAACTCTATCTTATATGCTTTGGAAAAAGCAGGGGGGCATGAATAGGAATTCAGGAGTGTGTAATCTTTTTCAGAAGTGGTTTGATGGGCACCAAATTTTTAACCTAAAATTCAAAGGTCCAAGATTTACTTGGTCGCGTGGTTTGCTCCTTAAACGAGAGCTTTATGTAACAGTGAATGGCTGATGCAGCATACGGAGAATTCTGTGCTCCACCTCCCGAAGTTTGCCTCAAATCACAAGCCAGTGTTAGTTCGGTTTGATAGAGATGAGGTTGACCATCAGAGGAACAAACCTTTCTGCTTTTTGTCTTCTTGGTTAACGCATGATCATTTCAGCAATTTTGTTAAGCGGGTGTGGAATTCGAAAATTCACTATAGTGCAGCAGCTTCCCAGTTTGTTCAGGAGGTTCAAGCTTGGAATCGAAATGTGTTTGGAAATATCTTTAAGAGAAAATGCCGGCTTATGGCTGGGATTAATGGAATTCAAGCCACATTAGAGTTTCGTAGCTCTTGCAGCTTGATGCGTTTGAAGGCCCGCTTGCAAAATGAGCTCGAAACGGTGATGAGCTAGAAGGAAATTCTTTGGCTTCAGAACTCTCGAAATGAATGGCTTTTGCATGGAGATAGAAATACTAGTTTTTTCACCAAAAAAACTATTACTCGAAGGCTGCGAAATAAAATTGAGGCTATCCGAGATAGTTCGGGGAATTGGCTCTACAAGGAGGAAGAAATAAGGAGGCAGGTAATAAGGTATTTTTCTGACTTATTTAAAAGTGAATCTGCAACTTATAAAACTTATCCCGTTCCCAATCTTTTTCCAGCTTTAGAGTCTCATGATGTAGATAGTACTGCAGCCCCACTCTTGAGGGAAGAAATTAAAAGCACCGTATTTAGTATGAAGCCACTAAAAGCCCCAGGTACGGATGGTCTACATGTTATATTTTATCTATCCTAATGGCATGTTGTTGGTCCATCTTTTTGCAAGCTTATTGAAGATATTTTTACCTCGGGCAAGGTCCTGCAAGAGATCGATACTACCTTCCTAGTGTTGATTCCGAAAGAGAAACACCCTACTAGCTTGAAGATGTTTAGGCCCATAAGTTTATGCACAGTGGCCTACAAGACGGTGACTAAAATTATAGCGAATCGCCTGCAATCACTACTGCCCACTCTAATAGGCCCCCATTTAACAAGTTTTGTTCCTAGCAGACATATAATTGATAATATTGTTGTGGCTCATGAAGTAGTTCACTCAATGCGCAGAAAAACAGGTAAAAAAGGGTTCATGGCCATTAAGATTGACCTGGAGAAGGCTTATGACCAACTAAATTAGGATTTCATTTTTGATACGCTTCAACAGACTGGGATCCCAATTCATTTATCTAGATTAATCATGGAATGCGTAACTTCAGCTAGAATGAGTATTTTGTGGAATGGTGAGATTATAGAGGTTTTCACCCAAGAGAGAGGTATCTGTTAGGGAGACCCTCTAGCGCCTTATCTTTTTTTCCTCTGCATCGAGCGGTTGAGTCATGGTATAACCCAAGTGGTGATGGATGGGAATTGGGGGCCTATTCGTTTGGCCAAATATGGAACTCCTCTAACTCACCTCTTTTTTGCAGATAATTTACTTTTATTTGCGAAAGCTTCGATTGATCAAGCTTATGTTGTTGAAGCGATTCTGGACAATTATTGTAAGAGTTCGGAAGCTAAAGTCAATAAATTGAAAACTAAAACTTGCTTTTCTAAGAATGTTGCTACGAGGGAGGCCAATCTCATAGATACTACATTGGGTGTTTCGATCACGAATAACTTGGGTGATTATCTTGGAATGCCCTTAATCCACTTGCGGGTAAATAAAGACACGTATCAATCCATTCTTGACAAAGTGGATAAGCGGCTTACTGGGTGGAATGCGGCTCATCTTTCCTTTGCTAGACGAGTCACCTTGGCTCAATCAGTTCTGCAAGCAATGCTTGTGTATGCCATGCAAACGACCTTACTCCCTCCTCCGGTCCAACATAAAATAGACAAAGCTTGTAGGCATTTAATTTGGGATAAGAACTCCAAGAGTCACAAGAAGAGTATGGTGGGGTGGGACAAAGTTTGTATGCTGAAAAATCATGGAGGCCTGGGATTTTAAAAAATTGACGAGATGAACCAGATGTTGTTGATGAAATTGAGTTAGGAGGTTATGTCCAACTCGGACAAGCTGTGGGTGAAAGTCTTATGTTCCAAATATAGTTTGGAGCCTTAAAACTTACCAAGATCCCTTCTAGAGAAGCCAGGGTCTCGAATTTGGCAGGCTATCCAAAACACGTGGGTGGCAACAGTGCATGGTGCTCGTTGGTCTATTTGTGGTGGAGCTAGCACTCGTTTCTAGTTAGATTGTTGGGTTATGAAATATAATCCTTTGTTCAGCCTTGTTATCCAGCCGATTCCTCAAGATTTGAGCATTTTTTGCAGAATTACACTCTCATGCAAATCGCTTTAATCATGCCTCCGGCACCTCATCTTAGGGCTAATAAAATTTTATGGGGCTTGGATCCAAGATGTATGTTTACAGTTTGATCAGCTTGTGATTCCCTTTGCCATCATCATTTTGCTGCTCATGATAGAAATTGGAAGCTTCCATGGATTTGGAAAGGGCCTCAATCCATCTGCCTCTTCCTTTGGCAGATTATGCATGGGAAGCTAAAGACTCACGACGAGCTTGGTAGGTGTCATATTCGTGTTTCCTCTAGGACGTGACAGGTGTGGGGGTGCGGTCGAAGATATTCTCCATGCTTTGAGAGAGTGCAGTTGCATTAAACAGGTCTGGGGTAAGCTGGTTCCAAAGGCTAACCATAACTCCTTCTTCAGGTCGATTCTTCGGGACTAGATTTCTGGTAACTTGCAGAAGAAATGGAAGATTGCTTCTTCCCTCCCTTGGAACTGTATCTTTGGTGTGGTAGTTTGGAGGCTGTGGTTCTGGAGGAATCTGTGAAGCTGAGTTAGTTTTAATTCGTTATGGAATTATGAGGTGGCAAGTGAGCTGACTTTCGGGAAGTCAAAAAAATCCGTCCGGACCGGACCCGGCCAATCCGGTCCGGGTAAAATCCGGACCACATATATAAAAAAGCGGGTCCGAGTTTTAAAATTTAAAACCCGGATATATTCGGGTACAGTCCGGGTTCAGTTCCAAAAATTTGGAACCCGGACCCGGACCCGTATTCGCTATTAAAAAAAACAAAAAAAACAAAATCAGCTCCAAGCCTCCTGATTCTAAATCATAAAACAACGCACCCAAATTCCAAAATCCCTAATCCAAACCCACCATCACCGTCGGCTAGCAACACCCACCATCACCATCCTGCGCCGTCGCTTGAGGATCCGAAAATGGAGACGGCGATGGAGACAACTGGAGGTTCGTTGTACGGCTTAACGGTTGATGACACGAGGAAACTGTTGAGGCTGTCGCAAATGGAGAAGTTGAAATTGAAGATGAGAGAGACTCAAAAGAATTCAATTTCGTATAACAAGTTTGTTCGTTTCTGTATTGACAGCTGCGAGAATGAAAGTCAAGGGGTTGAGTTCGCAAAGTCGTTGGATGAGTCCGAAAACGTCATCGTTTTAGGTAGCATAGTTTTTCTACGACTGGAGCAAGTATAATCTTCCCCTTAATTAAATAATAAATATTATGTTTTATGTTTGTAGCCATCAAAACAATTAATTACTAGCCTTAATATAGGGATTCTGTTTATTCCAACTTGTGTGAATTTTTTTACCATTATTTTTCTTATTGAAATTTTTGTTTCCGGGCTTTGAAACCCGGACCCGGACACGCCGGGCTCAAACCCGGACCGGACATGTAAAAATCGGATTTTTTCCGGGTTCGGGTTTCAATTTTTAGGGTCCGGTCCGGTCCCGGGTTGCGCCAAACTCGGACCGAACCCAGGGTTTTGCCAAGCCTAGCTAGCTTAAGTGGATCCAAAAGCAAAGTCAGTTAAGTTAGTTGAATAACAGATTAATAGCTGGCACATGGATACACACGTGAGAAGCATATATGTATATATATTCTTTCATTGAGCTAGTGTTAATAGTTTTACATTACAGAGAGAAAT
This sequence comes from Citrus glauca, assembly GCA_029633175.1. Classification (NCBI taxonomy): domain Eukaryota; kingdom Viridiplantae; phylum Streptophyta; class Magnoliopsida; order Sapindales; family Rutaceae; genus Citrus; species Citrus glauca. The sequence continues at coordinate 2,694,512 of JAQOOD010000006.1, forward strand.
AAAACAGAGGCATAATCGAGAGAAAGTTTAAGCTTTGAGGGGTTGTGCATTCTGTAACAGAGGGTTTCTTGTTTGTAACCAAACCATTCTTAGTGAATAAAACTCTGCCCTTGCTGGTGCATTGCATCTGTGGATGTAAGCTTCTTAGTGGAGCTGAACCACGTTAAAAACCTTGTCTTGTGGATGTGTTTCTTGATTCTTCACGTCTTGTATCTTTCATTATAAGTTTCTTGGTTTTCTATCTGTTTCTATCTTGGTTCTTTTGGTTTTGTGTTAAGAGTCTGAAAAAACTCAGCTGCATCAAAAGAATCATTTTTTATTTGCAGGAAAGATGGTGGATAGTTCAACAATCTACATGGATGCTATGGCTAGAGCTTTTGAAATTTACAGAGTTAACAACTCCTTTATAAGCCAGCAGCCGCAGAGAAAAGAAATCTTTATTCGATGGATGTCGCCGCCATGGCCGTGGTGCAAATTAAATATAGATGCCTCGTGTAAAAATGGTTGGGAAGCAGGAGCGGGAGGGGTATTTTAAGACTATGTCGACCATTGGATTTCTAGATTTTGTATGAAAATTGGGGAGAGTTCAATGCTTATGGCTGAGCTATGGGGATTGTTTCCGGGCCTAACTCTTGCTTGGGATGTTGGTATAAAACGGTTGTTGGTGGAAGTGGACAGTCTTGGTGTTACACAAATGATTTATAAGCAGGTGGTCATTCCTAATGTGTTCCATGCCTTAATTGTAGCCATCCGGGATTTTCTAAGTAGGAATTGGCAGATTTCTATCTCTCATATTTATCGTGAAGCAAATTTAGCTACAGACTTCATGATTAATGTAGCTCATTCAGCTCCTCTTGTATTGCACGTTTACTCTAACCCTCCTGTGGGTATCTACTCTATTATGTCGCAAGACTTGTTTGGGGTTACGCAACCCTGTTTTGTTCCTTTTTAGCTCGTTTTGACGAGCCCCCTCTCATAAAAAAAAAAAAAGTCATACCTAAAACCCTTTTGGATTTTCTATGATGTGGTGCACCTGTCCTACACTACTTTTTCTCGCTCTTTCGTTAGTACTACAACTGCATATTCTGGAGGATAAATTATCATGCAAGTGGTGGCTATATCAAATTCAATTACACATGTCATGCATGCATTAATTGGTTGTAACACATCAGAGGTATTCTAATATTTCTCAGAGAGGAAACACTATGTTCAACTTTGATTTTATTTTATATAATATTATAAAAATTAAAATATATATTTATTTAATATACAAGCTGATTGGTACATACTTATATGGCTAATAGCTTATTTATTTTTTACTGATGTAATTAGTAAGTGAATTTGTATTTAACACGCCTCAGGATATCCAAACACGCCTTTTGACAATTTTGGAAGTCATTGTCAAACACGCCTCAGGAATTCCAAACGAGGATAATACAAAGGTGAGAATGAGATGTCAAAATAACATGATTAAAAGAGCAAATTCTTTTATGTCGTGAAGCTTCAATCATGCATACAACCACCATATCGAAACTTTAATTCTAGAATATATTTATACATACAACGACATATATAGAAAAGAAACTCAATATGATTTCAGTGATGGTTATACAAGTTTAAATATTTAAGATCTATTATTAGCTAGCTAATTAAGTGGAATCCTTAACAAGATCTGCATCGGCTTGAGCAGCCATGGAAAGCTCAAATTGCCTCAAAGAAACAGGAGGGAGACGAGGAAGAAGCTCTGGGGCAATCAGATCTTCCCAGCCTTTGACTGGATTATTTGTAGTTGCAGAACCATCAATTCCTATATGTGTTACATGCTTCACATCTGTTGGAAACCCTATTTCAATATCATTCTCCAGTTCTTCATCAATCTCCTTGTACACTACAAGATAACATGATTTAAAAAAAAAAAAAACCAAAAACAATTAATCAAAAAAGAGATAATTACCTATTTTTATTGAATGAAGATCAGTTTATTCATGTAATAAATGGAAAAAAAAAACAAATTTACTATTGACAAGCCCCCAAGGGGATTCCAATAATTGGGGAGATAAAAGGTTAAAAATATATACAGCTTTGCCTACCCCTTACCTTTAAAAGAAAAAAAAATTACAATCAACAATAATTTGTTTTTTAACAATGTTTTTAATCATGTTAATCTTGTCATTAACAATATGCATGATATACTGTAAATTTTTAGGTATTTAACAAGTTAAAAAAACAAGAAACCTCGATTAGTTTAACTATAAAAATATCTCAAAAATAAAAACTAAAGCTTAGTTAATTAGGAAGTAGATAAATAAATAAAATATCAGTTAAGATGAGTTCGTCCACCACAATATTTTTTTTTTTGTAAATAAAAAATCTGCACAGTTTTTCTTTTAAAAAAATACAAAAATTGTATTTATCTATTAGTCAAAAACCATTAAAAAAATTAAAAATACATAAAATTTCTTTAAAGAAAATCAACTACGTGTGGACATTTTTCTTTTAAACAAAGTAGTTACTAAGAATGAATCATCATCATTGTGACACAAATAATGAACGAATAAATTCTAGTCCATCAGTAGAGATGGTGTCTAAGTTGCCAGCATAAAAAATTCAGCATTTTGCGTGAAAAAATTAGTTAAAAACATTAGATATCGTAAAGAAAAATGAATGAAAATTTATTGTATCTCAATTTAAGTCTTAAATTAAGCTTACCAAATAATTGAGAGAAGCTTTTGAAGCTTTTAAACAGCCTGTGGAAGCCAGTAGAGATATCAGGCTTTGACAACCTAAATGAACTCTTCATGCTTTCATTACTTGATAAACTTTCTTCGTCCTCTTCTCGATTTCCTTCACACACACACAAAATAAAAAAAAAAAATTAAACAAACCCCATCAATGCATGCAGCATGCAGAAGTGCTTTTGTGAAAATTAGAAATAAAAGAGTTAACAAGCACCTGTTCCAGAAGTGCTTTTGTGATTATCAGCTGGTGGTGGCTTTGATCTTCGAGATTGTTGCTGCTGTTGTTGTCGTTGAACGGCAACATCAATGCTTGATTCAGAGACACACCCAGCCGAGAATGGAAGAAGAACAAATCTTTCCATTCTGTCTCTCATTTTTTTGTTCTATTTTCTCTTAATGCTTTTAGTGGCAGCCAAAAACGAACAACAAAAATAAAAAAGCTAAAAGGAATCGAGAGAGAGAGTGGATGTCGATCAATGAGTTGTTGAGGGAAATGCAAAATTGGTTTGTTATAATGGTTGGATCATGGCTTTGTTATCAAGTTACAATTATATTACGTATATAAAGTCAAATCTACACACACGATGATCATCACCATTATGATTTGTTAGTTTGGTAGATGTAGAGGGAGAGGGTATGCTTTTGGATACATCAAACTAGGGGATATTATGCCTCGACGTGTAATTATTTTGGTGTTAAATATAGGATTGTTTTAAAAATTAATCTATTTAAAATAAAAATAATGATTCCTCCAAGTTGTAGCTTGGTTGGTCGTAAATACGTTTAGCGTCCGCAGACTGCAGTAACTTAAGACTAAAAGTTTAAAATAAAAGAAAACGACAAGAATTGGTGTTTAGTGTGTGAGATTTATTATTCCCATTCAATTTATTTTTTAATTTTTTTAAATTTTTTTTAACAATCAACTGTGATTTGATAATATTATTGATTAAGAGGGTATGATTAATACATGCTATGACTCATGTTTGAAGCTACCTTTCCAAGTTCTACATTCCAATTTTTGGCTCACTTCTGGTCTTTCTTGTCTTATGGTTCACCTACAAAGCTTGTTGTTTGAGTCCTCATTTGACGTAATGGGATATGTTAGGATCACTTATTGATACTATTTTTGAGCTTTGATTAATAGTTTAAATTTTTAGGTCAACTAAATTTCTTTAACAGTTAATGTAACACAGACCAAGTGAGTTTCTCTAACAATCTAATGTTGGAGAATATTAATTGTTAAATACATTTGAGACTAATTAATTGTGTATATTCAAACATATGTTGCTTAAATTATAGCTCACACTAGGAGAAAATTTTGATTTTAACCTTCTTGTATATGATCTTGAGCATGAAAGTATACCTCAAGCAATTGATTGATGAGTATGTATGATCCTAAGCATAAAGTTTTTCTTAATGGGTGCTTTATATACACAAACTGGCATAAACATGAACTTCTTTAAAGAATAGTGAAGTTTAACCTGATAACAAAGCCAGCTAACCCACGTTTAAATTTAAGACATGCAGTCACATGAATTAGGTAGAACTGCAATTTTAAGCCTAGTGATGAAATGCCTACCAAATAAACTTTTTCCAATTCAAGACTACAAAGTGGGCTCCCTACACTCACTTGCCTCTCTTATACAATAAGCTACCATTTTTTTTTCTTTTTTAATCTTTATACGATTTGTTTTTCATTTTTTTTTCGATTTTGTTTTGCTTACTTTATCATTTCAACCATACCTAACTTGAAGTAGTGCATCCCAAGCGATCCATTAAATTCTACAAAAACTTTATATGAGCTTTGGGTGATAAAGACCAAATTCAACATTTCTTCATTCTAAAGAAGTACGAGACAATGATTGAAGGTTGAATTAACAGATACTTTATTTTTATTTTTATTTTCTTCATGCTGGGGACAAAGATATTTCTGTTTAATAGAATGAATCATAACAAAATTCTCATAATTACTTGACCATTAGAGGCTCATAATTCGCTGAGGCAAATACCTCAAGTAATTGATTGATGAATATACAATACCTAATCAGAAAACAGACAATTCTTTAACAGAAACCACTGGCAATTTTCATAATAACTTTTGAATACTAGCTTGTTGTAAAGAAACACTCAAATGAGTACTAAGACATACTCAAATATAATGAATGAAACTTTAGTGATCAGTCACTGTACATATTCTCATCAAGCACATTGTCCTCCAACTTATACAAATCCCTTTGTAGGGATTCTATTTTTCCCCTCTTTTTCTTAATGGGTTAATTTCTATTTATTCGTAAATTAAAAATAATGAATTTTCATTGGAATCTAGTTATGTTGGAACTGCTCTACGGTGAACTATTCTATAATAACCACACAATCAAAGTTATAACGTGTTTTTTTTTCTATTATCACTTTGCATGTGTGACTATAAATTGTGCTCTACCTTAAAACAACTCTAAAATAGCCATGGTCATTTTTTTTTCAATTTACCATTCAAACTATTGAAAACTTCAACAGACCTCTATTTATCATTCAAAAGATTAAGCTAAATGGCAGTTGCATTGATGAGATTCTTCACCAATTTTTTTTTCTTTTTAATGATAAAAGGGGACTGGATTGAATCTTTTCAAGAGGTTAAGATTGAAATGGGTCAGTTTATCAAGAGGGCAATCTGAAATTTACCCTTTTCTTAATATTGATTTTTATCCTTGAAGGGTTTTACATAGACTTTTGGACTTTTGATCAGATTTTGATAAGTCATATCCTTAAAAGTCCTCTTATCTTCTGTTTCCTTGTTAATTTGTAATTCTAGAAATTTGAAATCCCCATTGTCATTGTAATCTTTAAATTTCAGAGTACAATAAATTTTCTAACTTGTTATCGCGTATGCAAAAAGTCCTTTAAAATTGTAGATTGTGCCAAGTCCAACCACCATAATTCATAAACCATGAAGAAACAAGTTATTGTGAATCTTCATATTTGACTCACAAATTTTCTTGCACAAATTGTTTCATTTCTTTAAATTTCTATATGAGATTAGTAGTTTGCTTGCTGAAAAGGAAACAAGCAAGCAACACAAAAGGTACTGCTTGCATCACTAATTGTACAAAGAACAAGAAAAACTGGTGCTTAATTAATTATCATAAAACATTTTTCAGTGTTTATCATTACAAAATTGAAAAAGAGAGCGTAGACACTCTAAAAGAATGAGGTTAGGCTACGATTTCAAACTTACAGGGGAGGGTAAAAGTATGAAGACAAGGAAAAGCAAAGGAAGAGCAAGCCTCCTATTGTAGCAACCGTACGTTGCGAAATCTTTGACGCCAGCATGCTCCCACCCACCACTGCCAGTGATGTACAGATTGTGTGTCCTATTGTGGCCCCAACTGCAACTCCAACGGCATTTTTGTGTGTTGCCAACTGCAGAAACAGAAATTATCATGTATACATGACTATAAATATGGTACAAGAATAATATGCTGCGTGACATTGAGGTTCTTGCTATTGTCATATAGTTTCTACAAACACCAATATTATATCAGCTGCATACCATTCATGAAGATTCTCACACTCAATTAATAAAGAACAAGAATGAACCAAACCTGCTTTAATTACAAGGAAATACACAGTAGACCTTACCCAAAAAATTGGCAATAAAAAATTGATAGTGTTGAAACTAAGAAAAGGTGTCTTAATTTTTGCAATAATACAACTCCGAATATACAGTGCTTTACAGAGACTCATCAGAAACTTGCATACAGTAAGAAGCGAATCAACTAACTGGAAAAATATGGTCATACACACGCATAAATACATGCATATTCATTATACATACATACTATATATATATATATATATATAGAGAGAGAGAGAGAGATAAGTTTTCTGGTCTGGAATTTTAAAGTGTGGGAAAGTCTTGAAAAACGCATAAACCGTGCGATTTATGTGCTTTAAGTTTTAAACATTTTAAACCCATGCTTTGAAACTTTCCCATACTTTAAAATCCCGAGCCAAAAAACCATCTATGTATTAATAGTTTTCTAGTTTGGGATTTTAAAGTGTGAGAAAGTCTGGGAAAATGCACTTTAAGCTTTAAGCCTTTTAAACCCCACGTTTTAAAACTTTCCTGAGCTTTCTTGCACTTTGAAATTCTGGACCGAAAAACTATTCTCTCGCTCTCTCCATACACAAATACAAACATACACACACACACACACACACACACACATACATATACATGCATAGATACATACATACATACATATATATATATATATATGAAAATATTTCCAATTGCAAATGATGTATAAGTCACTTCTACCATTACGGAAGGTTAAGCACTATATAATACTAATACATAGCGGTCTCCATAGGACAAAGATACAGAGTGAATTTAAAACTCAACAGCACTACTATGATAAAAGAAAAGGAATCAAGAAAAGAAAATATAAACTTACAGCAATTGTGGCTATCTGGCTACGATCTCCCCACTCTGCCAGGAATGTCAAAATAAATGACTGCAAAATAATAACAGCTGCTTAGCTGAAATAACAATCATAAAATTGGAGTGAACTAACATAACAATGTCACAAACAATAAAAGCAGGGAAATTGTACCAATACAGGCACAGAATTTTAAGTGAATTACTAAAGCCAACCTCTAGAAATATGGGAGTACAGAATCTTGAGAAGAAACGGCGGAAGCTTGTCTTCCCTTGGCCTGACTCAAGTTTCTCCTCCACCTGAATATTTGAATGCCAAAAGAGCATTCAAGTTATGCATGGTATAATTATGAGGGGTAAAAAAATAAAAGGATCAGAAAGCCAATTAGTGCACGAATAAGAACAGTAATAATATGGTGCCATAACAGCAGAAAAAAATAAAATAGAACAATAAAAAATGAGCTAAAAATAACGAACACAAGTAGATTACCAATTATTAGCAGACTGATTAGCACATGTCATTTCTGTCTATTTCAATATGTTATGCAGCAAGAAATTTCTGTATGAGCTTAGGTTTATGTAAGTACCACAGTAAAAGGTTTAACTAACACCAAACATGTTTAGTTATTTAAAGACGAATAAGACTTGCAATTATGGTTTAAGTTAATTTACCACTGGAAACACACAAGCATCTTGGCCTCTCAATACCTTAACCGAAGCTAAACTTTGGCTTTCCAACTAAGAAGTCAGGTATTCAAAACCTTGAAGTCACATCCTAGAAATTTTAGCCCAGAAGTGCCTTAATTACAGGGTCCAACAGTAGTCTCCAGTTTAAAGCTTGGTCAATTTACAAAGGTTGAGAGATTTCAGAGTATCTAGTGTGTGTGTTTGTGAAAATAAGAATGAATACTGCTGCAGCTACACACAACAATCACCAACTCTGCACAGCAATCCATATTATATTCAACTTTTTTGCCTTCTTCAGTTAAAGGAAATTAACTTTGAAGGCTGAAACTGGCTTAGACCGCAGCAAAAACGTACCTCCTCCATTTCTTTCTTCTGACCTGATTTTGGATCTGACATCCAAGCTATGTATAGTAACCGCAGCCCAAAAAATGCATACAGAACTGCACACAAAAGGAAAAAAGATGCATGGATCATGTTAAACTGTCTAATTCATAATTAGCTCATATTGTCAAACATCAAAATGAAATAGGATGAAATAAGGCCAAGACAAAATGCAACACAAAATTTAGAAGTCAGAAGGCGAACCAAAGTTGGTAGGGGCATTGTTCACTAGTTTTCATTTTCCAATGTGAACCAGCGCCATTGTGCTCAAGCACAAAGCTTTATACTTCTAGGGTCTACCATAAAGGGACATCCGGACATGATACATACAATTTGCTTTAATGGTTAGTAAGCACTGGATATTGAACCTAAATATGTCACTAAAATGAAATCAGACTAATGAGGATAAATCCACTGGTTCATTGACATGATTGATTTGACGCGCATCAGAACTCAGGCCAGATCAATGATAGCACCAAATCATCTGATAGCTCAAATATCTCAAAAAAATCTGATCATAACATTTTCCTATATTAATTACATTTCAATAAATCATCTGCAAGCGCCAAATTTCAGCACTAGAAAATTTCATACGTACTACAGTTTATTTGGTAAGGCAATGTTCCATCAGTTGTAGTAAGAGAAATTTCGAATTTCTTTTCCAGATAATTGCATTATTATCTCCACAAACACTATGGGGCATATAGGAACTGATTGAAGGCAGTTTAGACAACGCAACCATTTATCTTGCATGAAATGTTTCCCATTCAAAAATGAAATGACTTCCAAACACAACAAATAATTATTTACTTATAGTTTTTCAATGTTTAACTGGCAAAAGCAGATTTTGCTTTCTATTTTTTAAGTCACTCAAATGAGCAACTGAGTCACTCTCTCATTATCAATGTGGCACATGTTCCAAGCACCTTTTTCTATGTTTATTCACAGCACCATACATGTTCTGTCTCTTATTTTAAGCTGTCAAACATCACTTAATTCTTTTCAAAGTTGACTACATCCATGCCACATGTCCACTTCAATTAATTCAACAATATTGTGCCTTCAAATATAAATGTTTTTGAATACTCCTCAGCTTTCAATATACCTCAGATACTAAAAATCAATCTTATAGTTAACTCATGTCTATCAATGATTTGTTTGAAACTGTCACTAATCTAATTTGTAATTCTATGAGTCAATGAGAGAATTAGGATACGACACTGTCCTTTATATCCATATAAAAAGTAGAATTCGCATAAAGAAAACTATTCGGTTCATAATTCAAAAATGACTTTTCAAAATTTATAATCTGTTGAATGGTTATGAAGATATTTTTAAAAGTTTAAAGTTGAATTAAATAATTATTTAGATTTAAAAGAAAATAAAAAAGAGAAAAAAAGAAAAATATACAAAAAAAATTTATGTAAAATTTAGTCTTATAAGCAAGCAATTAGCTTTCAAATTTTATTAATATGTAATTTAATGATTATTCAAACATAATTTCAAAGAAATATTTTTTTAATGACAATTAACAAATAAAGACGAAATACCTTCCAAATTCTTTGCAAGAGTGTTCAATAAGCTTTATATTTTAAGGGAAAATATTGTAAAATTAAATGAAGTTAACATGTGGCTTGGGTGTTGGTGTAATTATTTTGAAATATTGGATGACGTTCAAGTGAAATAGAAAATTGAATAGGAGAGACAAAAGACATGTTTTGTGCTGTGAATTAACAAAGAAAAAGTGCAGTGCGACATGTGTTGAACTGAGAATGAGAGAGTGAAGCCCTCCTATTTTTTAACATGATTATCTACCACTAACAGACCACTCCAAGGGGATGAACAAGCAATAACTATGTAATGCCTCTAATTTCACATTTTATATCCCAATACCCATTCTGCTTCATCTCTGCCTTTGTCTACTTATGTGAAGTACAAACAAAAATTCAAGGTAAAAACACTGTTAAACAAACTCAATTTTGAGCCTCAAAGTCTAACAGACAAGATAGACACTATCAGCCAAATGTGTGTGCCAATTCACAAATCTTAATCTTGGCAAAAAACCTAAGTACCCATATTTTTAATTGTACCCATTTTAGGTTTTGCCAAAAACCACCAGCTAAGACTCAGTTATGGCTGTCAGTGCGAGAAAATACAACTCACAGGAAACCAAATCTAAAAGACATACCTTAACAGTGGCCGAAATCTTCTCTTCCTTCAGCCAAAGAACTCTTCGCTTCCTTTTGCATTTATGCAGGCCTCAAGTCTTTGCAAATGTTGGTTTTTTATTAACTTCCCCTCAATAATTGGTCCTTCTTTTACATTATTTCTAGCATTTTAAGTATACTCTCCTTCACCATGGATGCTTCATCTCACATCCATCATTGCTAATAACTCTTCTATATAGACAGAACACATAACTTAAAAGATCTAGACTGCACGAGGGGTTTCCTAATGTTCAATTATTTGAAGTTTTACAAATTTATAAAAGAAAATAAAACCTCAACTAAATAACCTAGTCAGATAGATGTTTTATCCCATTCAATTTAGCTGGTAAGTCCCCTTCACGAAAATCAAACAGAATTGCCTCCTCGATTGGCTAATAAATTCAATAACTACTAAACAACAAACAACTATGCTGATAAGTAACATCATATAAAAGAAAACTACATCAAACAAATTACAATATAGCAAGTAGTTCAAAGAAAAAGAGAATTGGAACAAAAAAGGACAAAAAGAAAACAGGAATCTAATACTGCCAGACAGAGACCAAAACAGAATTACATAACCAATTTTGATTTTCTGCATATCTATAAAACAAAAGCACACAAAAGCAACATAACATATAGAGTGCATAAAGGCAACACGGAAGAAGCACAAAGCTACAGATAGCTAAGTAAAAGGGGTGGGGGAAGAGAGGAATAAAGAAAATATATACCTGTAGCAGCACTATTTGTATGCTTCCTTGATATCAAGTTCGGCACAATCCTACCTAGTCCAGTAGAAAGTACCTAATTGAAATGCACTACAATTTTAACCTTGAAAACATCAAGTATAAATGAAAAGGGCAGGCCGTGGAAAAGCATTGCATTATCGAAAATAAAAATGATCTGGGTAAAAGAAAGTATAACATACAATACTTCAACCACCAAATCAGAGAGGGCTAACTTACAGTCATAACAAACAGAGCAGAGAGCGCACCCGACAAAACGGTTGACTTGGGATGACGCATTGCCATAAGTGCTGCTATTATGAAAGTCTCATCTCCAATCTAGTATCACAAACCTCCAAAGATTCATTAGGCGGTACATAGCAAACAGATTAGTCTTAAATATTAATCCCCCCCCCCGCCCCCAACCAAAAAACAAACGTACCAGATGAATATAAGCGGCGAATTCAGAAAGAAGCAACGCATTCATAAAAGATTAGGAAATGTGAAAGCACAAACCTCACTAACAATGATCATCGAAAAACTTGCGATGAAGGCATCAAAAACTCCAAGACCCGAGTCGATATTCAAAGGGATCGTACCGAGTTCATTCTCAAGGTCTTGCGATAAAATCTGTCAACGAAATCCATTTAATCAAACAAAATTAAATAAACTCATTAACGTATCCTAAGCGAACAAAGAAGCTAACCAAGCCACGGCGGCCGAGATCTTTAGCAGATCGAGATGGGTCTTCATTATCGGATTCGAAAAGGGTGTCCTGAGCAGAGATGGCAGAAAGAGCGGAGAAGATGGAAAAGGCGACGAAGAGAAAGCGGACGGGGTTTGAAACCAAACCCATGTCGTAAATTTAGAAAGAATTGAAGGGAAACAAACAGATCTGCCCGAGAGAAAGAGAGAGACCTTGCCCAAGCGCCAAGATCTCTGCAGTGGCAGTGCGGGAGGGAGGGGGGAGGGGGCTTACATATGAAATGGCTGCATTTGCCGAGGATTTGACAACGAATTTTTAAAAAATAAAATGCTTCGATTTTTAAAGGAAAGTAACACGAAAGTGGAGTTCTAAAAATTTAAAACGCGCAAGATCCAATCCCATTTGAATGAGTGATACTATTGGCACCCCTCTCTTTTACTTTTCGAACCCTTTTTTTTTTATAATATCCTATTTAACTCTTAAAATATGAAAATAACATTGATTGTTGTTTATCCTCAACTAACCGCACGAGCAACTCTCCTCTCTCATTTCAACCCTTTTCAACTTTTTATGCTGCTTGCTTTCGTGAATAAACCCTAATAAGCGATTCTTTCTATCCCATTCCATTTCGAAATAAAAAAAAAACAACAACAAATGTATGCAGAAAGTTTGATTGGCCCCCTAACATGTGGGAAAAAAAATGTTAATAAGTGAGGAAAACTTATCTTAAATTAAATTATTAATTTTTTAATTAATTTCATTTTATTGTTTGCATAAGATTTTGTGATGAAGAAAGATATCGAGAGCAAAATCATATGCGACTTCAATCAGGTAAGTTTTTATTTTTAATACTATTTAAAATATAAAGGACAAAATTATAAATACAGAATAGTAAAGATTTATAAGAGAAAAAGAGGGGGTGCTAATAGGGTCACTATGAGTCTATAGGAATGCGCTTAAGAGTCCGTTTCGATGCACTGCCCCAAACCCAGTTAAAATACGAAAGAAGGAGCTGATGAAGGAGAGAAGAAGAGTGAGGAAAAAGTGAAAAGGTGAGGAGGGGGCACTAAAAGGTTTTTGAATGTAAGTTGCATTTTTCTATTACTTATTTATAAATTAATTGTAAGATCTTTTAGAATCTATTCTTATGCTCGCTTAGCTCCCCTTGCACAGTGTCCAACACGGCCCAACGGAGACGAAATCGGTAACTAAGTGCTGTCCACAACGGAGACGAATTGCAACGATAAAGATGTTGGATGAGCTTGGGCACGACGGTGATGGAAGCTACTCCGATGGCGTTTGATTAGGAGGCTCGTGCAAGAGAGAGTTTAGGTTGTTAGGGATTTTTTTAATTTTTCACTATTTATATTTTTATCTGAATTGAGGGTATTTTTGAAATAATAAAAAATTTATGGGGATAGAATAAAAAATATCGGGAATGTGAGTCTAATTCTCAAGTCCTCCCTTAGAAATCAAATTCCCAGTTTTCTAAATTACTATGGAGCCCGCAAAAATGATTCACGTTCCCCTCTTTATTTTTTCAATTCTAAATTCACATTCTTGAATCCGACAAGTAAACACAGTCTTAATTAAAAAATATAAATCTAACTCTCCCCTAACTCACGATTTGAGTATTTTTTTTTTTGTATAATCTTTTTAAGTAGAGTTTTTTTAAATAAAAATTTTATTAAAAAAATTTAGTTGGTTGGTTAATGAAAAGAATAAAATAAAATTATCAAATAAATAAATAAAATATTTTAAATGATTTAACACTTAAAAAGAGTTTTTCAATCTCTACTCATAGAAATTCAAAATTTAAATTTTTATTAGTAGAAGAAAAATAGTTTAATTAATCTTTAAAAACTCTACTAGAAAACCATTAACTAACAATAAAAATTTTAATAAGAGTTTACGAGATTAAATAAGCATTTATAATTATTAAATAAGTCATATCAAACATGCATAAAAGAATTATTTAATAAGAATACTACTTTTACTTGGCCATTGCCTTATGAATAATGGGGTGTTACTTATTACATGTTACATACATTAATGGAATTGACAAGTTAAATATCAATTTATATCATATTTTACCATTCTTTTTTTTTTTAGTTACAGTTTCAATCATTTGATTAAATCTAATGAGGCTCCTTTCACCAATGTTTGTTATCCCATCACGTAACTTAACCGTGTAATAATAATTGAAATTGTTGCGCGTTTGCTCTTTCAATTGCCTGTTCTCGTTTTTGGTTTTGTTCAATCTCTCACAATATTATCACCTATTGACCTAATTTTGGAAAATGTTACTAATTGTGACATGTATAGCTAAACCAGTTTTAGTCTTTGAAAAAAGAGCACTATGTCATTAGAATTTAGAAATTTAGTCTTAAGACGTTAGCATAAAATAACAATTTTTAACTAAAAAAGGGTGGTTCGGTAATACAGATTTCAATTTTAGGCGGATAACTGATTGTAAGAGAAACTTGTGACATTTTTTTTTAATAAACTTTGTATTCATATTAGCGCCTGAACACAAGAGTCGTTCTTGCATTATTTATTTATTTATTCTTTCATAAAAATATAAAAAGTTAATTATAAATTTAAAAATCAAATTTTTTCGAATAACTAATATATGTTATATGATCAATAATTTATCGATTTATATTTCATATAATTAATAAGATCACTTAGATCAAATCTATTATGACATAGTTTAGATTTTTATCGTCACAATCAAATAACTGAAAATTTAAAGGATAAATTGACACTAATGATGCGTTTAGTAAACAAGAATAGAAATAGATAGGAATTAGAATGGAAATTAGTTATATTGTCATTAATGTATTTATTTTATCTTGAAATTAAAATTAAAATAAGTTAGATTGTAACAAATTACTAAAGAGTATTTAATGGAACTATTGTCATAATTATTATTCTATATTTAAATTATAGTGATTATTTATTCAAAAATTATTATTATTAATAGTTATTGCTAATAATATATTAATATGTTAATTAATTATAATTAAATATTAAATAATTAATTATAATAATTTTTTAACTGAGGACAAAATATATATTTTTGATTTGATGAGAGGTAAATTCATAATTATAAAAAATAAAAAACTCATTCTCACCTTATTCCCCATTCCCAAATTAAGATAGGTTTTACGATTTCGATTATGATTCTAACTCTATTTTAAGAAATAAATGATAAATGCACCATAAAATTTCTTTATAACACGAAAATCAATTCTTTAAAACGACAAAATGAGATTCTTTTTAACCAAAAAATAAAAAATAAATGAGACACCAAAAAATGAGGAAAGAAATGAAAAAGTACTGAAACATATAAAAACAAAAAAAAAACCTGGAAATAGTAAAGGCAGTTGTAGGGGGCGGTCCGAGATTCTGGTAACCTGGTTCGACTTCAATTTACAACGACTCTCTCGCTTCCTCTATTCGTCGCGTGGCCAATTGAAGTATTCCACTTTCGAACCAAAAAGAGAAAACGAAAGCCAAAGCACCAATAATAAAGACGATAGCATGACGTGTCGAGATGAAAGGGCGAGTTTTAATCACGCTTTCGAGAAAGAGAGTGGGAAGAAGGATCGACGTCCATGTAGTGCAAAAACGCGGGTGAGAAAAGGGGGAGCTGTCTTGGTTCAGAAAATTGGGTGGTTGGTTTTTATTCTTTCTCATGTTTATGTGGAGAGGAGACGAGAACGCTCTTTCTCTCTCTAAAATTTTTATTTTCTCATCTCTCTCTCTCTCTCTCTGTGATTAAATCAAAATAAAAATCAAATAATTTAAAATAATAAATAATAAAAATTATTATTCTTCTATTTCTTTTCAGTCTCTCCTCCTCCTCTTCCCTATCTTGGTCTGTCTGAAACAAACAAAACGCTGCGTTTCTGTTGGTAAAAAATTCTGTACCTTTTTGTAAGAGATTTTTGATAAGAGTGACAGCAGGTCGCGGTGGTGGTGCGTTGTTGTGGTGGTGAGGGAAAAAAATGGAGGTTCCGGCGGGAAATGATAGAGTGACAGAGTGGTGATGGAAGTAGAATGCAGTTCGAAGCCGGAATTTCGTTGTCCCGAGGGGCTGCTGTCACCGAGGGACCCTCACTGTCACCGTCCTTGAACCAAGGTGCCTTTTCTGAATAATTAACTTCGTTTTTTTTTCCTTAAATATATATTTGCTTTCTGTTTTTGTAAAACTCAATTTTAAAATTTAATTTGAAAAAAATCCTTTCGTGAATTGTCGCTTTTGCCCCCTTTTGATGGTAGATTGATCATTGGTGAGAATCTCTGTGTTGGTTAGAAATTCATTTTTCATCATTCACTCGGCTACTCAATAGTCTCGATTGCAGGTGATATCAGACAATCAGTTGTGATTTGTCCTTTTTGTCCTATTGGACGTTAAGTATCGTGATTGATCGTTATTATCATTTTCAATCAATTTAGCTGCTTTTGTGTTTCTGTTTCCGTTTTTGTTTCAAGCATTTGTTAATATTTTCGTTGTTTTATGTGAATATTAAAAAGAAAAAGAAAAAATTAACTAATTTTGAGTTCCAGAGTTTTGCTTTTGGTGTTCTGTTTCTGTTTATGTATTTCTGTTTCTGTTTACGGTCAAGTATGATAGGAAACTAAGCCAATGAAGAGAAGATCATGACTATTATGTAGTTCATTTGATTCTAAAATGTTTTTAAGGACAAGATAGTCAGAATTTGATTATGATATTGTTTTTTGATTATGCGTTAGTTTTTTTTTTTTTTGGGGGTCTTTTTAACCTTTCTAAATGTAGAAGAGTCATTTATGACATTCAAACGTCATAGGATTTCCCTAAATTTTTGTGCGTTTGTCTGTATTGTACTAGAATAGTAAAACTACTTTGAGCCTCTGTTGATTATTTTATTTCAAAATGATTGGATTTATGGTCACAATCTCACATGAATTGTTATTTGGCTTTATCCAGAGGTGGCTGTTAATGAGTTACGAATTTTAAATGGAGAAGACTTCGAGATATTCTAATTCTATACCCTTGAACAGAGCATGCATCTTTGTTGTAAAATGTTTAATAATTGATTCTTCTTTGTTGATATGACTTCCAATTTGTCTTCTACTTTTGCCTTCTATTTTTTTATTTACTTTTATTTGTTTGTGTTTCTCTGTTGCATGGGTGCTACTTGATTAAATTCAGCTTGTTAATGGCCACTATTTTTTTGAGAGGAAGGTATTATTCGTTTTTGCAGAATTGTACTTGTATTAAGGTATCCAACATTTTGCCTTGTGTTGGAAAAAATAATATGAAAGATTTTTTGTCCATCATCATTTATTAATTAATAATGTATTGGATATCTGAAATATAGCTTAGTGTAGTTTGGATCTCAGAAAGAATTATAGAAAAGTGCTTTTTAATGGTTTCTTGCAATAGCATCGCAAATAATATATTCCTCACTTAACTGAATTATTTTGAAGGCATGACAAACTCTTTCTGGTGGACCAGTGCCTTTATGTCTCATGTATTTCATGCAATTCATGAATCTCTTGCATTTTGAGGATTCCCTTTGAGATTACAAATTGTCCCTTAATCAGAGAACATGGCATTATATGACTACTTGTTTGGTTAATGAACATACTCAATGTTATCTGAAACTACTTATGGCAAATGAACATACTCAAATGGTATTCTGAAACTACTCTCTTGATGGTCTTTTAGATGCTTTGTGGCAAATGAACTTGGGAACAAATGAAGCAATGGAATCTGGGTCCTTGCCTGAGCGTCCTGGGGAGCCGGACTGTTCTTACTACATCAGAACAGGCCTCTGTAGATTTGGGGCAACATGTCGATTTAATCATCCTCCTAACAGGAAGCTGGTATAAGCTGCAGCATGTTTTGACAAATATTTGTGAACTCAAGAGTAAACAAAAGGCAAATGATTATCAGTACCTAGGTTCTTTGTTATATCAATGCAAAACCGTTTTTATCTTCAATTAACCTAGCATTGCTCCATATGAATTATTCGTCAAAAGTTTTTCGTTTTCTATGTGAAATCAAAATTAGGAATTCTGCACAGCCCATAATTTTTTTTAATGATTTAGCAATTGTTATTTAATGGTAACGCATTTATTGTTCTTTGACATGTGTTATGCATGTATTTAGTTTTAGTATTTAATATTCCTTTTCCCCCTCTCTATTGGCAGATGGTATTGAATTGTAGCCTGTCTCTAACTTTTCAAAAGACTAGAACGGAAAGAACGCCTTTTTCTTGCCTGGCATTTGGATTTAACAGCTAGTATTCTCAGTTGATATAATTTTATTCTTTTCTCTTTTGGGTTTTTACTAGGTTTTTTGCTGATTTAGGCTTTTTCTTTTCCTTTTCCCTCCTGTTCTCACTATAAGTTTTTCATACGCCCAAAGTGCTCCTTTGCACAAGCAACCACCTGCCACCTTAAGACACTCATATTAGCATACTTCATGTATTAATGTTGTTTCTTCTTTCCTGCTCAATGATGTACTTTTTGGCTGTTTGGAGATTGATATATTCATTCAGGTTAAGGTAAATTGCAGGCCATTGCCACAGCAAGGATAAAGGGTGATTACCCAGAACGAGTCGGACAACCTGAATGCCAGGCATGTAATTACTCTGCATCTTTTATATAACTTACAACATTACTACTCTGTTTTATATTTGTTCATTTACTGAAACCATTAAAGGAAATAAGTTGGGCAGAAGTTAATCAATAAAAAAAATTTGCAAGTACAACAGTGGAGTTATACTCATCCATTGTTATGTGCCTACAGAGTACAGCCCGATTGGGATATGGTCTTGGGTTTTCCCTTTCCTGGTCTGCCTCATGTTTCTGGGATACACTTTTATAGAGAATCAATTGTATTTTCTTTTTGGGATTCTTCCCAGGTCGGGGAAGTTTTGAATTTTGTGTATTTTTGCTTTACTTTTCTAATCCTTTTCTCTTTATTTCTCCTATATATAAATATATATTATTTGCTTTTTAAATGTTTGCTAGCCAGAAAAAAGAAAAGCCTGATTATTGAATTCAGTTGTGTCAAAATCAACATTTTAGTCACCCCAAGGGTAATGATAAAACCATTCTTTTTTGCTATTGCAATGGTAGAAAATATTCTTTTAGTCACTGTCCATCCATGGTCATCTTGATTGATTTTGATGCCGGCAACTAAGAGCCGGGACATGGAGAGAAGATGTAGGATGGGAAGTGACTGGCTTTTTTTTTCTAGTTTGGCTCTTTTTTTAATATTTAAGATCATTGGTGGAACTAGGAGGTAGAATTAAGGGTTTGGGCAGTGATTGAGATTGAAATATATGGTCAATCAACAGTGTTTTCTATTTATTGGGACCTAAAATGTTCTTACTTTCTTATAGTGGTCCTAAGTTTCCTGTACTCTCAATTTTTAGTACTGTTGGTCAATGTTCATTGATACTGGAAAGATATTTATTTTGTTGACATAGAACAAAGTCTTATGTGTTGGCTGTATCATTTTGAAATCTGGAACCATAGCATGTTAAGTTGGTTTGACTTGTAGGTTTCTTGCGACAACATTCTGTCTTGAAAGGTCATCTAACTTGATTTACATTTGCCCTAGATGTTAAAATTATGTTGTTGTATATATTTGCTCTTCCTGTGTGGAAGATCATATTGTCTTTTTAGGAGATTGAGATTTTTTAGAATGCGCTATACCATGTATCGTTGCAATAGCCTGAATCACATGCTATTTATATTCTTGGGTGCTTATAGCGAGTTCTTTTCCTTCGAGAATCAAGATTGGTGGATTTCATGCACTGATGTTTTAGCTTCATTTCTTGCCGTATGAATTAGTCCATGGGCAATTATCTAAGTTTAATCCAAACCTCTGTTTGATAAGATATTTTGGTTTATAGATATATGTATATGTAATTATCTTTGATATTGCCATTTTATTGTCAATAAAGGTAGACATCACACGTAGTTATCATTGCTTTTGGGTACTAATATGTGGCACAGCCTAGGTCAAAATATTAACAATGCTTTTGGTGTACTAATATGTGGTATCGCGTAGGTCAAAAAATTATTTTAAGTAACCTGTATGTTTTATGTGGAGAGAGATTTCCTTTTTAATTGTATCTGCTGAGTTTGGCAAACTAATATGCTGCTTTCATCAACTTCAGTACTATCTGAAGACAGGAACATGCAAGTTTGGAGCCACATGCAAGTTTCATCATCCAAGAGACAAGGCTGGGATTGCTGGAAGAGTCTCCTTAAATGTTTTGGGCTATCCACTACGCCCGGTTTGAAGCCTATTTTTCCTTTAATTTATATAAGTAGCATAGGTTTTGTAATTTGTATCAATGCCTAACCAATTTTTGGCTACTTTTAGCTTATAAAGTACAAAAGGGGACACAAAGAATGGAGTATTATTTGATTTTGGAATAACTAGGAAATAATAAACATCTATACTTTTATCATGTTACTTTATCATCAATTGCTGGAAGAATAATTTGATTTGTCTTTCCGTAGATCTGACTAAGTGTAAGAATCAAATTTTTGGACTTTTATAATTTATGTATCAAGATGGATATATTGATAGACATGTGGGATCCTTGTTGAGTTGATCATGTATTCGAGAATGTTCTAGTTCTGCAAGTAATTTGTGTGTTTTGACACTTGGGTGTTCTGTTTGTAGGTATGTTTGTCTTCTTAGGTTTGCTAATGTTTATATTCACATTTTTTTTTTGTTTTTTCTCCCCCTTGTCTCCCTTACAGAATGAGATTGAGTGTGCTTATTATCTAAGAACTGGACAATGCAAGTTTGGAAGCACGTGTAAATTCCACCATCCTCAACCAAACAACATGATGGTTTCTTTGCGAGGCTCTCCTGTTTATCCAACTGTTCAATCTCCAACTACTCCCAGTCAACAGTCGTATGCTGGAGGAATTACGAACTGGTCTAGGGCATCTTTTATTCCCAGCCCACGCTGGCAAGGTCCTTCAAGTTATGCACCGATGCTTCTACCTCAGGGGATGGTATCAGTTCCTGGTTGGAACACATACAGTGTAAGATTTTTGTGCTCTCTCTTTTCAAATTTAATGTCATACGCTGAGCATGCTTATTTACTTTGAATGCTTGCTGTGTCACTGGAGAGAACTTGGGAATAGGAATATCAAGATCAGATATCTGAGTGTCGGAGATATTACTTAGAGAAAGAGGGGAAAAGATTGAATGTATTATTACAGAAAGAATACAATGAATGTAAATTTCTGTGAACGGCAACAGCTAGCCTTTCAAAAAAATAACATCAGCCAAAGTGATCGTAGGAAGAAAGAAAGAAAATGACTAAATTGTGAATTATTGTATGACAATGATTATTTTACATGCTTTCTTCAAGTCAGGAAGATGGTTTCTAACATTTTTTGAAAGACTGGTACAACTTATGCTTAAAAGGAATAAGTTCTGTGAATTTTTCTGTTCACTTTTTCCTTTTCCTGTCCAACAAGCCAATGCTCATTATTATAAAAGGATCTTCTTATTACATTGCATCTTTTTACTAGGAAAATGGTTTTTTTTTTTTGTACTAACATGGCATTTCTCTTTGTTGTTTCTCATTCTTCTTTAAATCTAGGGAAATTAAAATTTTTCCATGGTGAAGATGGCAAAACACCAAAAATATTACAACATTTTGAAATTTACCATGTGTATATGTAAAGTTTCTGAATATACCATTTATACGCCTTGGCTTTAGAATCTATTAGTGCATCTATGCAAAAAGGCTATTTGCTTTTGTAATGTAATTTAACTTTATGATGCAGGCTATTTTTTGATAATGGCTAGATAGGTAAATGATGTTGGATTTGAGTGTATGATATACCATTTTGAATCTCTTAACGAGAGGAATGAAAGCAATAGCAAAGTCTTTGCCAAATTTTTTTATTCAGTGCCTTAAAAATCTCTTTCAAGTCTTTTTTAATATTCAAACAGCTTTTTGAGGCACTGAACCACAGAAATTGGCAAAGCATTTGGTATGACTTTTGTTCCTTTAATCAAGAGCTTCAAAATGATATATCATACATCCAAATTTGACATCATTTGCCATATCTAGCCATTGCTGAAAAATGATCTATATCATAATGTTACATTACAAGGGCAAAATTGTCTTTTCATAAAAATTTACTATAGCATATTCCAAATTTGTTAATGGCAAGGTGTGAAAATGGTATGTTTAGAAATATTGGGTATACAAAGGTTAGGGATGACAAAATTACCCGCAAACCTACAAACCATCCTAACCTGTCGGCAAAAACATGCTTGCTGCAAGTAATTTTGTGTAAAAATTGTATGTTTAGAAATTTTGGGTATACAAATGGACTTAGGGATGGCAAAATTACTTGCCAACCTGCAAATCTGTCCAAATCTGCCTGCAAAAACCCGCCCACTACAGGTAATTTTGCATGTTGCAGGCGAGTTTGGTATTTCAAACTAAAACCCGGTGCGGGTTGCAGCTGGATTTGGTATTGAGAAAAATCTGTTTATTCTTTGTTTTCATGATTTACATTTTTAATCTTAACCATAAAAATTGCATTAAAAAAATTTAATCATAAATATATTTAAATTAAAGTTCTTAATTCCTAAACTTATCTCACCATAGCGCGCGCACGCATGCACACATATATACAATAAGCTTTTAATAGCTAGAAATTTTATAATTTTCATTTTTCAAGATTAATATTATTGATGTTTTATTTTAATTGATTGATTTTGTTCATTTTATGTTAATGACTTGAACCTAATGATTGCTTACTAAAGTTGGGTTTTATTTGTTTAATTAATTGTTAACAATAGTTGTACAAATTTACTTGTTAATATTGTTGATGATACTAGTATATTGATTAAAAGATGGAGCACGATATTAATATTAGGTGTGACGATTTGCCGACAACAGAAATATTTGTGTTAGATTAATATATTTTGTTTATTCGTTTTAACGTTGAAATTTTAATTTCTTATTTAGAGTGATAAAATATAGAATTGAGTATTGTACGCGGATTTTTTAGACTATTGATTACAAATTTATAGTTCG
This sequence comes from Citrus glauca, assembly GCA_029633175.1. NCBI lineage: Eukaryota > Viridiplantae > Streptophyta > Magnoliopsida > Sapindales > Rutaceae > Citrus > Citrus glauca. The sequence continues at coordinate 2,717,487 of JAQOOD010000006.1, forward strand.
AATTAAATAATTTAAATTTTTATATAATTTAATTATTAAAAGTATTTTTTTAATATTTGTGATTTTAAATAAAAAATGACAAAAAATCTGCTGCGGGTTGCGAGTGGGTTTGATAATTTAAATTTTTTGTGGCAGCGGATGGTGCTCATACAAATGGTAGATTTTATTGTGTTGTAATATTTTTGGCCTTTTGCCATCTTCTGGGTGGAAAAGAGTAGTTTCCCATAAATCTATTAATCTAGATTTTTTCTCCTCGCTTTCATTGTCTGTCTAATGCACATGAAACCTAGTGAAATTGTTATTTTGTGATCATGGGATAGCAACTGTTCTAGTAGTATAAGGTGGTTGGATAGAGTGGTGTGTCTTGTGTTGTTGTGAGGGGATAGTGGAAGTGAATGTGTGGTGGCCATAAAATGAAAGTGAAAGAGAAAAAACCATTGTTAATATGCTGTTTTACCTTGAACTGGATTTGGATGCCAAATTTGATTGCCAATGCTGAAATAGGATAAAATGCATTTGAACTTTAAGGCAACTTGTTTTTATATGGAAAGCTTAGCGTTCTGTAAATTGGAGTTAGAGCATGGTATTTCATAGGAAAATGAGATGTTAATTCGATTAATTTGTTAGGGTTCGTGTTTCAACCAGATGACTACATCTATCTCCTGGACTGTTACCCGGATCCTCAGAATCAGTGTCTGATGGTCTTCATCTCAGCTGGAATCTTCTTATATGCCTAGGAACTTCTTTTGCGAGATACAAAACACTTGCTCCAATATGGTATTTGCCAAATATATTATTAGCAGAGAAATTTTTTAACAAATAGTCATAAGCTAGCAGCAATTAAAAGAGTTTTATCAGGTTCCAGACTTGCCAGGTGCAATTTTGGAGTCATAGTTGATTTAGTATTTTAAACTAAGTTGCTTTTGTCTTTACTATTATATGGATGTGATAAAACATCCCTTAAATATTTTTTTTTATTCTGTTTAATTTCACTGTTGAAGTATATCTGTCTAGCTGTTGATATGCATTACTTACTTTTGATCTTGGATCGAGTTTTTTTTTTTTTTTTTTTTTTCGGGATAAAACTTTTTACATTTGAGTTGTGGTGACCTTCTCATGGGATGCCTATTTCCAGGGTCAGCTGGGTTCAGTTTCTTCTTCTGAGAACCTGCAACAAACATTAGGAAACAGTCAAATTTATGGAGCCTCGCGCCAGAATGAACCCTCAAATTCAGGGTCTCAAGGGACAATGTCTCCATTTCGTTCTGGCTCTGTTCCCGTAGGGTTTTATGCATTGCAAAGGGAGAGTGTATTTCCAGAGAGACCTGGCCAGCCTGAATGCCAGTTTTACATGAAGACTGGAGATTGTAAGTTTGGTGCTGTTTGTAGGTTCCATCATCCAAGAGAAAGACTACTCCCTGTTCCAGACTGTGTATTGAGTCCCATAGGTCTACCACTACGTCCGGTGAGTTACACAAATGATCAGTTCTTCTATTAACTTCTTGTTCTCTGTTTTTACGTTTGGCATGTTCCTTTACTCATTGTTTAATCCTAGTGGAGTTCTCTCAGTTAAATTTTGTGCTGTTCCTTCACTTTCATGGCTTTTCACTGAAATTCACTCAGGTTACTTTGTGCGGTTTTATTTCTTTTCTTTTTCTATCTTATCTTATGCTACTTTGAGAAATAAAGAAATGTATGTTGTTGCAAAATTGTTTCCTTGACATGAACTTTTGACCATCATTTTCTCCTAAAATTTGAACAGCCAAAGCTTTTGGCTTAGGCTATGGGCTTGTTATCTGGCACAGAACGCACATTTACTGTCTATGCAGAGGATGCCACTGAAACATTGAACTTGATCATTTCACATGCCTTTATGGTGACCAGCGCTAAAACATTATTTACATTTTTGAATTGTGAGCATTTGTTGAAAACATTGAAATTCTATTTTTAGGAAATATTCGTCCTTCGTCTTTTTCTCTAAACATTTTGCATACATGCATGTCAGAATGTCAGTATTGCTTTTGTTTAGACATATAAACATTGAAACATGTCAAAGCAATGGGGCAGTAATCCAAATTAATGTGGAATGCAATTATTTTATTGTAAGGGAAGCCGCCAAAAAATCAAGTAATTATTGGCCTGCACTGATTTTGTTTTAGTTCAGCGACTGTGATCCAAAGAGACCAGATGTCTTAACTTTACAAAAGAGTACTGTAAGAGGCCAGGAAACAAACGGATGAACACAGAAACAAAGTAATCAAACATTGTGCCATTCTTCCTTCTTCTTGTGTTTTATTAATTTATTTATTTTAACTCGTGGGATTAGTTTTGTCAGCAGGGTACATGCCATGTCCTTGCAAAATTATTTGTGTTGTAGAAGTACTTTGATTTAGTTGGTATATATTAGTCTTTCTCATTTCATTTTATTAATGAGACTGATGAAGTTGGTTCCTAAACTTCAACAGGGAGAACCTTTGTGCATCTTCTACTCTCGTTATGGCATATGCAAGTTTGGTCCAAGTTGCAAGTTTGATCACCCAATGGGAATTTTCACATACAATCTCTCTGCATCATCTTCAGCTGATGCCCCGGTCCGACGATTTTTGGGGTCATCATCTGCAACTGGTGCATTAAATTTATCGTCGGAAGGCCTGGTTGAAGCAGGCTCGGGCAGGCGACTTTCGTTACCTGAGACTAGGCAGATGTCTTCCGGTGATGATGAGATTGACACAGAGGGATAAGCAGTGTCTCAAGTGATGCGCTGGTTACTTTTCCACGATATTTGATTGGACAGTGAAGTAATCTGTAAATTCATTTCCATTGCTGGAGATGTACAGATTCATGTCAAGTTCATTATGTTCATCTGAAAATACAATTCAGTTGACAGTCTTGACTCTGAATTTCATGTTGCTGCTTTGTATAAAAATCTGAAAATATTGTCACAATTGGTAGAACCCAATGTGAACATTTCATCTTTCCTGAAACCAATCTTTCTTGTGTCTGCGAATTATTATTTTTCTTTTTTGTCCAGTTTGTTATGTAATGCATCTTTCTGCAAGTTGTTTGCCCAACTCTACTTTTCAGTGAAAGTGTATCATAGCTGCTCCTCTGTTAGAAATGTTCACTAGGCCTCCTAATTTTTCCTAATAGATGAATATGGTCCGCCTGCTTCGTGTCTACTACGGCTACAATGGCCACAAATCTGACATCACTGAGTTATTTTTCTGCTGTGATGCCTGTTGTAAAATTCTTCCCTCTCTGTCACCTTCTTGATATGATTGTGAAATTCTCAGTTTGCTTTTGTATTTTAATGTTTGATTGCCCTAATCATTTTGATTGATTGGTTTCATATTGCAGAAATCTATGGAGATTGACTATTCATTTCAACGGAAGAAATTGGAGGCAGCAGAGTGGAATGATGCTATTCCTGTTCCTAACATATGGCCCCCTTTAAGTTCCAAATTTTGCGGCTAATCTTTCCTCGTTGATGGATATATCTCAGTTCAAGTAGTAAGTTGTATGATGGAATATCTAGACCTTTTTTTTTTTCCTCTTTTTAATGTCATCCTTGGAGTTTGCTTCACGTCCTTGTTGTTTGGTGTTATTTCGTGGTGTAACATCACATTTAATCTTTTCAGGGCCTCGAAATACCACAAAAACAGTCGCAGCTTATTCGCTCCAATAACCACAACAGTCTTCTGAAAAGTTTCTCGAAGAAACTATAGCAGGTAACTCGAGAAAAATGAAAAAAATTTGGTGCCTCTTTCAAAGTTTGAAGACGAAATGGGATCTTCCATGATCAAGAACTTGCTGGAATTTTGGCTTATACATGAGCAAGGTTTTGCATTATTTTTGTATGATACTTCATTTACTCTTGAGTGGTTCTTGAATCTTCATATATGCATATCTATGTATGTTAACTGTGAATCACAAACAGTTAAACCCAAGAAATGACAACTATGCAGCAAATCTTTTTGCTAGATTTATTTTTGTACAGTATCAAGACTTTTGGAAATTGTCCTATGTAGCTCTATAAGATCATGCATCATTTTTGCCATTCTTACTAGAAAGTTTTTAAAGTTTGTGCTAACAAACCTAGACCTTGTTTGCAGCTATTTCTTAGATATTGGTTTACAAAATGGTTATCGGTTGTTGGGGATTTAGGATTATTTATGTATTAATACTTTTGGGAACGCATGATATCTCATTTGTGAATCATTGCATCTTACAAGTTCATAGCATAACCTGGGTGTCCTTGTATCTCATTAATCTTGGCATATAGGGCTTAGTCACATAAATACAACAGATTGATTTCTAAGTATCAAAATAATTTTTACAACATGATAGAATTTGCTTCTCTCTCACATCTATTTTAAACTCTAAATCATAATGTTTGTTTTGAAGAAGGAACTTGTGTAACACCCCAAATTTAAAATAACTAGATTAATATACATGGCAGCCCCTAAGTTGCCTCATTTGTGCCTAGCAGCACGGAACAACCCGCTGTTTGACTGAAGGAACTTTGCTTGCAATGCTCGTAAGTTTTTCATTCTTAGCATTCATTTTAAAAACCATCTATCAAGGTGATACTAACATAATATATAAAAGAGGATTTTCCTTTTTCGAAAAGGAAAATGTCTAAGTAGCAAAAAGAACGAGAAAAAGAGAGAAAGAGAGAAAGATGAGAGAATGAAGAGAAGAGAGAGAGAGAAGAGGTAAAACTACAGTTTGTATTATATTTTTACTTATCTTTCTTTTATTTTTCTTAATATTTAGCAGCACTCTTTCGGAAATTTGTAAGTTGTGATATCGACAATGGTTGGTTTTCTTGAGCAAATCTTATTAAATCCAGGTCACACCGATATGCCCGTGGAAAAACTTGATAGAATATAGATGGGTCCGTTTGAGCTAATGACAGCTTGATTTTGATGGAAACAACACTATTTAAAACCTATCATGTGAACCTCTAAGTAACACACTACATGATACTGCCACGTGGCAATTTGATTTCAGAGAGCACGCAGCTCTTTTGTCAATACTGTATAATGCCTCTCACGATGAGTGTGTGTGTGTTCTTACTTTTATTGAATAAGGAGTGTTGACTGTTGAGTGTTGATTGATGACATTCACTCACACTCTTCACAGTACACAGTACTTAAGAAAAGTGCACCACCAAAACCCTTTATTTCTTTTTCCAAAACTATCCTCCGTCTTCTCCGTTCTTGAAAACAATATACCAAAAACTCATTAAAACCCCACCAAAATAAAGTATAAAAAAAAAGTATATATTTTTGTATGAATTCAAAATCAAATCAAACCCATCAAAAAACAAAACCCTCTCTACAAACACACAAAGAATCAAAAGTCGAAAGCCCATCTTCGAAAAAAGAAGGCAACTATCATGTCTGCTTATGGGGTCTCTTTCTCTCTCTTGTTTCTCCTCATCTTAGCTAATGTAATCAGTCCCAATGAATCAAGTACAATAAACCAAGTAAGTGTTTTTTTTTTCTCTTCTATTTGCATGTTTCACTTTTTTCCCCCCAAAACCCAGTTTATAGATCTTTTGCTCTTCTTATATGTTTATAATTTCTGGGTATGCATTGAGTGTTTGTTTCTTGATTTGGAGGCAAATGGGTCATTGAGCTTGGAGTCTAAGAGTGAAGAAATGGTGCCATTAATGGAGATAAAGACGGTGATGATGATGAATGAAACAAGAAGAAAGCTTAATAGTTTTCAGATATGTGCGGTTTGCACTTGCTGTGGTGGAGCTAAAGGCTTGTGCTTGCCATCTCCTTGTTGCTATGCCATTAATTGCAACATTCCCAATAAGCCCTTTGGCTTTTGTTCGTTCACTCCCCAAACCTGTAATTGCTTGAGATGCCATCTCTAACTAAGCTTTGTTTTTTTGTTTAATTTTGGGGTTTTAATCTTGATTTCTTTTGGGGAATGTCAAATGTGTAGCAAAAGAAGAATATCTGCTCTTGATTTGTTTGTTTATAATTTTATTATTTATTAATAGTAACTGTTAGTATTTTACTGTTTGGGGATTGCTATTTCTAGCGGGGTTTCTTCCTTAGTTTGAAAGAAAAAATAGTAATGTTTAGGGCAATAAATTAGTATTTGGGGAGACAATGTTCTTTGTTTATGAAGCTATTGGGGTTACCATAATCTTGTCTTGAGATTATTTTAATAATAGTGTTCAGTAGACAGTAGGGCTGGTTTGTACTACTCATGACAAAAGATTTAAGGTATCATCTTTTCTTAATTGTTTTAATTTTTTGTTGTTGTCAGTTGTTTATTTTGTATTAGTGGGTGTAACGCAATAGCCTTCGTGTTGGTTATTTATAATAATTTTATCAGCATCAGAAGTCTTCAATTTTCCACTATTGCTTTTGCTGCTTCCCACTCTAGTCTTCTGCATTCTAGTATTGCTATATCTCAATTTTTTAGCACATTGATTGGATGATCGCATGGCCACCTAATGAGATTCTTCTATAGGAAGCATAAATTTATTTATTCACTTGTTTTTGGTAGATATATTGATAATGACTGTTTGAATTTTTAAAAACGGTCGTAAATAAATTTCCTTTAATATTTAGTGTAGAAAACTGAAAAAAGATGCGTTTTAAAGGTCGGTTAGTTGTGATTGATGGGTGAAATTAATGCATATAGGTGCTGCCAACTCAAAATATGAAGGAGGGTAGATGTTGGGTGGAAGCAATTAATTCTAGCTACTACTTGCTACAAATGATAAGGGTGGTAGCTTTAGACTTCTTGAGAGTCCCATTAATATATATATAACACATATTTTCTATTTTGTATTATTGTTTTCAGACATAAAATCTTGCATTCTCATTTGGGTATGGATTTAATTTTCTTTCAAGCCTAAGCTTGTGGGGCACATGCGGCAGAATTTTTGTTGGTGTGGTGCATAGTGCATTGATAAGAGTGATTTGGGAATCTCATTGACCTCATCTGTGACCTCTGTAGTGCAACATTGCAACTTGCAAGTGCAATCAAACAACCCATGTGCTTGTTCCAAGGACCAATTGTAATAAAAAGTTTGGGCAAATTTCATCATGCATAGTCATGCTTTCATATAGAATTCTCGTCAATGTTTTTGTGCTGACCAATCATTTATCATCTCTAATTTTGCTTGTTGCTTGATAATTGGTTTCAATGAGATTTGATTGATGAAAATATATGCTAATGTATCACCAATTCAAAATATGACAATCATTATTGAAAATGACTTGCATCTAAGCATAAAGTTGGCATTAGAATAGTCTCATAAGGATCAACTCAAAAAATTGGTCCAATCAGAAAGCTAAAATGTACAGCATATGTAAATAAAGTGGAGAAAATGAGCATGATCAAAACTATGTTTATTCATTTATTTTTTAAAAAAAGTTTTGAACATTACAAAATAGAAGAATGATTATTATTGAGTGTTGATGATGTTACAATGGTTGCTTCACTTGTACCTTCCCCAACATCCATGAAAATCCATTTTACTTTCTTTCTCTGTACTTTTTGACTTATGCCATGTGTAAGTGTTAACTTGAATGCTTAATGAGGCCGTCTCCAATCATGTCGATGGAAATCATGAACAAATTACATTACAATTCAGATATACCGAGGCCCATTACGATGGAACTCTATCTACATATGTATACATCTCATGGATCCTTCTAGAAGCTTTTCAGTTAGTGAAATTGCTTATTGCTTAAAATGGGATGATGTGAACTTAGGGCTTGTTTGTTAAACATAATGTTTGAAATTTTATTAATTTTATTAATTTTAGAATTTTTTATTTTTTAGTAATTTATGTCTGATTTTCAGACATGTACATGAAAAAATTTAATTTTCAGACATGTACATGAAAAAAGTAAACTATTGTGATTTGTATCTAAACAAGAAAAGATATGAAGTAATATTACATTAAATAATATCTCTATTAGATATTCTTTGTTTTTATTGGTTTTGATTTATAATGACATAAATGTCAAATAACAATGTTTAAGATTTTTTTTAATTTATAAAAATAAACAAGGTGTTACTTTTATTCATATATTAAAAAAAATTAATGTCATTCAGATATTTGTATTTAGATTCATTTAAATTTTAGATTAAAAAAATACAACCTTTGTTGAAATTTTTATTCATTTATTTCAATAATGTCGCATTAGATGTGTTTCTAGCATTACTTCATGCATAAAATAACCGAATATGTTTGGTTGTAAGACGGTTCATGGAATTGGACAATTTTTGGATCAATTTCAATTTTCAAGCTTACTTCATGCATAAAATAACCAATAAGTCTTATTGGTCTCACAAAAGGCCTACCGATTAATCTTCCAAATGAAATGAAATGGGATAAGGTTTCTAGTAATTTTCATAATTAATAAAATTAAATTATATTGTAACAACAAATTTATTATTAAACTATTAAAATTGTAAATTTTAATAAATAACTATAATATAATAATAATAATCTAATACATAAATAAAAATATTAACTTATTGAAATTTGATTTATATATTTTGTTATAATATTATTTGAAAAGGGAATAGTGAGTAATGATTCAATCTTTAAATAATACACCTTTTCTTCAGTTAATAGTAATAATATATATATATATATATATATATATATATATAGTACAAATTTATATATTTTATCTACTATGCCCATATCTATTTAGTTAAAAGGTTAGTTCAATCGCTCTGAGGAAGTACTATAATTAAAATGAACTTTTATTTATGTATTTAACAAGTTTTCGTTTGAATTTACAATCCAATATTATTTTGAACTATCATACAACACACAACCCACTTCCAATGTATATCATGGTCTAATTATGCCCACACATAATATGTCTATAGATTGGATTCCCTTAACTTAAAATTTTGACTTATTAAATGATTTATTTTTTCATCCATTACAAAATAAATAGAATGTAAACAGAGAGCTTGGAACCTAATAGATTGTAATAATCATTTTTACTATTCCTTTGCTTATGTCTACAACCTTACATTTTCTTTTGTTTCCACCAAAAAAAAAAGAATGGTGTAATTACAACTTACAAGACCTGACTTATGAAATATAACATGAAATCTATCATTGATATGCCTGCTCTGGCTTCTTGCCTTTCCACTAAATCATCTGTAGAGCAGAAATGAAAGCTTCAAAGACCATTTATGCTCTATTTCAATGACTGTGAATATGGATCAATCCAGCAATTATCTTTCCTGGCAGCTTGTATCCATCGTCTTTTAAAAATTTTGAATTCGAGGAACGACTGTCTCCTCACCTGCGTAAAAGTAAATAAAACAGAAGAAATGAATTGGTACTAGGAACCTATAAAATTGGAAGTAGTTGCCACAGATAAATTTAGCATCGCTACTTACTTCCGATCGTGGATCTTTCTTGTGAGAATGAGATGATGTCTGTAATTGATAGCCAAAGTCAAACTAAGTTTCATTGATGAATGATGAGAGAAATGATGAAGCGAGCTTGAAAAGTTTGGAAAAGATACCTTTGTCATTACATGGGTTATATTTTCTGTTTCAGGGCTAAAACCGATTTCCAACAAATCTTTCTGCATTAATGAACATTCATTAGCACAAAATAAATCCGATAAAAGTAAGGGCTTCGAAGAAAATCTGAGCAAGGGATGGATAGGATAATAGAATGTCGATAATTCTACGAGCTCAGTATTGCCTGAAAGGCAATGATGAAGTCAAGAAAATATTTAGATTACTCAAACTGATAAAGGGTACCATATTTCTCACCTTTTCTTCTGGAACTCCAAGTGTAGGGTGACCATAATGGATTACATACTCAGCATCAACAATACCAACATTTTTCGTTCGATCACCCTATCAAAAGAATGACTTGAGCAATAGGCCTTGAGCCAAGTAAAAGTACCAAGGAGCAAAAAAAGAAAATGGAATAAATAAGATTAAGAAGAGGAGCTTGCCTGTGCACAGTAACCGAGCCGCATATCAAGACCCCAAGCATGGATTAAGTCATTCTGTGGAAACATAGAGGAGGAAGGCATGTAAAATGGTTTATCAGATAAAATGACCTAGAATGAGATAAATTGCACCAAACTAGAAGGGGGGAAAAAAATAAAATCACCAACCCAATAATAGTTGAAGATCACCAAGCTACACCATAAGTAATACCAACACTGGCTAATTGTAAAACAGTATAACAGCACTTCTTAAAGCAATATATCTTGTAAACTATAATGGTATTTCAATCAGTTTGAACTAAAAATATAGATACATTGCTTGACATATTGCATTCAAAAGGCTACAGGCTAAAAAGAAAAAAGAAGAAAATAATAATAAAAAAACAATAGTAACATAGAACAATGACGCACCTGAATCATGTACCATACACAACGCCAGGCAGCTCTTGAGAAAACAGGGGCCATCATCTCTATCCACCTATAATAAGTTTTCATCTTAGTTTTCTAAATAAAATTAAAAGAAAAATGATTTCTTAATAGTGGTAAGATAGAAGCTTCTTGACCTCTTCTGTGAAAATAAAACTAATGATGAACTTTGTATACATGTAATGGGTTGGCTGTTAGTAAAAGTTTACCCTGTGCATGGGGGTGCCGTACTGTTCTTGTCACAAAGTCCAGGCTTGTAAGTCCTTCTGCTGACAGCGTGGAGAAAAACATAGGAAACAACTTACTAGAGAAAGTAATTAATGTGCAAAGAGGTAATTAGTTTTGAGTCCAATGTGAGTCTATAAGTAATATTCCGGGTAATTATGAGGGGAGAAAAAGAGGTAACAAGTACCTGTGAACTATTGACCTCCGGCTACGTGCAGTAATTTGATGATGCAACTCTGATTTTGCAGGATCAAGTGCTGGCTGTGATATCTCGAGTCCTTCACTCTTAACAATTGAGACATACCTAAAAGTTTCCGACATTTGGCCAAAAAAATATCACATTTGAGCACTTGTCACAAGTTAATATTGGTTTGCTAGGCAGAGGCAAGTAATCTAAAATTTAAACAGTTCAAATCTAAAATTTAAACAATTCAACGTCTATCTTTATTTATTTTAACAAGAACCTTTATATTTATACATAGATGCAACAAAAGTTCACGCATAGAGCTGTAGACCATTATAACTTTAAGATAATGAGCAAAGAAAATTCTTTCATAAACATACAAGAAAAATGTGAAAAATAACAATAAGAAAAAAGCTTTGCCAGATTTTTGATATGCTTAACTGGTTTTTTTATGACTCTACGTTTATCCTACCTTTCCAGATTGGAGATGCCGGAAACATAATGCTAGGAATACATGTACCAGTGGACAGATTGTGATACTTTTAATTATCAGAGGCAGTGAATGAAGCAAATTTCCCATTCCCAGACTTCAAGATGTTCAGTTAAGGCTATATTTCTATCTCCTGACCTAGGAAAACTTTTATCACTGAGGAGTTTAGTGTGCAAATTGGAGTTTATCTTTTAAGATCCAACCTTAGTTAATCAAGACGTGTAACTACAATGAATTGAGTACATTGTTGTAAGTGGAATGCAGTTGAAGAATCAGCTTGTGTGGTATGCATTAGGAAGCTAGTGTACGTCACTAATCTAAGCCTATCGAGACTCGACCATATCATTTGGATTCCTCTCAGTCTGTCTCAGGCTCTACTAGTTCTTATCATCTTCAAGACTTATCATCTAGTAGAGACTGATAAACTTTGCAAATTTAAGTCCATCCTTCATTTTGCAGCTAGGATAAGCCTTATTTAGGTGAAAGAAATAAGTTATCACAGGAATTTCAACACTTCGATAGATTTCTCAGGCTTTGCAGTCTCTATAACCTTTTGGACACCAGAAACAATTGTGATCTCAGGTCATCACTTATCTAACAGCAAAGAGGCACTCAAATTCAATATAAAATACAGCAGATTCCACTTCTATGCGCATGTTTTAGAAATATTTGAGTCAAGCACATATTTAATGCATGTAAAAAATGGGATTTTGGTTTACGTACTTTTGAGGGTTGAAATCGTCTACACCAAGGTCCTCATCCCAAAGAAAAATGTAACTGTATTCTGCAACTATATCTGGATGTAAGAAACGCTTTGCAAACCACCTAGTCATCATGAAATCAAATTCCAAGAGAACAAATTCAAGATAATGAACCTTCAGTTAGAAGTGATTGCAACAGTAGATGGTTTAGACCACTCACCATTTTGTTTGATTAGCTGCAGAAACATGTATTACTCTATCGCACCACTCAAAAGTCTTCCATTGATCAACGACTCCATCATAATGGAAAAGCATCACAGAAAAATTACTTGATAAAAACTGCAAATTTGAACATAACAATTAACCAAAATTTGAAACAGAAGAACATTGTCATCTGGAAATGCAAGGGCTAGTTTTATACCTTTTTGACCATTTTATCCACTAGATCACTTTGCTTTATTCCTGCAGCTATTGCGAATAAGCTGAACGAAGAATTATTACTCTGTTCAAAATGGTAACAAGCCAATATTATACTAGAACTAATTAAAAACTAATGTGCAAAGCAGACTAACCATGTATCGCATATCATATTGTGTCTGAAACGTACCAGACGAAAGTTTTAAAAGAAGAAGGTTATGAGACCTTACAGTCGAACGTATTTATAGAGATTATCATCCAAACTCGTTTGTTTAACATGTTTTCAGACAGCTATCCCAGTAAAGTTCATTGAAATTTTTAACTGGCTTTGAAGTTAAGCAATTCCAACTATAACTTCTAAAATTTTTCAACAATAGCGAAAGTTATTGGTAAAAGATAACATTGTTTGAAAATTGATTCAAACAACAGTTCAAGCACTTAAAATCCAGTATGTCCGTAACTTAGAGCTGCCGGCTGTTCATAGGACGGATACTTAGTAATTACTCCAAATGATAGAATATATGGTTCTTAAATACTATATTAAGAAACTCAATGGAAAATGTTTTGGGAATTCAAGTGATCACACATCACAAACTGAAGACATCCATCAGTTATTCCGAAGATTGTTACCTTGGGAAAGCCCCATAAAGGTCGCATCTGCAAGTTGGATGTCTTTGCGACAATACCTTCAGGTAATGCTTCACTTCCATCAGGCTTACATTTCTATAATACAAACAAATGTAAGAGCATGATCCCCACAAATTAATTTGATACAAAATCTTTAAGGAAGCAAAACAAACCTGGCATTTATTGAACTTTGGAATTGGCAAAGCTTCTATTTTCTGCACAACAGGACTCAAAAGTTATACTAAACATTCAATGAACTAACACTGCAGTTTGGTGCATAAGGATAGAGGCAGGATAACAGGGTTGAATTAAAATTCAAAGTCAAATCTTCAGGTCAAGAATGAGAAACATGAAAAGCTATTTTAAATGAAATAAAAATAAGAACAGATATAACAAAAAACTAATAGTGAGAAACATGAAAAGCTATTTTAAATGAAATAAAAATAAGAACAGATATAACAAAAAACTAATAGTGAGAAACATGAAAAGCTATTTTAAATGAAACAAAAATAAGAACAGATATAACAAAAAACTAATAGTGATTGTACAATATAAAAGAGAGTACAGATTTAAAAATATACCAATTCATATTTTGGTGATATAAATGCAGCACCAAAGAATAATATTAGAAATAGTGCAGAAACTGCTGGAACAACACTATAAACACACGATCTTCTATTGTTTGGATCTTCAAACAGAGATACCTGCAAAAATATGTCAAAAAGATGTAAAAAACACTTTCCCTTTATGACTTGAAGCAAATACATTAATGACATAAACTTTGCCCAGAAGATGCATCCATGTAATCAGAATTCATCAGCTACACAGGCCATCTGCTACTTTTGGACTAAAAAACCAAATAGAAGTTCTACAAATAGTTTCATTGATGAGAGAACAGGGAATTTCAAATGTTTATGTATGATCAATGACCCATGAGTGTAACGGCTTGTAATTTCTACATGTTTTCGACCATAATATTGAGTTAACAGCAGCATAGAGTGTTGAATTAGCCCAAAGCCATAAAAGTAAACGCGAAGCTAGAAGAAATAACATCCCAGCATTGTACAAGGAGTATTTTTATAATTATTTAGCCAACGTTACAAGTACAGAGCAGATGATGACTATGAGCCCCAAAAAAAAAATAAAAAAATCAAAGCTCGAGGCCCGAAATCAATGCTAAAGTCTGTGAAACGCCAAATCTAATGAATTTAATGTGTAATATTGAAAATACCCTGAAGCTGAATTACAGCTCCAATACCCAAATTTAAAGAGGTTCAAATATTGCCATCACTACAGAATCATATAATGAATATTCGCTAAAGAGTTGACAATCAAATTTCCCAGTGCAAAGGAAGACATGAGACAGCGTTTGAATATTTTCTCAAACGTGTGATTATCTCAAAGTCATTCTACAAGAATTATATCAAAACAGAACTTAATACCAAATAGCAAAGAAAATATACTCACAATATTTGTGGACTTCATGCTCATGAAACGTCAAAGCAACCACATTAAAAGACAGCAGCTAGCAGTGACAAAAGGGCGAAAAAAAAGGGCTGTGCAAATGTAAATATACGTATATCAAAAAGACAAAAGTGCCTGTTTGTGTTTAAAAAGCACTTTGAAACAGCAACTGAAACAGAAACTGAAACAAAGAGAAACAGCTTTTGGGGAAGAAAGGAACAGAGAGAAAGTGTGGAGTGTCGAGTAATGTTATTGGATAAATTTATAGGACGCCCGAAAAGCACGGCCACTTAGTGGAGTTTTTGTTTTGCCTCTGCCACTACACCCTCTATTATTGCTATGTTATTATTATTATTTATTATCATTATTATTATAATATATCATCCATCTAAGTATTATTATTGTATTATTATTATTAGTCTGTTAACAAGCTAACACACCAGAATGACGATTAGGTTGTTTTCGTTATCATGACTTAATATATATCAATAGAAATGAGAAAAAAAACCGTTATAAGTTTAAATTCTGATTTTAATATATAAGAGTATGTAATTGAGTGAAATTTAACACACTAAATGACAGTCAGGTTTATGAATGATGTAACTTATATTAATAGAAGTGACAAAATACCTTCATAAGATTGAATTCTAATTTTAAAATATTAGAGTATGTAACTTAACACAAAAGAATATTTTGATTTTTTCACTAAAAGATAGAGATCCTACCGTTTAAAAGAAAAGTAGAAAATAAACTAATAAAGGGGCCAATTTAATATAATTAAATGCACTGTACTTTTTCTTGAGAAATTGAAGAAGTATAAGGACCCATATTTTAATTGACAAAAAAACAAAAGATAAAGGCCACGCACGTTCTTCCGATATGCTTGTTTTTATTATATAATATTCCTTTTATTCTCTCTTCTTATTTATTATTATGAGTGGGGACTTTTCTCAAGTTACACGTGAGATATGATGTAACGCAATCTCATTAAATAATTAGATATTCAAATAATTATTTAGGGTCTAAAATTTTGAATTTTACCCTTTTCTTACCTCTTAAAAAGAATAATTAAATAAACAATAAAGTCTTATTAATTATCTGATTTTGATATTTTTTGAAAGATATGAATGATGCATGCATGAAAAATCCTTTTTTTGACAAATATTTTGAAGCATGATCAATAAATTAATTAAGCTTTTTATTTTCTAGCGTCATGTATTGATTGCAATGTGAAAATCAATATTATAATTAAGGTAATAATTACTTTTCCCATTAAAATTATTTATTTAGAAAGGATCACTTCACTTTTAATTCTTGACTTAAAATTTGGTCATAAATTTTAAGTCATTAATTTCATGCAATCTAATGATAAATATTAAAAATCAAAATAACATTTAATGATATCAATTTATCTATCATTATATTACATGAAATTAATGGCAAAAAAAAATCGTACCAAAATTGTATGTAAAAAATTTAAGTTAAAATAACATATCCTATAATGTATAAAAAAAAAATCTTAACTAGTACTATTGAAACTTTAACGACAAAGTAATTGTGTTTTAATATGAAAACAAATAGGATTTATTTGCCAGCGAGGAAGCGATAAGCTTTTAGCTGATTATATCTGTTTCAATCGATTCTATATATTACAAGTGTTCTAGCGTAATTGGAACTTAACTAATAGTCAAGAAATATATGATAATGCTAAAATCCAATTTTCCAAATTATATGATCTCATTTTAATAATTTACCAATTTGATTAAATCTATTACCAAATAAATATTATGTGTTAATTCTGAAACTTCTCTTTCCATGGTGGCATCAAAGGACTATTTAAGAAACATAAATTTAAAAAAAAAAATCCCCCATTGTGAATTTGACAATTCATATAGCATTTGCAGGGTTCATTTCAACTTTCAATACGATTCATGATGTTTGTTGTGGATTAATTTCAGGAGAATTACTTTCTACCAAACTTTTGACACCGACAGCACCGCCAAATACAAATATTGATTTAGTTTCTTAATTGGTGAATATTTTCCTTAAATAATTAGGTAAAAGCTATAATAGGTAATAATTAAATTAAATTTATAAGAGTTGTATAGTAATTTATAATATGAATAAATTTATATAGGGATTAATTACTATCATACTAAATTAATTCAAATATATTTTTAAAAGTTCAAGAGAGTTTAAATTCAAAGAAGATCCTAATTCATAATTTCAACTGTTGCGTTTTAAATTTTTTGTCATAATTTTATAACAATCTTTTTGTCAACATAGTATCACTATTATTTTAATGACATAAACAACTTTTGAAATTTGGCACTACAAGAAAAAACCTTTTTTGCAGCCAAAAAAATTCTCCGCAACCACAATACAAAATTTATGTATTTGCAGTCGAATAATAATGGCTGCAATAAATTGTCCCGCAAAAAGTCTCGTGCATTTGACACCCTCCAAATAGAATTTGCGGAGAATTTTGCAGCCAACAAAATTCTCCGCAAAAAGTTTCAAAATAGTGCATAACTTTTGCTGCCAATTTTGACTTACCAATATTTCCCTGCAAATAGAAATTGCATGGTACTTTTGCTAGCCATTATCAATAGCAATTTCTGTCCTCTGCAAATAATATTACCTAGAATCAAACACTCATTTCTCATTCCCCTAAATTATTGAATATGGTTTGCAAGAAAAATTAATTGTATTTTTAGTAATTGTATCAAAAATACCTAAAACTCGATGTACAATAGATTCTTCATCTTTAAAGATACACCAAAAAAAAAAAAAAATTAAACATATTACAGGCAAGTCTAAAAGAACAACACCCTATAAGTAAAGTTTCAACTCAAATGTCCCAACCACAAATCTGAAATCATCATCACTGCATCACACCAGCATCAGCCCAATGGGGATGTTGATCCATTAACCTGTATGGTCCCAAAAAAATTCAAGCATTAGGAATCATTGCCAGCAAGACTGACTGGTGTAATATATCCAGAATTATCCTAGACTGCTGCATCGGATAGCTCATGCTGATCACCGTCAGTTTAATTTTATAACAATCAGATGATGTACAGATTGTTAGTGAGACCGATTCAGCCGAAGCTCTGAATAGAGTTCATCGCATTTTGACTTCAATTCCTGGAGTCCATGTGCGTCTTGCAGTTTGCTGATTGATCTTTCAGGTATCTCAACGAGACGTTCGTTATATTGTGCAGACTGCGGAGCCTCTCAGAATTGCTTTGTTGCAATCAGGTTAGCTAAGCAACTAGTAAACTCTCAGTAACAAAATGTAGAATATTGAAAACTCACAAGGATCCCCAATGTTCAAACCCAAATAGATAATAAACTTACGACTGTTGAAAAATTCGGTACATGCAATTCAAAATCTGCTAGTGCACGGATTTAGGTCGCGCCACCGCTTGGATCTTGTTCCTCAGCTCATCCTCATTATTTTCCGACCGTTCCCGTCACCTGAAACGGCCGGATTGCCGTCGATCGACCGCCAGAAAGCGCACAGCTTTGGGAATCCGAACCGCTGCCGTCGCCGCGCGTGGAACGTCACCGCCGCCACTATTGGACTCAGCGTGGTCAAAACCATCAGACCCAAGGTTCCCGTCGGCGTCGATTGACTTTCTGTTGCCCTTGACCGGCAAGGGCATTTCGGTAATTTCGTACAACGAGGGTAATTTCGTAAATTCAGAATTAAGGTTATTTTCATAATTTGGAATGAGGGCAGTTTTGTAATTTGGTCATCTAAGCTGTTGGGGGTATTTAAAATGTTGTTTGGAGCTATTTTGCGTAACAATTGTTATATACTAATTATGAAAATTAATTATGTCGTTTATTTAACTTAGGTGGAATCACGAACGAGAAGTAATCTGCGGATGTTGGCAATATCAAATTTGAGCATTATCACTGAGTGAAATATATAAAATTCGTTTTCATAATTTATTATGATAGTAAAATATGTTTGTGAAATAAGTAATTTAAATACTTGAATTTAATGATTTTCTCGAGATAAATTTTATTTAGGTATTGATATGTTATTAAAAAGTGTTTGTTAATGATTTTCTATATCGATTTTGAATAACGCATGATAGTATTTTAAAAACAAGAAAAGTAAATTTAAATGTGTTAATAAAAAAAAGTATGATTAATGTGCTCTGATACTAATTGTTACGGAAACGGGGGTTGAACAATTACTAATATATGGTAATTGGGATTTTTGAAAAAATATAAATGTGACAAATAAATGTAAAGAAATATGAGACAATAATTTACATGATTCGATGTAAAGTCTATGTTTACGGATAAAACTGAAAGATAATTTTACTAATAAATGAGAATTTACAAAATTAAGAAAAATTCTCAAAATCCAAAATTTCAATACACTCAATGGATCCTCTTTAGAACACTAAAGTAGAAGCTCTCTCAAATATATCAAATTACTTCACTTGTAATTACTCTCAACTTTCTCAATTGGGATACATTTGAAACTCTTCATTTCTTCTCTATTTATAGGAAAAAATAGGTGCATTATTGCACTAACTCTAACAATTTTGTCAACAAAAATTAGGTGCCTAACTTAGTAACTAATTTTGAATGCATGCATGTGATTTTCTTTTTAATCTGAACGTATGTTTGTCAATTGCATGCATTAGTCAATTTTGAATTCATATATTGAATTTTTCAACAATTCTATACTTCGACAAAAAATTGTTTAAATCTGAATCGATTATCGACAAACTCTCCTCCAGTCTATGCCTTCTCCGACTGCTTTCAAACTTATAGGATATTGATCAAGTTTGGACAATACTTAAACTTGATCGTTGTCATTACCTTGGTCAACATATTTATGAGATTCTCTACAGTCTTGATTTTCTATAGAATAATCTTTCTCTTAGCTATAATTTCCCGCACAAAATGAAATTGTACGTTGATATGTACGTACATGATAAACTTAGTTCTTTATTAAGTGAATAGCAATTTGACTGTCGCAATACACATTAATATGCTCATGTACCAATCCCAAGTTTTCAAGAATTACATTAATGATAAACTTAGTTCTTTGTTAAGTGAATAGCAATTTGATTGTCACAATACATATTAATGTGCTCTTGTACCAATCCCAAGTTTTCAAGTATTGCATTAATGTGCATGTTTTTGGTAATCCTGCTATTGATTATGATTCTTTACATGTTTTTGATTCCACTGCTTATTATCAGGTAAACGAATCTAAGTTAGACTTGAAAGTAAAGAAAACATTGTTCATGGGTATAAATAGTGGAGTAAAAGGATACTGTATCTAGTGTCCAGTTACAAAGAAGATTATTTTCAGCAGATATGTGACTTTTGATGAATCGGCCATGTTGAAACAAAATATTCATAGAAGGATGACAAAACGAGTGGTACTTTTCAGCATGTAGAGTTTGAAAAGGTTAAAAATGATTCAATTGGTGTTGGTGAGACAAATAATAATTCTCCATTGACCAAAGATGATAAAGAGGTTTTGACTTAAGAACTTTCATAGCAACAAGATTCAATTGCATATAGAAGGTCACGCAGAGGATTTGTAAGCTTCCTTACTTTGTTGATATGGTGGCCTATGCACTTTCAGTTGTAGATGATGATGCTCATTCCACTTACAAAGAAGTAATAAGTAGTCTTGAAAGTAGATAATGAAAGTTGGCAATTGATAAAAAAATGCAGTCTCTTTATAAAAATGAAACTTAGGAGTTGGTTGCACTGCTTAAGGAGTAGAAGGCAATTTAGTGCAAATGGGTATATGCAAAAGAAAGATTTCCTCATAAAAATGAAATTTGATATAAGACTAGATTGATAGAGAGAGGTTACACTCAAAAAGAAATAATAGACTACAATGAAGTATTTTCTCTAGTTGTGAAACACTCATCTATTCAAATTTTACTAGCCATAGTTGCACAATTTGATCTTAAACTAGTTCAATTTAATGTAAAAACTGCATTTTTACATAGAGATTTGGAAGAAGAAATTTACATGACTCAACCAAATGGATTCAAGTTTGTTGGAATAGAAAATTGGATTTGCAAATCGACAAAGTCGCTGTATGGATTGAAATAATCTCTGAAGTAGTGGTATAAGTTAGGGGTGGTAAAGTGAGTAAACAAATCAAATTCGAATAGAATCATAAACAAGTTGGGTTAAAATTTTAGTGATTTGAATTCGATTCATTTATTAAATGAATTGAAATATCAGAATTTGGACTCGATTCATTTATTAAATGAATATTCAGTTCGATTCGTTTAATTCGTTTAGTAGAATTAATAAACGAACTAAATCGAATACATATTTATTTATTATTTATTTATCCTATTATGAATCGAATCGAATTACGATTTGTTTACAATTCGTTTAGAAAAATATAATTAATGGACAAAATTAAGCAAAATAAAATATAAAAAACACAAATTTAATATCCTACGACAAAATACAAACAACTCAAACTATATTTTAGGATTAAATATATAATCATCCAAATATCAAATTATAAATCCTTAATAATATAAATAACTTACAAATTTTAAAAAATTTCAAATAAATTTAATGAAAAAAAGTAATTTAATTAAACAAATAATAAACGAATTTAAAACAAATCAACCTGTATTCAATTCGTTTATGACATTTTTATTAAACAAATCCTAAACGAATAAACAAATTGATATCTTCAAACCTGGATTCAATTTGTTTAATTAGTGAATCAAATTGAATTCACCAATTTATTAAACAAATCAATTTTTTCAAATCCAAACGCATTTAATTCGCATCGAGTCGAATCAAATATACAAATTCTAACCGATATTGCCACCCCTAGTATAAGTGATTTGATTAATATATGAAAATGCAAAGGTACACGAGAAATAAAATTAATCATTGTGTGTATTTTCATAAGCTACAAGAGGAATCCTTCATATATTTGCTCTTGTATGTTGATGATATGCTAATAGCATCCAAGGGTAAAAATGAGATTGAGAAGTTAAAGACAAGACTCAATCAAGAATTTGAGATAAAAGATCTAAGTGAAGTTAAAAAGATTCTTAACATAGAGATATGCAAAGATAGAGCTCGTGGCAAAATCAGCTTGTTTCAGAAGCAATATTTAAAGAAGACACTACAACAATTTGACATGATTGAGCAGACAAAATTTGTTAGTGCTTTGCTTCTCATTTCAGGCTTTCTACACAATTGTCTCCTTCAATAGATGTAGAACGAGAATATATGTTACAAGTTCCATATTCAAAAGCAGTGGGTGGCTTAATGTATGTAATGGCCTGAACAAAGCCTGACATTTCACATGCAATTGGTATAGTGAGCAAGTATATGCATAATCTTGGTAAAGGACTTGTCAAGCTGTGAAATGGATTTTGTGGTACATTTAAAAGATTATAGATGTTGGTTTACTGTTTGAGCGAGATGATACACTTGGTCAAGGTGTGATTGAGTATATCGATTTTGATTATGTTGATGATTTGGATAAATGATGATCAACCACTAGATAAGTCTATACTACACTCTACAATTGCATTGTTGGCCACATAGGTTGAGTACATGGCAATTATAGAGGCTATTAAAAATGCTATTTGGTTATAAGGCTTATTTGAAAACTTGGGATTAGTACAAAAGTACATTAATGTGTGTTGCGACAGTTAAAATGCTATTCACTTAACAAAGAACCAATTTTATCATGCACATACCAAATATATCAGCATACGATTTCACTTTGTGCGGGAAATAATAGATAAGGGGAAGATTCTTTTATAGAAAATTAAAACTGTAGAGAATGCTGTAGATATGTTGACCAAAGTAGTGACGGCGATCAAGTTTGAGCATTGTCTAAACTTGATCAATATACTATAAGTTTGAAAGCAGTCGAAGAAGGCAGAGATTGTAAGATCGTTTGTCGATAGTCAACTCAGATTTGAATAAATTTTTGTCGAGGTAGAGAATTATTGAAAAATTCAATACGTGCATTTCAAATTGGCTAATGCATACAATTGACAAACATTCATTTAAATTGAAAAGAAAATCACATGCATGCATTCAAAATTAGTTGCTAAGTTAAGCATCTAATTTTTGTTGACAAAATTTTTGGAGTTGGTGCAATAATGCACCTATTTTTTCCTTATAAATAGAGATGATATGAAGAGCTTCAAATGTATCCCAATTGAGAGAGTTGGGAGCAATTGCAAGTGAAATAATTTGAGAGATTTAAAAGAGCTTCTAATTGAGTGCTCTAGTGAGGATTCATTTAGGTGTATTGAGCTTTGGGTTTTGAGAGATTTTTTCCAATTTTATAAATTCTCATTTGTTAAAAAAATTATTTTCTATTCTTTGTTAGTGGGCCTAAGTTTTACGCTAAATCACGTAAATTATTATGTTTTATTTTTTACATTTATATTTCTACAGAATTCACAATCACCATAAAATTGGTAATTACTCAATCCACACTTCCGTAACAACAACTAGTGGAAAAGGATCCCTACAAAATAAATCATAGGAAAGAGGAAACGGATAACTATTTGTACCCTCTACATCACATATAGTCCATCCCTTTTAGTATCAGTCTTCTCTCCATTTTCTTTCATCTGAATAACATGAAACAAAGGCCCCAAAATTTCGGAATCAAATATAACATATAATACCTATACAAAAAAACTGCGTGAGACCGGTGACATTAAATTGAAAGATAGCCAGTCTAGATCAAGGATTTTTATGACTTGTTTCATTTATTATTTTCCAAAGGGAAGCAAACGGCGTACAGTTTCTTTTGGGATGGTCAGTATAAATATTTACCTCATCTTGCACTTGAACAAATGACGTGCGACCGAAGACATGAAATTGTGTTTGTTTCTTGTGATTATCCTTATTTATCTCTAATACTGCCTATAAGATTTATTTATTATCAATGTTGATGAAACTAAAACTATTATACGCAATAACTAATATGACTTATATGCATAAGTTTGCTTTATTAGTTCTCCAATAAGCAACTAGTATCCTCTATTGCTCTGCAACAACACAAGTAAGGACAACTATTAGTCGTTGCTTATCATAAACAAATAGGGTATGCCACTTTTGCTTTGCTCAAGCTTTCCAATCCGCCCATCCTTCTCCAGATCCATATCATCCTATAATTATAACATTCCAATTTGGTTAAAATATTAGCCAAATGTGTCCTATTGGCAAGTGCTTCTATGCCTTAACTTCATTCCAAATGTATTCTAATATTTTCATTGGCATGACAGTCCAAGATACAGATACATAAATAAGAGGAACTTTCTGTCCGTCTTTTCGCTATGACCCCGAGCTGGGAGTTGAATTTATTTGCATTTGGACTATTGGGTTCCATTCATAATCAAACTCCGGATGAGGTATTTTTCCAGAGCTCTATTAAGCACCACGAGCACATCTTCGACTTTTTGTGATAGAGCCTAGATATTTTGAAAAATCAACAGTGAGATCAGGTTTAATACTGACTTTAAATATAAGTTAACTTAAAAATCAACGAAGCATAAAAATTTAAGTCAAAATAAAATAACCTGACCCTAGATTCATTTGAGATTAAAAATTTAGATTGCATATCTGATATGCATGTAACACTAGCTAGAAAAACTGGCAACCAAAAATATCACATCAACTTCTGTACCACTGGCAACCAAAAATATCTCAGCATTGGTATAATATCGATATCACTATAGGGAGATTTAGACCTATTTTAAAAGATCAGAAAAAATTCACTTAATTTCTCTAAACAACATGGGTAATGGTAATCCTTATATTCCCAAATTCCATGAGCTATACTTTTCATTTGAATTTAAAACTCATTTTGTTGTGAATCAGATGCATAATAATTTATTGTCTCTTCTCTTATCAATTTTGGAGAAATACTATACCTTTCAATGGATAGCACATGGAATACTAGTCGCAATACTAACTGAATAGTATAGCATTACTCCAATTTTTTATTTTATTTTATTTATTTATTTATTTTTTTTTTTGTAAACCTTGGCGGCACGGAAAAAATTAACCCCATTATTTAGCAAGAGGATTTTTGATATCCAATTCTCAAAGTATTTTACCAATGGCAACCTTATTTAAAACCTTAGCTAGGACCCAAAATCATTCCAAAGTTTGGTTTTAATTGTAAGACAAATTAATATTTGTTGTTTAATGTAATTTAGTTATGGGTTATGGCTTAAATTTGATAAACCTACATTTCATTCATTTTACTAATTAAGGCTAATGGAAATTTTCATTATAAATAGCCTTGGATTGTGATAAAAAGTATTCCGCTTGATCAACATGAAGAATCTAATACAAAGAAAGAGTTAACAGCCTCTATTATTTTCCTCTTATCAATGTCATTATTGAATTATTAACCTAGTTAAATTATAACATGTTATCAGCATGACTAGCTGACATTAGAGCTGCTATGGTAAGAATAGAATTTTACTTTTATAATAGTGGTCCTTGTAAGTATGCTCTATGGTTGCCACTAGGTTGAATCTTCCACATCAGAGAGTAAGAATTATGATATTGGTACAATATTATTTAAATTAATATTGGTAATTAAAATGTTATGTTTTCTTTTTCCACAATTATGGTTGCTTCAATATCAACATCAAAATATTGATTATTCAAAATTAATATTACAACCTAAAGCTTTGCAGTGCCAAGAGGTAAATTGTGGCCTGAAGTTCTAATCTCGCTACAAATTATTAAATTAAAACATGCTGACTTCTAATAATAATTCTAAAATTAGAACCTGTAGTTCTATGTAATAGTTATTGATTAGAACCTACAGTTCATTGATTTCTTAATTAAACCTGATGAACTTTTCACTATAGATATCCATACTAATTAAGCTTCATTCATTACTTTGCTTATGTTTTATCTACATTGTACTTTTGTTATCACATAAGATTCACCTTGTTTTATGTTTTAATAATTCTAATGTTGAACATGAACTTTTCTTGACTAAAAGAATAAGAATTTTAGAAATAAATTGTCTATTCTAGAAAGGAAAATTAGAGATGTATGCTAGGCTAATGGTGGTACCACACACTATCCTTTAAGATAAAAAATATTTCTAGAAATTAAAATTTTATTGAAGGAAAGGTAAGCACTATATCAAGTCCTGCAGACTTGATTGAAGGCGTTGGAAGAGTCATTATCTTGTTAGCAAATGGAACAAACAAAATTATATATTCCAAATACCTTATATTCAGTAAGATTCAAAAGAAATTTGCTAAGTTTTAGAGATATACGCAGAAATAGATATCATATTGAAAATAAAAATAATGCAAAATACCTTTACCTTACTAAAAATATCATAGGCAGAAAATGCATATTGGATAAACTTCCAACTTCCTCGTCTGGATTATATTATGCAATTACAAATTCAGCTACACAGTAATGAACAAGAAGTTCATTGGTCCAAAAATATTTATGTTATGTTATGATTGCCTTGGTCACCCAGTATCTACGATAATACGCATAATCTTTGAGAAATCTTATAAAATCTAGAGAAAAAGAATTGAGGCAAAGTAATATAGTATGTTCTTTGGTGGATTGAAGACTCTAAAAACTATATTATTTATAGATAAATTACAAAGAAAGTCAAGCCTACAAATTATTATGAAATAATTGAGTATAGGATCATCATGATTGAATTCCTAATACTCCCCCTCAAGGTGGAGCATAGAGGTCAACCATGCCCGGCTCGTAAATATATCGATGGGGATCCTTTCCAAGTGGTTTTGTAAATATGTCTACAGCAGCAGTAATGCCCTTCTATAATAACGAATAAGCAATCAAGATTAGATCTTGTCACCAATGAAACAACAATCAAATTCTGTGTTCAGTCTATTCATGAAAGACTGGATTTTCGGCAATATGGATAGCAACTTGATTGTCGCAAAGGACTATCATTGGCTCTTGATGAGGAAAACTGAGATCATGAAATAAACACTTAAGCAACTACAGTTTACAGGTTAATGTTGCAAGCGATTGATATTCTACCTCTACCAAAGAATTAGATACCACAGATTGCTTCTTGGACTTCCAGGGGATTGGACTACAACCAAGAATAGTACAATAACCGGTAACGGATCGACATGTGGTTGGATAGCTTGCCTAATCAAAATTATAACAACCATAAATATTGAAATTGCTTGAAGAAGATAAAAGCATTCCTTTGCCTCAAGATCCCTTCAATTATCGTAAAAGTCTCGAAGCTACATCCACATGACTAAACCGTAGTTCGTGCATAAACTGGCTCAGAATATGTACAACATAAATAATATCAGGCCTTATAATGGTGAGATAAAAGAGTCTACCAATCAACCTTCTGCATCATGAAGGCTCGGCAATAGAACACCATCAGTTGGCTTAAGGCCAAGTTATTGCTCCATAGAAAAAGCTGTATCAATTTTGCCCATGTCTCGTAAAACATCTAAGGTGCGTTTTCCTTTGACATAAAAAGATCCCATGCCTAGAATTTGCCATTTCAATCCCAAGAAAATACTTAAGCCTCTCTAAATCTTTTGGGAAAAAAAAAAAAAATTCTTGGCTAGAAAAGCCTTCAATTCATGATGAAAGAATCATCATTAATGTCAATTATGATATCATCAACACACACTATTGGCTGAAGAGCTACCTTATATCTTGGTAAAAAGTTGTTAGTTTGCCTTAGATTGAGAAAAACTGGTTGTTTAAATTGCAGAATTAAGCAAATCAATTCCATGACGCTTTCATTAAACCGTACAATGACTTGTTCAATTTACAAACAAATAGCTTTTATTTCGAGAAAATCATAGTGGCAAGGTCATGTGAACAACTTCATTAAAATCTTCATCTAGAAATGCATTGTTAACATCAAGTTGATGTGAAGGCCACCTTTAATAAAACTAGAATAGTGACTAATTTTGCCACAAATGCAAAAGTAGCATGATAATCTAGTCCCTTAGAACTATCAGATTTGAATTTTGTCTTGTATACCCATTTACATCTAATAGGCTTTTTGCCTTTTGGAAGTTTAGTAAGAATTTAAGTATTTTTCTGCTGTAGGCTTTGATTTTAGCAACCATTGCTAGGTGTTCACGGATTGAATTTTGCAGATTGAATATCAATCCATATCCAATCCACCATTTTGAGGATTGGTTTGTAGGTTAAAATTTTAAATCATGTCCTATCCACAAACTAACTAAATAAAAAAATTAATATAAAAAATTATTTTACTACCGATTAAATTTAAAATTAAATAAGATTTAAATAAATAATTGTTTAAATAAAACTAAAAAATACATTCAAAGTTTCAAAATATAACACACTAAAAAGAAAAAAATCTCATTTGTTTAGATCAATACATGAAAATTAACTACTTAGGAAGCTATATATTTTTATTTAATTAATTTAATTTTATTTATTATCGGATAAGCTATAATATGGTGTTAATGTACCTATATTTTAGCTTATTTATTTTTTAGTAAGTATAATGACATATTTACAAGTTTAATTTTTATTAAATGAATAATTTTTATTCTTTTTACGGATTCGTAGATTTAAATGGATTTATAGAAGTAAATCCATTTCCAATCCACTGATTGCGGATTTTCAAATTTTCAATCCAATCTTATCCAATCCACGGATTAGATTTCAATGGATTAGACGGATTGAATGGATTGGATTGGATTTTGAACACCCCTAGCCATTGCTTTACAAAACTCATGAACTTTCACAACTTAACCAAATGTATTTGGTTCACTTGTAGAAGATACGGCTAAAAGAAAAGATTTATGTATAGCAAGAAATTTATCATAACAAACATTATAAGAAAAAAGATTTGGGTTACCAGTTTGCGTAGAAGAAAATGCAGTAGATGAAGGTTCATGGGAAGTTGATGAACAATGATAATCTTGAAGGTAAGTTGGAGGGCAATGATCATGTTGAGGCCATTTCTCAACAATTGGTTATTAGAATTGGTATCAAGTATAGGTATCTCAGCTGCCCAGTTGGAGGGTCGCTGGTGTTTATATCTGGTAGTAATTGGAGATCATGAGTAGGTAACGGAGGATTAATTAAAATCAAAGGAATCTTAAAGTGGGTTTGGTGAAACAAGTTCTTGGTCATGAGTGGCTAATGCGTTCTGAAATGAAAAAAAATGTTTCATTAAAGACAACATCACGTGGATATCCAATAAAGATTCCAGCTTTGGCTTGTTGGTCAAATTTATTTTTAATTTTATGATTATGAGCAAAGTATAGACACAAAAAAAACGAAGGTGAGAATAATTTGGTCCGGACTTGAAAAGTATTGCATAAGGGGATTTACCTGACAGTAATGATGTTCGCATCTTATAGATGAGAGACATAGCTATAAGAACACAGTCTCCCTAAAATTTTATTAGTAAATTTGCTGGGAATCGTAGTGCTCCAGCAACTTCAAGAAGGTGTCGATGCTTTCGCTGTACCACTCCATTTTTGTGTATGGCCGTACAGCTACATTGACGTATAATGTGATGCATCTGAAAGAAAGATTGCAACTCCAGAGAAAGGAATTTAGTACCTTTGTCAATTCTAAATTTCTTGAATTTGTGAATCAAATTGGTTTTAGTGAGAGCAAAGAATGATTTGATTTCAAGTGAATTATCATTTCAGCTTTAGAATGCATGAGATGTAACCAAGTACAATGAGAGAAATCATTGATAATAGTTAAAAAATAATACGCCATAGAAATCGAAGGCTAGGAAAAAGCATCTTAAATATCGCAATGAATTAACTATTTATGCAAATAACACTAACTGGAAAAGATAAACAAGTTTGTTTCGCTCGGGGACAAGCATCATAAACATTATCGCACACAGTAGAGGAATAATGTTTAGCTAAAGTTTGCAAACGGTTCGAAAATGGATGCCCAAGTCACCAATGTCAAAGATCGAAATTTGGTAAGGTGGTGATAGCGAGTAAAGCCATTGGATGTTGAAAATAATAAATTCTATCATGAACTTCACGCGTTCCAATCCTCTTCTTCGTATACAGTTCCTGAAAAATACAATGATTAGAGAAGAAGGTTACTGAAAAGAACTGGAATTTGGTTTATTGGTAAACAGATAAAAGACCAAATTTAAAGGATGAGATGTCAAAGGCATTATCCAACTAAAAGTCCAAAGAAAAAACGACAATTCCAAAATTTCTAACCGAAACAGTGGTACCATTTGGTAATTTTACCCTAGGCCACTCTGGATATGATTTATAAAAAGAGAAAAGATCTAAAAGGAAGCACATATGGTTTGTGGCACTTGTGTCGATAATCCAAGTGGAAAGAGAAAGGCTACAAATGCTATACCTACTAGATTCGCTGTTGAATTTAGAATACCTGTGGATAAAATGGCAAGGATTTTATTATAATGCTCTTACGTAATAAGTGGTACATGGAATTTTTCTTCAAATACAATTATGGTTACTGATGCTTTTGCTTTATTGAACTTATGTTGATTTGACTAAGATGGCTCTTGCCATTTAGGAGGATAACCATACAATTTGTAGCCAACAGTTTTGGTGTAGCCCTATTTATCACACGGTGTTGGAAAATTTTCAAAATAAATGTGTCTTATGGTAAAGACATGTCCTATTAATTGTGCCTTATAGAAAAGGTACCTTTCACTAAATATATGTCTAATTAAATGATGTGTTGTCGTAAGGACATGTCCATTTAATTGTGTCTTGTAGAAAATGTATCTTTTTACTCAATGATATAATTTTTCATGACAACATTTCACATAGAGATGCATCATGAGATGCATCATTTCATAGTGACATTTCATTTGAAATGATGCATCATTTCATAGTGACATTTCATTTGAAATGGTAATGGTTCAATTTGGACCATTGATTAAAATCAAATCTAGATCCAATGGCCATGAATGAAGAGGTATAATGAAAGATGACAACCTAAATGAGGGGGCACAAGTATATCTATAAATAGGCGTCATGTTTAAGCCATTTAGACATGAAATTAATGATCCTACACCACTCTTTTCTTAGCATTGCTTTCTAGTACGAATTTCAATAAAAAACACCCATTTCTTTTGTGCATTCACAATCCAATATATTGTTTTCTAAAAGAACAATATATCATTTCTTGGTAGGCTTGCAACATTCAAGAGTATTCTGGTTTGCTTTCGTCGATGCACAACGCAAGCAAACAAACAAGTGCTTTATTGTATCCTAAAGGCGTATTTGCTTAATCCATGTGCATCACTCAATTGGTGGGGCAAATAACATCTTAAGGAAAACGACATTTGTAACATGTCTTAAAGCACGCAAAATTTCTACAGTTTACTTATCACTATTATTTCTCTTCCTACATATAGAGTTAGTTGTAAACACATTAGTTTACGTAATAAACTTCCACCATTATTGTTGTATTTCTCTACATTTTTGATTCCCCACAAATTCATCAAGCAATAATCTTAAGACGTTATTTCTGCAACAATGGCACCAAGTTCATCTCTTTGACAATTCCCAGTAGATTTTGTCAAATTGGAGCGGTTCAATGGTGGCAACTTTACTCGTTGGCCGAAAAAAGTTGCATTTCTTGTTGACAAGCCTCAATGTGGTCTATGTTCTCACAACATAAAAGCCTCAAGAACGAGAGGATGAGACATTAGGGGTAACTAGGGTGCGACATAAGTGGAAGCAAGATGACTACATGTGTAAGGGACACATTTGCAATGCCATGTCTGATACTTTGTTTGATCAATATCATAACAAAACTACAAAAAAAGAGATATAGGGCTCATTAGAGGCTAAGTACATGATAGCAGATGCCACAAGTAAGAAATTCTTGGCTTCTAAATTTTTTAATTATAGAATGGTTGATAATAGACTTGTGGTTGAACAATATAATGATATTTTGCATATTCTTGATCAATTCAACCAACATAACGTGAAAATAGATGAGTTTATTATTGTCTCTTCAATTATTGATAAACTTCCTCCCTCTTAGAAAGATTATAAGAAAAGTCTTAAATATAGCAAAGAGGAAATTAGTCTGGATGGCTTAGGCCAAAGTCTTCGTATTAAAGAGGAACTCAAGCTTAATAGTCTTGAAGATCAGACTAATACGTCCTCTAAAATTAATGTCGTAGAGGAAGGGAAGGAGTTTAAGCATTCTAATCACCCTAAGAATAACCAAAGAGAAAGTTTGATTCCAAAGAGAATCAAAACAATAAGAAGAAAAAGAAGGGTACATGCCACCACTGCGGAAAACCCGGCCACTTTAAAAGAAATTGTTGACTTCTGAAGAAAAAAAAAAGGAAGTTTCGAATAAAAATTTTGTGGTCATGATATATGAGATTAATGTTCTTGAAGATGATAATGCATGGTGGATAGATTCTGGTGCAACCAAACATGTATGTAAGGATCGTAGCCTTTTCACATCTTATAAAACAATGGATGATGGAAGTATTCTTTACATGGGAAATTCCTCCATTGCAATAGTTAAAGGAAAAGACAATGTACAACTAGAGTTTACTTCTGGAAAAACTTTAACTCTTACTGATGTTTATTATGTTCCTAAAGTTAGGAAACACCTTGTATTTGGTAGCCTTCTTAATAAGTTTGGCTTCAAACTTGTTTTTGAGTCAAACAAATTTATATTTTCTAAGGGTGGTACTTTTGTTAGGAAAGGATACATGTATAAAGGAATGTTTAAACTCAATATCAATAATATGAATGTTTCTTCTACTTAAATGGTTGATTCATTATCTTTGTGGCATGATCGTTTAGGATATGTGAATATTAGAAGATTGCATAATATGACTAATTTAGAGTTAATTCCTAAGCATGAAAATGATATGCATGAAAAATGTAAAGTATGTGCATAGACTAAAATCACAAGATCTCCTTTTCCAAATATTGAAAATTTTTTTTATTGCATTTAATTTATAGCGATGTATATGATATGCATAGTAATCTTTCTAAATGTGGTAAAAAATATTTTGTAATATTTATTGATGATTTTTCAAAATATTTCTATGTGTATTTATTACATTCTAAAGATCAAGTGTTCGAAAAATTTAAAACTTATAAAAATGAAGTTGAGAATTTTTGTGACAGTAAAATTAAATGCCTTAGAAGTGATAAAGAAGGTGAATATATTTTTTCTGAATTTTGTGAATCTGTTGGCATTGTAC
Source organism: Citrus glauca (assembly GCA_029633175.1). Taxonomy (NCBI): domain Eukaryota; kingdom Viridiplantae; phylum Streptophyta; class Magnoliopsida; order Sapindales; family Rutaceae; genus Citrus; species Citrus glauca. Next base: position 2,750,242 of record JAQOOD010000006.1, read on the forward strand.
ATGAAACTAGCACCGCATATACTCCACAACAAAACAGCATAGCTGAAAGGAAAATAGGACATTAATAGAAATAGTTAATGCTATGCTTTTTAATGCTGGGTTTGGTAAAAGTTTTTGGGTGAAGCTATTTTAATTGCATGTCATATCTTAAATAGAGTGCCTAATAAGAAAAAAAAGGTGACCCAATATGAATTATGGAAAAATAGAAAGCCTAATCTTTCTTATCTAAGAGTTTGGAGTTGTCGAACCATTGTAAGACTACCAAAACCTAAGATAAAGAAATTAGGAGAAAGGGGCATTGAATGCATATTCTTGGGATATGCTAAGCATAGAAAACCATTGTAAGACTACCAAAACCTCGTTCTACAAGAAAAAAAGAATACGACAATGATTTAAATACGTTGTTAATTACATATAACAACGAGGACCTGCACGTTGTTGATGTTGATGTTGTTGAATGTCCATGACCTTTGACAACGGACAATTCACGTTGCAAAATGCGACCTTGCCTGTGGTCATTTGTCATGTAACTACGCTCTATTTTGTAGCTGATGTCTTACGTTTCTACACTTTTCACCACCGACTTTTTGATGTTATCATTTTCTATACAACAACAATACATGCTCGTTGTTATTTGTAACATTTAACAATAGTAGCGTACTCGTTGCTGTTTTTAACATTCAACAACAATACATGCTCGTTGTTGTTTCTAACATTCGACAAAAGTGAATGCTTGTTGCTAGTTATAATATTTTAGACAATTAAACATTGCCTTTTGTTAATTTGCAAGTTGTTAAATGCACATTTTTTTCCTATTTCATACATTAGTTTTATCACTGTATACTTTTGTCCTACACAAACATATGCACTGTAATAACACATTTCCAAAATATAATTTCATTAAAAATGTATTCAAGCATAAAATTAATACATTTAAAGTATCATTATCACAATAGTTTTTAAAATCTTAAATACATATAAAACAACAAAATGAGATATGAGCAACCAAAACATAAGTTTACACATCTTTAGGTGATCTTTAAAAAAAGGTTTCTTTAAAGCTCAATCTTGCCAAGGAGACCTTTGGCAAAACAAATGAATTCCTGCACAAGAAAGTTCAAGGAAAAGAAAATAAGTACCATTTTATAAAAACATAAATTGACTCTATATGTATGTGCATGTGTGTGCATGTGTACATATATATTTGTTGATCAATAAAATATCATAGCAAGATGAATCACAACTATTACTTTGTCTAAATCAATTTGATACAACTCCTAGGCCAAGCAACAGTACTCCCCAAAGCTTCATTGATTATTCGAGCTTCATCTGTCACATTGTACAATTCAACATCTTCCTTACCAAGAGTAATTGACTCTACCCAAACTTTCCAACAATCCATACAAAGAGGCACGTGATGGACTCTTGCCTTAGGATCAGTTGATGCAACCTTCCCCTCAGCCACAACCTCAACTGGATCATCTGAGTACCAATGCAATAGTTGACAGCTTGCATTTTCTAGCTCAAGATTTTCATGCATTTTACCACTTCCTTGTTGTGACTACAAGTATAAAAAATAGAATAAAATAAAATAGCAAAACTTATCACAAACTACAGAAGTGGGATATGGTAGGAACAAAAGAAACTTACTCGAGGAGTGCACTCATGAGCACTCATCACATCATCAGGTCTACCAAAATTCTGTAAAAGTAAAAGTAACTATATTTAAGAGAAAGTAAAATAAAAATGACTTTATATTACCTAATATTGTTGATGCATATATACTTTATCTTTTTTTAAAAAAATAGTAAATGATTTACCTGTTTTAACATAAAAGCAGTCATTTGTTCAAACTTTTGTTCAAGTATCTCCACTCTTTGAGATTGAGTATGCAATTGGCTTTCAAGTTCTCTCACTTTTTGAGTAGATCGATTATGTAAATTCTCCGTAGTAGGAGTAACCCCAAATCCACGTGCCCGAACTTGTCCACGTTTTTTAGAACCATAAGCTTTTGCAGCAGCATCATTTCTTATGTCTGTGTTCTCCTTCGGATTATTATCTATTTCTTGATACTCTACAACCTTTTCCTAAAGTATAAATTATTTACATATTAGTTACATGGAAAAATAAAAGTCACAGAAGTAATAAATATATGATTTGGTTTCAAGAGTTGCAAACCATTCTTCTTCTAACTGCTTCATTGGCAGGTTCACCGTTTTTTTTACGATGTCCCTCAAGCCAAACATATACCCTTGTTATTTTTATTGGATCTGAACTTTTCTTTTTCTACAATAAAAAGAACAGAAATTGTAAATTATAGCAAAATCAATAAAAATACAACAAAACTATTTTTTGTATATTACCATATTATGCTCTATACGAGCATAGCCTCTTCGACCCATTGTATGTACCTCTTCTTGTTCATTTCGCATATTTCAAAACTTTTTGATTATTTCCTATCATGTAAAAATAAAGTTTTGTATTGATATGAATTTATCTTAACATAGATAATAGATATAATTACTTACTTCAAACTCTGGAGACAATCTATGTTTCACAAAAGCTTCCCAATCTTCATCAAATATAACATTTTTTGGCCGAATAAGAGCAAGGGCACGTGACCTGTTTGTTTCCGTGTTCGCTTTTGTAATCTTTGTTGTTATCTCTGATTTGTATTGTCTCCATCGATTTCCTAGATTTCGAAGTGCTAAGTGCTTTTGGGATTCATTTACAATAAATCTTTGCTGTGAAATAAAGAAGCATCTTAGTAGTTAAAACAATAAATTATTATTAGTATGAATAAAAATATACCTTAATTAATGACCAAAGATCTTCTTTAGTTTTTGAAGGAACTAAACGCCAATCTTTGATCACAATAGGCACATGCTCTCTTGCTACAACTCCAGCAAAAGTGGCGTACTTTTTTGAATTAACTCCCACTGGTTGACCTCTTTCATTGAATTCAACAAGGGAGTATGATCTCGAATCACTGCCAGTGTAGTAGGGCCTCTTTTTCGTTTGCCATTGTTAGTATATAGATGTTTCGACGTTCTCATGATTGTTAATTGGTAGCCTTACATTTTCTTCTCGAGTGGCAGTAACAAAGAGCGCTTGCTATTGTTTTTTTGGCTCTTTTTTCAGCTTTTTTAGATGACTGTATAATGAAAACTTTATATTTAGGTAATGTTGTGAAATACAGTATGAATAAAATAATTAATGTATTAAAATAAAGTAACAAATTCACTTACCTTTGCACTTGTCATCTTCTCCCATTGTTAATACTTGCTACAAAATACAAGAAAACAATTATATATCTTATGATAATACTAAGCATAGATTAAACAAAAAAAAAACTGTAGTAGACATATTATATGAACAATACTTTAAGTAAAACCAAAATGTTACAATTGTATGAGTTGACAAATCAATATCACATAAAATAATTATGAGAAAGAAATAGAATAACATAGCACTTAAAACAAAAAGTTACACATCACAAATTATATCATCAACATCAGTTCTTTTATTTGGTGCATCCTCATTTTCTTCTTGTATTTCAAGTCCTCCCACTTCAATTGACATGGGCGGCTCATTATCACTTTCATCATATAACTGTAAATCTTGAAATCCTCGTGATGGTGCTTTCAAAACAACATACCAATTTAAAGAATTTGTTTCCCTAGAATAAAATAATTGATTAGCTTGCGATGCTAAAATAAATTGGTCTTTTTCAAATTGGCTTTGCCCCTCATGAAGGTTAACCAAGGTGAAACCATCATCATCTCTAACACCATTTACAATATTTGCCCAATCACATCTAAAAATGGGGAGTTGAAAAGTACGGTAATCAAGAATTATAATCTCTCTCAAAACCCCATAGTAAGTGACTTTTCCAATTACTTGTGTATTGTCTTTTGCACTAGCTCTACAAATTGTGGTTGCTTTGAGTGAAACACTACTATTTTGTCTTGACTTCTCTGCATCCTTCGTGTAATTGAAGGCTGTTTATTACAAATCCAGAATATGACATTGATTGTACTCTTGGTCCACATGAAAGCCATTTCAAAATAGTTGACACATTAATGTGATTCTCCATAACCTTAATCTATTAAAACAATAAGAATTGATAGAATAAGTTAAATAATTATATAAAATATTATGTTCCAAAATAATTTAAAATAAATATTTGATAACTTTTTCATGCAACCAGACATTAAATGTTTCCACATGTTTCTTTTGTAGCAATTTTTCATTCTTTTCAAATCGTCTATCTGAACCTTTTAATTCTTCCAAGTGCTCTATGAAAATAAAGATAAAAATATTAAACTTAACTATTAAATATTAATTCAAAATGTTAGTAATAGATATGACTAAAAACCTTACTCTATATAAGGCTGGACTTCCGAACTGTTGAATAGGATACAATGATGGGCAATCTTTAACATCTCATCCGAAAGAGTTATTAATTTACCTCTTGATATTGGACGCCCTTCTAATAAAAATTTGTTCTCAAATTCCTCATTGCGTCCATGTTGGGATCCTATTTGAGCAGCCTTTTTTACATACTTGCCACAAAACATTGCATACTCTTCAGCAAGGTACTGCTCAGCTATGCACCCTTTAGGCCGTGCACGATTTCTAACATATCCTTTTAGGATCTTCATATACCTAGGACAAAAAGTAGCTATATTAATGATTTATAATTAATTCTATTTTAATGATAATAAACTGTAAAGTTAAATAGGTACCTTTTAATATGATACATCCAACGATATTGTACAGGTCCACATAGATGAACTTTGCGTCCAAGATGAATTTTTAAATGAACCATAAATCAAAGAATGACTGTGGAAAGAATCTCTCCAACATACATAGGGTCTCAATCACTTCTTCCTCTAGCTTTTCTAATCTATTTCTATCCAAAACTCTACTACATAATTCTTTGAAAAGGGCACACAAATGAAGAATTTCTTTTCTTAGACCTTCTGGTAAAATTCCTCTCAAAGCTACAGGTAAAAGTTGTTGTATTAAAATATGGCAATCATTAGACTTTAGGCCAGTTATCTTGTGCTCTTTCACTGAAATACAGTTGGTAATGTTTGAACCATAACCATCAGGTAACTTTATATTAGCAAGCCGCTTGCAAAAAAGTTCTTTTTCTTCCTTAGAAAGTGTATGTGAAGCAGCTGGTAAGCAATAAAAATTCTCCTCTTTTTTAGGATGTAAATCCTTCCTAATGTCCAAGTGTATAAGGTCTAGGCGAGAATTAAGGCCATCTTTAAACTTACCTTTCATGTTCAAAAGCGTACCAATTATGCTATCACAAATGTTCTTTTCAAAATGCATTACATCCAAGTTGTGACGAAAAACCAAGTCCTGCAAAAATTAAAAGTAAAGTTTGTTAAGATTTTAAATTTTAATCAAGAAAGTAAAGCACCAAAAATTTATCACAGAACATATTTAATGACAGCTCACCTACCAGTATGGCAATTCAAAAAATATAGATTTCTTTTTCCATAATTGAGATTCATTTGTGCTCCTTTTTCTTTTTTTGCTCCTCTTTCCCTAATCATTTACAATATCTTTAACTTCTTTGTATATATCTTCACCAGTGAACAATTTAGGTTTACCTTTTTCTTCAACATGCCCATTGAACCATTTGCACTCGTTGCGAAAACTATGTTTATGAGGAAGAAACCGTCTATGACCCATGTACACATGTTTCCTACTGTGTGGTAACCACTCTGAATATGTGTTTGTACGACATACAGGACATGCCAACTTTCTTTCTGTAGACCATCCTGATGTGTTTGTATAAGCTGGAGAATCATTGATTGTCCACATCAAGATTACTTTCAAATTAAATGTTGATTTCTCCACAGCATCATACGTCCTAACTCCATTTACCCACAACTCATTTAAATCTTCTACAAGTGGTGCTAAGTAAACATCTATGTCATTACCGGGCTGTTTTGGCCCAAGGATTAGTAAAGTCAACATTAAGTTTTCCTTGGACATGCATAACCATGGAGGCAAATTGTACATAGATAAAATGACAGGCCAACAACTATAACTCGTGCTAAGATCTTGAAAAGGATTGAAACCATCGGTAGCTAGACCCAATCTGATGTTTCGAGGATCTAATGCAAGCGATGGCCATTTTCTATTTATAGTCTCCCATGCAAGAGACTCAACTGGTTGTCTTATCTTACCGTCTTGGCTTTTATGACTTTGGTGCCATCTAAGTTGTTTTGCCAATTCTGTGATCCCAAACATCCTCTTAAGTCTTGGTATTATTGGACAATAGAGCAAGACTTTTGCAGGTATGCCTTGATGAATCTTATTAGTTCGTTCATCAACTTTCCAGCGAGAAGAACCACATTTAAGACATGTATTTGCATGTTCTAAGACTTTTCTAAATAGACAACAATCATTTATACAAGCATGTATCTTCTCGTACCCAAGTTCAAATGCCTTCAACAATTTTTTTTATTGAATAAAAAGAATCTGGAAGTGTATTTTTTTGTGGTAACATATCACAAAAAATTTGAAGCATCTCATTAAAACATTGTCAGATAACCCGTGGGTAACTTTATGCTTGAATAACATTACAGTTATTGACATTTTATAGTAGTTTGTACAGCCTGGGTACAATGGAGTCTGAGCATCTCTAACTAAATTTTGAAGTTCCTCTATTTGTACATATGTATTCTCTGTAGCATTTGCTTCTTGAAAACATGCTTGATCTTTACACATCCTATAAGTTTATGTCATTTCAAAATCTATGTATTGATTTGATGTGTATGTATTCCCCTCACCTTTGTATTGCATTGTTGCAGTAGAACTCTCCCCATGAAGGACCCAATTTGTATAAGTCGGATCCATGCCCTTAATAACCAAGTGCTAGTAGACTATATCAAAATGGTGGCGTTGTAAATTCTTACAATATCTACAAGGACATAATATAACATCTAAGTTTCCCAAACAAGCTCATGCATTATTGACAAAGTTACGAACTCCTAACCTATAATCCTCTGTGTGTCTACAATAAAGATTTTACTGAACTCGAAAGTTGATTGAATTTCACTAATTTCATATAGACATACTTTTTTTTAAAGAGGAAAAATGAAAAATAATATTTATAAATAAGGCAAAATAATACCTTGATAGGTGAACCCACCCTTTATCCATTTTTGAGCAACTATTAAAACCTGTTTACATGAACAAATAGTAAGTTGAAAATATAAAAAGTTACATAACAATATATTCAAGACAAGAACAAATTTACACATGACTCTTTCTATTTTATTTTCGTAAGGCTTTGTATAATTGTTATTTTTTAAATTCAATATCTTCTATATTATTTACTAGTTTAAATGTCAACACAAAAGTAAATAAGAAAAAAATTTATTTATTTTGTAATAAGAAAATAGATGAATAGATGTATTATTACTATTATTATTTTTTATAAACAAACAATTATCTAAGAGTAAAAGAGACATCTTTGACTAAGAGTAAAACTGACGATACCCATTATTGACAAAGAGTAAAAGAGACACCCTTTCATGTTATTTTACTTGCAAAAAAACAATAAACAATGAAATATATATACACCATTTCAATTTCAAGGATGTTCTCTTCTTTGTTCTGGACCACAATCAAAAGCTTCTTCTCTTTGGGACCACAACGTATACACCTGAAATTTTAGATAAAAAAAACAAAGAGTAACTCAATTTAAGTTCCAATAGAGAGAATGTGTGTTGAACAAAAGAAAACCCAAACCTTATTTCTTCTTGACAGTCATGAAGAGGAAGGAATAGTTTAGGGGTTTTCACTAAGAGGAAGAAAACAATTAGAGAGAAAGACAATGCTGGAAAGTGAGAAAGTGAAAAAGTGAAAAAGTGAGATTAGGTAACTTTACCAAGTGCCAATGTTTTGTCTTATTAGTAATTAAGATATTATTTTCTATTAATTGATAATGTAGAGTTTTTTTATTTGTGCCTTTTTTTTGGGCAGACAAAAGAGATTTTCATTAGTTGAAAATAATAAATAGATTTGAATGTTTTATGTCATTTTTTATTTAAAAAATTATTAACATTTTATGCAAAAATAAATTAATGATTTAATAGGATAGATTCAATAATTATATGAATAATCACTTATTATTTAAAGTTGGTTGGTTACATTTTTATTACTAGTTTTTTAATTTGAAAAGGCTTTATTATTACTATAGAGAAATTATAAATATAAACATTTTTCACCTAGGGCAAATTATTTCATGGTTGAAAAGAAATGACAACAAACTAAAAAATGTTGTGCTACATTCTCGATAGCAACGTGCCTTTTAGAACATTGTCGAAAATGAATTTTTTTAACAATATACTTATGTTGTACGTTGTTATTTGTCTTACCAAAATTACCCCAATCATAAAACTGTTGTAATAATGTTTTTCAAAATGCGCCTTAAAGCATGTTGTTGAAAGTAAACTTTAAGCAATTTTTAACAACGCACGATCTTAAAATGTTGTTAAACATTAGATTTTACAACACGCATAGCATGCATGTTGCTGAATTCCTGTTGCTATATCTCTTTTTTTCTTATAATATTGTAACGAAACCTAATAGGTTTGTTGTGATCAATACTATTGTAGAATCTAGAGATGCAATATTTTATGAAAATAGATTTTCCACTATACCACAAAGTATTGATCCTCAAGAGAATGACAAACAAATAGAAATTGACCAAAAGTGTGATGCTAATAATGAGCAAAATCATTTGAGAAGAAGTAAAAGAATAAGGATTATAAAATCTTTTAGAAGCAGATTTTATAGTCTATTTAGTTGAAGGGATAAGAGACTCACAATCAAAACAGACCATGATCACACCTACTATAAAGTCTGATCCCCTCACCTATGAAGAGATAATGAAGTCGCAAGATGTTGCTTTTTGGAAAGAGGCCATTAATGATGAAATGGACTCTTTGTGGGTAATAAGACTTGGAAATTAGTTGATTTACCACTTGGCTCTAATCCTATAGGTTGTAAATGGATTTTCAAAAAGAATAAGAAAGTTGATGGAACAATTGAAATATTTAAAGTAAGACTAATAGCAAAAGGTTTTACACTAAAAGAAGGCCTTGATTATTTGGATACTTATGCACCTGTTGCAAGAATTGTTACTATTAGAGTCTTGATTGCTTTGGTTTCAATTTATCAATTTGAAATCCATCAAATGGATGTAAAAATAGCTTTCTTAAATGGAGAATTAGATGAGAAAATTTACATAAAACAACCAGAAGGGTTTGTTATGCTAGGACAAGAACATAAAGTTTGTAAAATAGTCAAGTCTTTATATGGTCTTAAACAAGCTCCAAAGCAGTGGCACGAAAAGTTTGACAAAGTGATTGTCTCAAATGAATTTAATATTCATGAATATGATAAATGTGTCTATAGCATATTCAATGAAAATAAAGGTGTGATTATTTGTTTATATGTAGATGACATGTTAATTTTTGGTACTGATATTGAGAGTATTGAGCTCACTAAATAATTATTGTCATCTAATATTGGTATGAAAGACATGAGACTTGCTGATGTGATTTTGGGATTAAAATTATAAAAAATGAGAATTGCCTAATATTGACCCAATCACATTATATTGAAAAATTTTTAAAGAAATTTAATTATTATGATTGTAAGTCTGTGTCAACACCTTTTGATTCAAACATAAAACTGTATCCTAATACTGGCAGATCAGTATCCCAATTAGAATATGCACTTGTTATTAGGTGTCTTATGTATGCGATGTATTAGGCCTGATATTGCTTTTATTGTTGGAAAGGACAGTAGATAGACTAGTAATCCAAGCCAAGCAAACTGGCAAGCAGTGTACATAATTCTAAATATTTAAAACATACTATGAATTATGGTATATACTACACTGGATATCCTTCAATTTTGGAAAGATTTTTGGATGCTAGTTGGATTACTAATTGAGATAATCATACATCCACAAGTGGTTGGATTTTTAATCTTGGAGAAGGAGCTAGTTCATGGGGCTCAAAGAAGCAAACTTGTATAGCTGACTCCACCATGGCTACAGAATTTGTAGCTTTGGCTTCATGTCACAAGTAAGCTGAATGGTTAAGGAATTTGCTTACAGAAATTCTTATTTGGCCTAAACTAATGCCTCTTGTATTTATTCACTGTGATAGTGAGGCAATTTTATCAAGAGCATGTAGTCAAATCTATAATGGAAAGTCTAGGCACATTGGTGTTATGTAAGACAATTACTTACAGATGGAGTAATCATAATTGACTTTGTGAAATTATGCCAAAATTTGACGGACCCCTTAACTAGAGGCCTTGCAAGGGATATTGTATTTAAAACTTCTAAGGGGATGGGATTGAAGCCATCATCATCTTATCACTAATGATGGAAACTCAACCCAACACTTAAAATATCAAGATCTTGGGTTCAATAAGCAAAAGTACATCATATTTTGTGACAGCAAACATTATAATATTTTTAAATGCATCCCAAAGGTTAGTGCTTGATAATTGTAACATATGGGAAAGGTTAAGCTACTTAGCTTTTAATAGACTTATAAATGTTTTAGTTACTGGGATATTTTAGATAAGTCTACCTAAGTGAGTGTAAAAGGTGTTAGCTTATATAGCTATAAGTATTGATTTTGATGATAACAAAACACATGTATTGATTAAACAAAGATTTATAAATTGTGTTTTTATAATAAGAAATGAGGTTATAAAATCAAAGTGTTTTGGACTAAAATGAATGTGTTTTTTAAAGCCTTTGATTTGAATTTCGAATTTGGACTTAACTAAAAAGTTTTGAAATCTTTGATTTTAATAAGTATTATTATAAAATTTCGGAGTTGGATGTTTTTATAAACATTTGAAATGTTTTGGGCCATACTATTATTTATGAATATTTTGGACTAAAGTGAAAGGTTTTGAGAACTTTGAAAATATGGATATTATGTTGAAGAGGACCTTTGTGCAAAACAATAAAACCCTTTAGAGCCAAATCATAATTTCAGAAAGATTTTGGAACAGCAAAATAATATTTATAACTTTTGAAATTGGACCTATTTACAAAGTTTCATAACTTTTTGGGCCATAATATAGTTTTATAAAGTTTTGAGGTCAAACTGTAAAATTAGAAACTATTTCACTGTAGCCGTCACTGTAGCAACCGGCTAACTGGTTGTGTAAATCCGGAAAACCGGTTTCGGGCAGAATGCATGCAAAATTCAAGCGGCTAACCGGATGTGAAATCCGGCAAACCGGATTCGAGGCAGAATGCAACCAAAACGCAAGCGGCTAACCGGATTAGACAAACGGCAAACCGGATGTTCAAAATTTCAAATTTGTGCTTGTAACGGTAACATCAAGCGGCAACATCAAGCGGCTAACCGGATTCCATATCCGACAAGCCGGTTCCGGCCAGAAATGAACATAACGGCTAGTTTTTGAGTTCAAACTATAAAAACTCAAAATCATTTCATTTTTGGCAAGAGAAGAAAAGCCAAGCAAGCCTAAACAAGTGCACACAACATACATTGAGCTTCATTTTCGGAAATCATCATTTTTTGAAATATCATTGTTCTTCAATTTGTATATCCACTCTTAAAGAGAGATTAAGTGTTGTATTTTTCATTTCTCAAATTGTGAGATTACAAGTGTGGGAAACACTTGGGGTAAAGAGATTGGGATATAATCTCTTGTTGTAAAGGTTCATTGACACCTTGAAGTCAATTGTAATATCTTGAAGCCTTGGGAGGCTTGGATAGTGAAATCCTCAAGCGGGTGAGCTTGGAGGCGTGGACGTAGGCGGGGATAGCTGAACCACATAAAAATCCTTGAGTTCATTTTTTTCTCTTCCCTTACTCTTTTATTATTGTGCTTGCATTAAATTTATTGTTTTCGAATTTATTAAGGCATTAGATTCGATTGTTGTGTGGTTTGCTTAGGATAATTTTAAAATTCCAATTCACCCCCCCTCTTGGGTTGCCTAGTTAGAATTTCAAAAGGTGGTGCCACTTCCTATATAATATACCTTGGCTGGTTACTAAAGCGCTCATGAAAACAGGATATAAACACAGGGCCAATCCACGTGTCTGCTAAGGAATACTTGAGAATTTGAAAACATAAGTTTAAACCAGGAATCGTGGAAGTGTACATGTGCTTTGAAGAAGTAATTACTGCTGACGAAATGATAAAGGGTATATCTGAGAACTACCGACAATTTTACGGCTTTTTTAAATTTTAAGGTGTTAATGGTACATGGCTTGTGATCTCTCAGTGCAGACCAGACTAACGTCCATTCGGGTTCGCCTCTGGAATTTACGTCGAGAGTTTCCCGCCGATATACCTCTTGGTTTAAATCTTTAAAAATTATTTAGCAAGCCTAGCAACAGGGTTTTGCAAAATTAAACATGCATTACGGTGTTCTAGGGGCTCATAGACTGTGTTAAATCTAGATCTCAGAAATAACACTCTGATTGGAGAGAGAGAGAGAGAAGAAAATACAACAAGAGGCAGAGATCCGGTCTCTTTGCTCTTGAGGAACGTACTTTTTATATGGCAGATCTGATACAGATCAGTCTGCAAACATGCTTTAAAAAAGAAAATACAGAAATTTAAACGTGCAGAAATTAAATTACTTTAAAGGTAAATTGCAAGAATTTAAAAGTATATAATTTAAATTGTAGAAATTTAAATGCTTTAAATAAATTTATTACAAGCTTTAAAAATTAAAAGTACAAAAGATTCTTACAAGTTGTGTTCTGGATCTTGTTCTTTAGAAGAAAAAGAAAGAAAGAAAGGAAAATTAGAAAGACAAAATAAATTCAAGGATTAAATCCTTGATACCTTTCACCAGATTTCCTTTGGTAGAGAGAGAGAAGGAGAAGAGAGAAAACGAGAGAAGAGGGAGGGGTTGGAAAAAATCTGAGGAGTCTAAGTCTTCTTTCAGATTTTTATATACAAATTTTAAACTGTAGCTTGTCTACTGTTCACTGTAGCGAAGCTGTAGTATCACTGTATACTGTGGCGAAGTTGTAGCATTTTACTGTTCACTGTAGCGAAGATGTTGCTTTATACTGAAGGCTTTGTAGAAACTTTATAGAATACAGAGGTCGGGTGAAGAGACATGTGCGCTCTCACTTGTGTCCAAATGACCACCCGAATACAAACAGAATAAAAATACTCTTTTTTTTTAGGAAATATAAATTACATACTGTGCTTTACAGGGGGGAAAATGCCAAAACAATCATCTTCATTTTCATCCCCAAGGGAAATAAATGGCTCTTCATCTTCATTGTCTTGATCAGAGGACTCTGCAACAGATGGCTCAGATAGTGTAGACAGAAGTTGCTCCATGACTTTAAAATATTCAGATTCTGTCTTCGCACTAGCTAGAAGGGCTTGAGCTTTAGAGCGCTGTGCAAGGAAAGAACTGTAGGCTTTAACGTCTTCAATGCTAGGCTTAAGGAGGTTGACCTAAGCCAGGATTGAACTAAGGCTTCGGTCAGTTTGGTTTTTTCATCAAATTTAGACCACCATTTAATTTTAAAACATCTTTGAAGAATTAATTGGGTGTCTTGTGTGTGGTATTGAAAACGCCACATCCAGACCCAAGGAAGGAAGAAATTTGTACAAAAACAGAGAAAATGAGGAAACCTCTTCTCGGACTCAGAAGGAATGTAATGGGCTTTAAAAAGGTTAAAGCAGTTGGTGGCATTTGGAGTTAAAATATATGGGCTAGGCTTAAAGAAGATCCACCACTGTTGAAACCAGTTTGGGAGGCTTTGAACGGTTATTTTTGAATTGAAGAAAAATAACCATGAGTGTGATTTTTTAGGATTTTGAAGGAAGAAAGTATTAAACCATGCCTGTTGGTAGTCCCAATAAGAGTAGGATAAACAGTGTGGTATTTTGAAAAGAAAATTGGCGGGGAAGGCTTTTTGTTTATGGAGTGATTCACCCAATGGTTTGGGCTAATGACTTGTAAAATAGTGGCCGTGGAATAGGGCGGCTCAAAATGAGATTCACTGTGAAAGAAATGTTTGAATTTAACTGACCCAATGGCTTCCAGAATGCTTTGATAATAGGATTGGGGCTTTGTAAAATCCCATGATTTGAAAAACCATCCTTTTGGGAAGAACTTTGAAATTGCTTGAAATTGATCAGAACTAAAACCCACCTTTCATAGTTAAAACATTTTGAGAATGGGATTTATGATGCCAATCCGACTTTTGAGAAAGTTTAGATTGTGAGACCACAACCTGGGAAGAAAAGTTTTCAGGGGAAATAATTTCTTTAGATAAAGAAAGTTTTAGAATGTCTTTAGAAATAGGTTTTTCAATTTCAAAATTTTCTTTTGGAGAAATTTGATTTTGAGAAAAGCTTTGTACACTATTGTACATCTACTGGAATCAATATAGAACATATAATTCTACATGTGTATGCACAAAATAGATTGGTAGAATCATTGATTAAACAACTTTAGGTAATTGCAAGAACTCTACTATTAAGTACATGATTAAGAATATTTGCATAAGGTCATGCTATTTTACATGCTGCAGTACAATAGTGTTTGAATGCACAAAAATAGGACCTCAGCATCGTTTGGGGATCTATTTTAGGTATAACTCATATTTAATTATCAGATATTTGGAACCCTTGACAAGTTATCTTTTTACCATATAGTGTGCATATTATCACTTCAATGACATAATTTTCTCATCATTAAGGGAACAAAAAATGCCTTCTAAAGTAAGATATAAATGTTTTTGGAAAGTTTCTACTATATCTCATTTAAATCGTCACACCAATCGGTGTGAAAGTGAAGTGCAAAAGATAGTTCGTTTGCTACAACTGCAAATCAATTGCCAGATGCATTTACTAATATATCAAAAGTAACTAAATCACGTATTTCTGTTGTTAATACACCAACCTAGGTGATTGTTCCTACTAAAAAATCAAGTGTAAAGCAACTAATGACTTATCTATTGTATGCTAGAAGCATAACAGATGACTGGGTTCTAAAGATACTATTTCCCAAAAGAGACACATGTCCTAAAAGAGACACATGTCCTTGAAGAGA
Organism: Citrus glauca; assembly: GCA_029633175.1. NCBI lineage: Eukaryota > Viridiplantae > Streptophyta > Magnoliopsida > Sapindales > Rutaceae > Citrus > Citrus glauca. The sequence continues at coordinate 2,765,375 of JAQOOD010000006.1, forward strand.
CATAAGTCCCTTGAGATGGCGTCCCTAAAGAGACATTGGCCCTTGACAAAGCACAAAAATCTAAAAATGAAGAAAAGTTTGCAAATTATACTTATACAAAGAAAATGTGGGATAATAATAAGATTATTATCGACAATGTATTTCATTCACAGTAGATAGTAGATTTACAAATGGTTTTGAGACTAAAACTTTTGATGAATGTAGTTAAACACATGATTGACCTCAATAGAAAGAAGTAATTTAAGCAAAATTAACTTCTCTATCCAAACATAAAATACATGGATCTATAGTCCATATACTTAAAGATGTCAAACCTATTCGATACAAATGATTAGTTATAAGGAAGAGTATTTTTGTTGTCACCTCATCTAATCACTCAAAGATTTTTGCTCTATATGAAACAAGTAAGGAATGTATATGGCTACATCTCTCATCTATCATATTCAACAGCACGTGTAATCTAACTTCTATTACGGACATTTCAACAGCAATATTTGAGGACAATACAACCTATATTGACAAGCTAAAGGAGGATATGTCACGAGTGGAACAAAATACATTTCAGCAAAGTTTTTCTGCACTCATGTGCTCTAGAAGAGCAAGAAAATTGATGTCAAACATATATATTCCATTGATAATTTTGTAGATCTTTTTAACAAAGCTTTACCTATTTCAACATTTGAAAAGTTAGTCTATTGGCATTCATCGACTAAGTAGATCATAAAATTGATATTTGTCTCTTTGAGGGGGAGCAGGGAAGCATAAATATTTAAGAGAAGAACTTCTACAAAAATTGGACAGATGTGTATTTTGCTCTTTTTCTCAATTACCAGATTTTACCATCTGGTTTTTACTGATTAAGGTTCTTAATGAGATAGTTATTATAGAACATTTAGTGCCGTTTTATGATCATCTTAAAGTGGTGGACATCCAAATTGTTGTATAACAGTGTATTTACCATCACTTTAACATAGTTCAATTATGGCTTAAATTTAATGAGCCTACGGTGTTTTTATTTTACAAATTGAAGTTGATGAAAATTTTCACTATAAATAACATTCAATTGTAATCAAAAGTATTCGGCTTCAATACGAAGAATTTAATACATAGAAAGTTCTTTTTTTTTTCTCTGCTCTTATCAATGACTGTTTAATTATCAACCTACTTAAATTTTAAGAATATTTAACTAGTCGAGGGTCTCCCCTACTTGTGACAAAAAGTTTAAACTTTTGAAAGTTCCACTGAGGGTTTAAATCAATGTATAATATCTAGAATTGCATAATAAGCAATCAGCACAGGAAGGGATACAATCGTTCCGAAGATAACCCTGAAAGAAAAGGAGAAAATATATTAATAAAGCTTATTTCAAGTACTTTGGAAGTAAATATTATGGTTTATTTATTAAAAGTTTATTTCGAGTACTTTGGCATTAAATAATATGGTTTATAGTTTTGTGAAAATTATCATGCATTTATGCTGTTGACTATCAAAATGAAATTGGTAGTATTTTATGCATAATTTGAAAAAAGAAAATGGTACTTAATCTATTAAAGAATTTGTAGTAAAGAATTTGATCACAAACTTACGCAGTGCTAAGAACATCGGTATGCAGTCCATATTCTTTAGCAAATACGAAGGTAGTAATGGCTTCTGGAAGAGCTGCCTGCAACAAAATATGGGCAGAAAGTAAGACCTGAGATCAAATTTATGTAAAATTGTCTAAATGCGTACAAGCTATTTTTTTGTTTTGTGTTTTTTTTTTCATTCAGTGTGTGTATATATGATGAGCTAATTTTTTTTAATATTTTAGAAATATTTAATTGCTAGTTATTGGATAAAAGTATGTAATTAATTAAGCAATATATTATTATATTATCCATGCATGTGTGGTAGAAAATTATTAAAAGTTAAATACAGATCAACTCAGTATTAGATGCATGTTCATTATACAAATTTTTTTTTTAAATCAATCCAATTATGTTTTATAAATTGACAATTCAATCTACACAAAAATATTCGTACACCTATGTGTGTCATCAATGATACTTTATATTTTTATTATTTACTGTAGATACGATGAATACACAATTAAAAAAAAATTAGTGCCGTAACTATGTCCATTAAAATATATTAATAAATCGTATATTGTTATACATACAATTTTGATAGAAAATTACAAAGAATTGAATATAAATGAATTCAGATCTAAATCTATTATATAAATATTTTTTTTAATTAATCCAATTGTGTCATATAAATTGACAACACCGTCTGTACAGAAAAATTATTCGCACAACCGTGTGCGTCCACAATAAGAAAAACAATTCGTGGCATAACTATGTCCGCTAAACGTCACTTTAGAAAAGTCTTAAAGTCATTCATGCAGACATGCACTAATTAATCATCAGTTTTATTAGAATTCATTGGAATCGTTGAAAGATTTTCTGTGGTCGGGTTTAACGACTGAAACTCTCCCCCAGTCTAGAGTGCTGGCGAAAAAATTGCAGAACATGGGATTCCACTTATTTAGTGCACTCCAAACAGCGAGTGTATTTTCCAACCACCCACACAAACCATAAGTACAAAAGATATAGAATTATTTATAATATTAAACTGTTATTAATATGTCCCGAAATATTTTACTAATCTTAAATCCATTAATCCAGAAATTAACTTTAAACTTATGCTAATATTTCTATAACATGAAAAATGTGGTATAAAAATATTATAAATAAAATATATAATATCGATTTTAAAGGTTTTTTTAGAATGTTAAATAGAATTATTTATACTATTAATCTATGAAACAGATTTTGTTAATATTAAAACAAATCTAACATATTAATAATATTCAAAATAACTTTTTTAATATTTTATATATAAGATTATTTTAATAATATATTTGTATTTGTTATAGAAATTTATTTAAAATATTTTTGTGTTGTTATAATTCAAAGGTACAATCATCAAAAAGGAATATGTGTATGTGTGGCAAAATTTATAAAAAAAATCCAGTACAGTTTAGCAACAGTATCTAAATTCTTTTTTGTAACCGAATTTGCGTTGTGGCATGAAATATACAAAACTATGAAGGGTTACGTTGTTACCTGAATGATTGAAACACGCAAAACATCACCACGCAAACCAGCAGCAATGGAACCAATCGCCATTGCTGCTGGTCCTGCTATGAACTTTAAAACCATTCCGAAAGCAGTGAGGCTAGGGCCACATGCTAGCAACTTTTCCTGTAAAGCCATGAAGATCCCTGTATAATTGAAAAAAGAAAACCCTACTAATTAATTATTAAAGTTCTTATTTTGCTTTATTCTCAATTAACAAACCCTAAGCTCACCCATGCTAAACATGGCAGTGCCAGTCCCAGCTTTTGACATGATCAGTATAGATCCCTCTATGATGCTTGGCATATTAAAATGCCACCTGCGTTAAGAGTTATTAAATTATGTTAATTACTTTTATGTGATCATCTTGCTTACATAATATGTACACACACACAAACATATATATATATAAAGGTCGCCAACATTTGCCCAATGGTGTTAAATTAGCTTTATTGCCTGAGTTTAAATTCTGGAGATGTAGGGGCTAAAAAATTAAATTAATTTTCCCCACCTTTACCTTTTTAAATAAAGTGAAAATAAAAAAAGCTTACCTGTTTGCCACAAAAGCCCAGGCTAGACCAATAACACAAGCATATGAATTAGGGTTCTTGGCTAATTTCAGCCACACAACCTTCATCAAATGCCAAAATGAAGGCCTGCTGGAACTTGTTGCATGACCTTCCTCTAAATCCTCTAAAGCATTCCCAGCCCTTCGGAATTCCAAAATGAACAAAAAAATTGTAAACCACACGATGGATTGAAATACAGATGATTGAACCACGAGATCAACAGCCATTTGGCCATACATGGCTTTCATTAAGGGAACTCCTAAAACAAGAGTATTGGTGAGAGTACACAAAGAGAAGTTTGTGATACACCAAGAAAAACTGCTTCCCTTTTTACTACACATGCCCCAAAAGGCTAAAACAATCACAATGATCAGCTTGGACATAGCATCAGCTCCAATGAATCGATAATTCATGTTGAAAGGATCAACATGAGTTGTGAATTCAATGGTGAATAAAGGAAGAGTGAAATAGCAAACCAAGCGATTTATGGCAGCACACTCTTCTGGAGCAATTATCTTCCACCATTTCACAGAGCCATAACCTAAAATTAAAGCAAAGTAAAGTGGCACCATTGCCACCATAACTTTGTAAACATCTTCCCAACCGATCATTCTTTTTTTCTATCTTTGAGATACTTGTATTGAAATAATGTGAAGTTTTTTTTTTTTTTCATTTGATGAACTAACAACGATAGTATCTATTTATATTAACTGAAGAGAATAAGGTCACGTTTGTACTGACCTGTAATCCACTTTTGTTGTGAATTCAATGGATTATTTCACCAACCCATGCCTTATTATTCTTGCAATAGATAAACGCCAGCAGAAGAGAACTTTACTGTTAATTACGTAGCAAATATCAAAAGTTGTTTATGCCATTAAAATAACAATAATATTAGGGATGTTGTATGCTCTTTTAAAGCATATTAATTTATTTTCTGATTAATAAAATATTTGAGATATTTTTAATTGCATAAATATATATTGAATAAGGTTAGTTTAATCATATTATATGTATTTATGTGATCATCATATGGATTCACAGAAGATATAAATACAAGTTATCTTATGATTAAATAAATTTAGTTCGCAGTTGATAAATCGAGTTGGACATTCTATTTATGTTTAGACTGTAGTAAATTCATTGAATGATTTATTTTAATCATATATGAATTTATTGATGTAGTTTGACTACATTGAGCTGAATCACATATGAGATTTAATTAACCTTGAAATGACTATCAGACTTATTAAATCTCATAGGCATTGATTTTACTGTAATCTTAATCTTAAGTTAGTTATGATTTCATTATTGTAATTGTTATTCCATTTGAGTTACCAATGAGCACGACACACACTTGTGGTCAAAATTAACTAGTATCTTGGTGGGAGCAATTATGAGTTGGAGTTATAAATTAACAATATAGAATTTGTACAACACATTTCTTGATGGGTTTTCGGCACTTGATTATAGAATTCTCTGGCCATAGTGTGTCACCATATTTAGTATGTTGAAAATGATCTTAAAGAAAACCAGTAAGTATCAAGAAACAAGATGTAAATAAATCAATTCAACAGTTGAGATATCGATTTAATTAACGATGTGGTACAAAGGATTATGCAGTAAAGAAATCAATGTGGCTTGGGACAAATTATTATTCGAACATACAATTATAGAGGTTAGTTCTAATCTTATGTTCCCAAATGATCCCCGGGTTAGCTCATTTAATTGACCGCACCACTACTTGATTAATAAGTAAGATAACTAGCTATTTAGGTCAAAAGTCTAAACATATCATTTAGTAGGAGACTCCATTTAAAATGCTTATGTGTAAGGGACTTTATGTTATTTTACAGGATGGCCCCCTATGGAAAAAGCAAGAGTAAAGTGACTTTTATTTTTTATTATTTGGAGTCTAGGGTTTTCACTAAAAGTAGATATAAATGCTTATTTTCTCTAAAGAAAGAGAGAGCAGCCACTTTATACAGATCAGAAAAAAATATTTTTCTCTCTATTGTTGAGAGAAAATTTTTTTCCTGCTAGTTGTTTTAGTGGTGATAAAGGCACCCACATGTCAAGTGCAGATCAAACCTGAGTTATAACCTAGATGATCATTGGTGACAGTTTGTGATCTAACAGGCGTGGTGGTGACGGATCGTGATCTGAGAGCCTAAATTACTTTAGTAGAAAAAACCAAATCGGATTTTCATGGTGCGATTTCTAGATTACATATTCTTATATATTGTATAAGAGCGATCCTAAAAGTTTATTAAAAAAATATAAAAAACTGAATTTTCTCCTACAATTTATGCTATTAAAATAACAATAATATTAGAGATGTTGAGATTTGAGCCTCAACTTAAGTCCCAATACTATGTATTCATAGTTTGTAAAATTACTTAAAGCTAAGACAAGACACGTCTACGGCAAAGATCTTGGAAACAAATATTTTTCAAGGGTTTTCTAATTAATTTCCGGTAACAAGTATTTATTATATGCAATATTATTTCTTTCATCTTGGATAGCTTTAGTCAAGGCCTCAACACAAGTAGATTCTTCTTTAAAATATATAAGCTTGTGTTGACCCAACAATAAAATCAAGCCATTCATGATATTTTCTTTTACTTAGCTTTCATATTTTTTTTATGCACAATAAATTGTAATATTTTTAATTAGTGTAATTAATAATATAAAAAGGAATAAGTTTATAACTTAGTCCACAAAGTAAAACCTCACTAATTAATACCCAAAAAATTAATAATCTTGATTATATAATAGTTTTGGCTATTTCTGAATTAGGGACAACATATTGCATTAATGATTCGATAAATTTAGAAGAAAATGAACAATAAAAATTCATCTTTTCATATAGGACCCTTGTCGTAAAAATATTCATCATGGAAAATAATAATTAACTAATTTGAAACTATGAGGCTTTCATAAAATATTATTCTAATGTTGCTTCCTTCTTTATGATATGCTAATGAAGATATCGCAAAATATGTTTTCAGGTCTTAAAGTTATTAACTTATATCAAGGCTTTATTGTAGTGAGTGAAATTAGTATAAGGAGAGCAACTGACAAATAGATTCGAATTTAGTATTGAGCTGATCTTAATAATATGTAATTAAATTTTAATCTTAATAAATGTCCGCTTGGAAGATGATTATAAAAGTTAAACACATCTCAATAAAGTTAATGAAGTTAAGCATGCATGCCTCATCTCAACATTGGATACAAATTTCAGACACGGATTTTCTTCCCTTTTGGATAGCTTTAGTCAACGCCTAAGCTGTTTTACTATTTTATATAGGCTTACAAGTATTTTCTATTAGAAAGCTATTTTATCTCTTAAACGAAGAATAAGGTCATATGTTTAGTGTGTGGTGACCTGTAACCCACCTTTGTCGTGGATTCAGTGGACTATATTTCATCCACATTTGCGAATCCACTTTTGTTCTTATACTTCTAACCACTATTCATTGTTATACATGTTGATACCCAAATTCCGAAAGTTGTTTTAGAATGAAAAGTGAAAACAAGAATTGGTGGCCAGTCTTTTACAATAATTTTTTGTGAAAACATCTGTTTTTCCTTTAAAAAGGCAAATTTTGAATTGGATTCTTCTCTGATTTTAATTTTCTAAGTAATCCCTGGTAGCAAGTGTTAAAAATGGTTTTCTGTTTTCCCTCTTATGTCTTGTTCTTAGTTGGCATTGACTCTGATTTCAATGGGCGGTTGAGAAAATTTTAGTATTGTACGGTTGTAAGTCGTAGTCCCACATGGGGCCAGAAGTGAAAACACAAACGACTACAAGCTAATGCACACTCTACCGTCACAAGCTTGATTTTTGCAGTTGAGTTCAGCTCATGATTCGTATAGTTTAGTATGAAATGTTGGAATTATATGTGCATTTAAAAATATTAATGCCCTATGTTGGAATAAGTGAGAGCAATTATATTTTTGTTTTATTGATTTGAAAAGCAATTATATTTTTGTTTTAATGATTTGAAAATAGTTGTGTATTTGATCTAATTATACGCCAGAGTTGAACAAGCCAAATCTACATGTGATTTTGGATTATTCAGGCTGAATTAAATTATCAGATACATGGATGGCTAAATGAGGAAAAATGAGTAGCTAATTTAAATTGAATTAAGTAAAGCACTTTAGAGTTTCTCGATATAATAGAGACATACATAGCCTTTAATGATGCCTACTACAATGATAAAAGAATAGAACAATCCAATTTTTGTAATGAACTCTCTACTTCTTCCTCATATTTTTCTTCACTAATTTTCTATTGCTGTTCAAAACAATCGTTTTCAGAGTGCATCTTCACAATAGTTGTCATTATATTCTTGAGATCAAACTGTTTTATTTGTCCTTTTTGCTTCAGAAGATCTTTCTTTGATGCTGCGCATTTGATCTTATGGACAAGTGCTCTTGTATGCCTTGACAGATTATTTGCTGGTCAACTTAAAACTTCCATGTTATGGGATGCAACTTTTGTGTTCACAGTTGTAAGTTCTTCATTGCTAGGTGCAACGTCTTAGTTAGATATTTATGTCTCTATTCTCAAACTATTGTTCATCGCCTTTGCATTTGCTGACTGAAGTTGCTATTTCGGCTAATTTTAGAGTTTAGGAAAGCAATATTGACTCATATTTCTAACATGAAACTAATACTTTTGAGTATGAGATTGATGGATCGTGATGAGCAAGTGATGAATATAGGCATGGCTCTTAACCTCGCCAGTATGGATGAGGTCAATAATGAATAACAAGAGCAACTAAACACATTTAAGAACTCATAAGTAAGAAGCCTATTAATTAGGTGAGGCCCGGAAAGAGCCATTACTTGTTTTTGGAAAAAAAAAAAAAAAAGATTTGCGAAGCGACCTAATTGGAATGATGGACCTCCATGAAGGTTACAAATTACAGTGGATTGTTGTATGTGATACTAAGAGCTAGTTTGGTAATGCGGTAGTTTTTAAATAATTGTTATTAATTATAATGTAGAAATAATTAATTGTGAAGAAAATGAATTAAATATCTAGTAAATTTATTTTTAAAAGTATTATGAGTTTTAAAAATATTTGTATGTGTTTGGTAAATCTTACTTTAAAAGTATTTGTATGTGTTTGGTAAATCTTACTGTTAAATTATTGTAAGAATATAAATGACAGAATTAGATATAATGTTAAATAAAATTTATTTACACATTTATAAACATGAATATAAAATATTTTTATTGTGTATATATAATAATTGATAATTAAAATAAATATTTTATAGCTTTGATTTTATTTTTTATTTTGTTATCTCAATAGAATAAGGATGATTTTAGATTTCTATAATGTATATGAGTATCTATATGGAATTATATTAAGTATAAAATTGATATTCAAAATTAGAGTTTAACAAGTTACTTTCTTCTTTACTTTTTAAAATCTGTTGTAGGGTGAAGTAGTTTTATCAAGAGTAATTTTCAAAAAATTTATGAAAAGACTAAAATTAACTTTTAACTTATTAAAATTACTTTTGAGTTTTCCAAAAATAATTCTAAATAGTTCTTAAAACTTATATTAGGCAAAGGTAAGTAAGTACAATTAAGTATAGTATCATTTTTGTAAATAAATAAATAAATAGTCTTATGCACATCCTATTTTCATAAGTTCTACCCATGGGTTAAAAACTTACACCTGCAGGGTATATGGAACTGACACCTACTTGACACCTACAAGGGATATGGAACTGAGTATATGATCGATATCTTGCAACTTTGTGACTTCTGCATACGTATAGGGTGACATAAGTTACAATTCTGCAATCAGCATAATATTAATCTAGTTAATTTGAGCTTCGGTTTCTACTACTTCTAAAACAAAAGAAAATTGAAAAAAAAATCGCAAAATGAAATCAATGTACAATATCCAGAATTGCATAATAGGCAATCAGCAGAGGAAGGGATACAATCGTTCCGAAGATAACCCTGAAAAATAGAAAAAGAAAATACACTAATTAATTTTATTTAAACTATTCTATTACATTGAAATTGGTAGCCTTCTTACTTCTATTTTATTTTTTATACAAAATTTTGAATTATATTAAAGAAACTTTAGTGAAAAGTGTGACAAAAAATTTACGTACGCAGTGCTAAGAACATCGGCATGCAGTCCATATGCTTTAGCAAATATGAAGGAAGTAATGGCTTCTGGCAGAGCTGCCTGCAAATATATGTAAAAGCACAAGAAATAAAATTGTCTGAATGTCACTTGCATACGTCTTAAAGCATAAACCTTAAGCATTAAAACAAAGTTAACTCCTCAGTCCCCACAGTTAAAGCATGAAGATAAAATTTGTATTCCGCTCAAGGAATATGCCGTTATATGGGCAATACATCATATCAAAGATATAAAAGAAAACTAGATATTTTCATAACAACATAAAAACTTGATGATTTTATAATTATAATTTCGAGATTGGGAGATCATTGAGAATTGAATTTGAATGATTCTTTCCTCAACCACAAACTTTTAGTTGATATGAATAGGTGCTATTTATATACACACACATAGTTCTTCTCCAGTGCGGGCACCTTTACTTTTTTCTATGAGAGAGTTTCTAAGCTGTACAGTTTAAAAAAATTATTTTCTACTATTGTTAAACCACACGGCTTTATAGTTTATTTAAAAATAAGCCTATTAAACCATAGAGCTTTAGAGCGCATTTGCATTGAAAAAGAAAATGAGGATACCCGCACTTGAGCATATACATACATACATATATATATATATATACACGTGTGTGTGTGACCTACTAGTGATGCAATTTACTTTTTAAAATTGACAAAAATAATACAAAATAAAATGCCATGAATGATAAAATTAGATTTTCAACAATAGAACAATTTCTTATCTTTACGATTATTATATATTGCGTGCTTGGGCAGGAGAAGTTATTGCACTACGGGCTGTATTCGGCTAAGAAATTGAATTGAATGGACTTAACTAGCTTAAAATGTATCATATTAAGGTGTATTGAAGTTTAACTCTAGTGGCCATATTTTGTTATGTTTATGAACTGTATTACATAGTTTAATATTTTATACTGTTATTTATTAGTAAACTATTATAATTTTAGCTTATTGCTAAAAATAAAACATGCTCATCACCGCCATGTGCCATCGGCCATCCAATCCGGTGTCGATTACCTTTAATTAAGTTCACCATCATTAAAATCCTTGTCATCGCTTCCACCGGGTATAAATATATGACCGAGAATAGATCTTTATTTCCCCATTAACCAACAGTTAAAAGTTTATGGATCCCAAAACTTTAACTATAGTCTGTAGACTTATGGAGAATATGAAAGAGATTCTAAAGCTAATGATGAGAATTTTAATGGTACTCAATATGACGGTAAATGGGCTGCGTACCGTGTATGAATTTTATGAGCTAGACATAGCATAGATTACTTTATGTAGTGCAGATTAACTTATTGCAGACTATTAAACAAATAGAGTGATGATTAAAATTCAACTAGACACTATTCAGGCTAAAAATGAATTTAAAAAAAAACTAATGCTAAAAAGGAAATAAAAATCTACTTTAATCTGAGATTTAATGCTGGGGATATCATTTCTTAATAGAAAAACCTAACTCTCCCCTTTTTCTAGCGCACTGGAGAAAAAAATTTGCAAACATGGAATTCCACTTATTTGTGCCGTCCAAATATCGCTGACCATTCCACATCCCTAGGCAAATGGATGCACAAAAGATACAAGTATCTTATTTCAAGAGTTAAGCTGTTGATAACCCTGCTAAAAATCCCCGCCTTTTATATTTACCCTTTTAATCTTAATTTTTATTTTCATTTTTTGACTAACTCAATGGAACAAGAGGAATTATTAATTGAAAATAATAATTAACACGTAGTCGAGTTTAGGGAAACATAGTGATCGGCCCATTAAAAATTGCAGGAAAATGATACAGAAATTAAAGGAAAACAAAAGGAAGACAGGATGAAATTAACACTATGACTCATAGTCTATGAGGTTAATTGATTTTTTAGATCATTGGACCTCATAGACTATGAGTCATAGTGTTAATTGATTATTTTATTATTTTCGTCTTCAGTCATGTAATTTTGTAGTTAATTTTGGCTTCCTTCTTTTTATTTTTCTCTTTAAATTGCATCATTCAAAATTGCAGAGCTATTACAATTAGAAGCAATGCTCTCGAATACAAGAAAAAACAAAAATGCTTGAGAAGTTTAAATCAAAGCAAAAGGAAAATTAGCAATTACATCCTTTGAAAAAAGCCGAAGAGTTGTCGTGGGATGAGAATCCCACCACATGAAATCCATAAATTTAACCTTAATTATTAATTATTTAATTATACTAGAAAATGTCTAATTAAAGTCACGTTTGTACACTACCATAAAAAGAAAAATTAAATGAGGCTTAATTTTATATCACTATATATGGGTGTATGAAAACTATGAAAGCAAATTGATCTTTCAACTGCCTATTTTTTTTTTTTTTTGAAGTCTATATCCATGGTGAAGAGCCAAATAAGAATATTAGTCGCAGATCAATTTTAGGATTAACATGAAATGAGTTCCTTCTAAAAATGACTTTGATGAATAAAGAGAGGCTAAGGCTAAAGGATTTTGCAAACTCGTAATGTTTCTTTTTTAGAGTTCTTGTTTCTATTTAGCTTTAGAGTCAAATTGGCTTCAAAATAAAACTTTATAGTTTTTACTAAATTTCAAAATTAAAATTTTATTAAAAAAAAATTGGTCTTTGACATAGTGCAGAAGTGATATTACATGTTGTTCAAGCGTACATTTTTGAAACTCAAGAAAAAATAAAATATTAAATACTAAATTATCCAAAATCTAAAATGCCTAATTTATTCTATCCTATATACTTCCCACGTCATTTTTCTTCTTTCTCAACAACAATGGTGATCTCTTTTATATTATTAATTTTTTTTCCTCAGTTGCGCTGTTATATATGTTTACTTGATGGAGTATATGTAATAATTCAATAGTTCTTCCCAAGCACTCACCTTCCATGCATGGAGATCGAAATTCTCAGTTACAAAAAATAAAATTAAACTCCAAACTATATATGTGCTTATGGATTTTCAGAATTTTTTTATTAGCTTTTCACCTGATCTGGTCAAGACAAAATAAAAATATGCTTGTGCAATTCTATTACCAGAATGCTATAAGAAAGTGGGAATCGAGTTGACATTGGGCTGGAGCACTCAAGCACAAGTAAAAGAAAGAGTAGTGGTGGTACTAGAACAAGGTGGTGGGAGATATATCCATGCATCCATGTATACAATACAAGACCACCACTAAACAAAAGTTTTCAGTAGCGGATTCAATCACCATCATCAATTATAGAAAAATATTGCTGGTAACAAATGAATAATATGGATCTATTTGCAGTGAATTCTAATTTATATTTCACTGGGATAGAGTTGAACAAACGAGAAATAAAACGATCATTTACGTCACTATTTCGCTTCAGATCATAAAATAAAATTACAATAAAACTTCTATGGAATAATATTGTTAGGAATTTTATCTTAGAGAAGTTATTTATCAATCTATAAATGAATAATTTATTAATTTAAGAATAATTTTATATTTTAATTGCTCGTGTCATCTTGTTATGTATACTATTCCTTTGACCAAGATTCTTGTATAAATTGCAAAACTATCATGAATATGTGAAAAATACAAATAAGCGTTATGAACATATACATCAAATAAAAAAATTAATGTAAGTACATTGTACATAGACATAAAATTAATGTATGTACTTTTCAAATTTAATATCTCAGAAGTTAAAGTGTTTCAATTACTTAAAGCATATAGAACATAAACTCTATAAATACATCTATTATAGTTTTTTTTTTAGTGTCATATCATTAGATGCATATTTTGACGAGTTAAAATGAGAAAATTGAAGTTGTCAGGGAAAAAAACTCCAAAATATTATGAATTTATTTGTTATTTATTATCAATAATTTTTGTAGTTGACGAATTATTAACTTATATTTTCATAGGGTTCTAAAGGATTCAAAACAAAAATTTATCTTATACATTTAGCAAGATTGCCCTAAGTTGGGACCCGAAAATTTTATTATTTAATCAAGATTATTCATTTATTGAATTAATTTATATAGGTTTTACCGTATAAGAAGTCCAAACTATTAAATTAGATTTTTTCATAACATTAGAAATAATGAGGATCTAGAAAAGTAACTTTTTAATCAATCCTTAGAGATGACCAAAAACACAAGAAGCCGATTCCATGAATAAGTTAGTTGAAAGTTACAAAATCAACGTATAAAAAAGGAAATTAGAAAATAAAATCATGCTAGAATTTAGAATTATACATTAAAGATAGTCATTAGGCTAGAATATAGATTTATACGGTAAAGTAATATGTAGCACTTAAGTTTTCTAAAAAAAATATTTTATCACGTGATGTTTTAATTATTATTATTTCACCACCAAATAATTAATTCCGTTTAAAAAATAAAGATGTAACAAGAGTATTTAAGATATTTTAATTTAATAAATTTAAGCAGTAGTGAGTATTAATTGGTGAGACTATTTAAACTCATAAAGAAGTTACTCTTTACACCCCATTTTCGTGACACTCTACAATGAAATTTAGACAATTCTTATTTGCTTTTAAACACCCCACTTTATTTAAAATGTACCCTATTATATACTATTCTTTTCTGCCATAATGGTGTTCTAGAAGATTCATAAAATCTTTTCTACTATTATTTTATACCCATAAACTTGGTTGAGAGTTGCTTAAAAATTATTATTTTATTATTTTTAATTTTATTATCATTAAATATTATTACTAACTACAACAATTTAAAACAACAACAACAATAATAATAATAATAATTTACTTGAGAATAAAAGTGAAATCATAAAATTTAGGTGGGAGTAAATTGGGGAGTTCAAAGAATGGGAACTTGATTCCCTACTCCTCATAGGAATCAAGTTCTCATTTTTTAATTTCAAAAATATGTGAGTCCTACATGCCTCATTTACATTCCCACCTCTATTTCTGAAGTAATCCATAAATCATTTTCATTATGGATTATGATTTCGGCAAGTATATGCACTATAAAAGATTTAGGTATAGTGTTTTAGTTATGGATACACGGTGGGAATCCTTTCCTTGGTATCCTTATAGTCTTTAGCCGTGCATGGTCTGGATAATAATTCGGTCTTATTTTTCTAAAGAAAGTTTCGTCAAAGTGAAAAGCTTATTTTGATAAAAATTTTAACAAAATTTGATGATGAAGATAAGATTAAATTTATATAAGGATAATTTAGTATTACAAAATTTCAAATGAAAATGGGTATGGACATGGTTATTTAAACCTACCAAATCCATTAGACTACCTACTAAACCCAGTGACTAAATACTTACTATTAAATTTTGGAAGTTTAGGTTTTTTACTCAATAATCTACTACCTAATAAACCCTTAAATATTTAGATTTCTTAAATATTGTTCAGATAGTCTACACCAAACATAAATAAAACTTTCAATTATTTATTATGCAGCAAAAATTCACAAAATGAAAATAAATTACTGAACATATGTTTGAAAAAAATCTGTACAAAATATTAATGTTCGATTAAATTTATTTTTTAATGAAAAAGTGCATGCAGTTTAATGATATTATGATTTGTGTATGTATTCAATTCTATTAAGGTTTCCCAATTTATTCCTCTCAATTATTTTTTAAATACCTAAATCAATTTTGAGTACAATTTTCCATTTTAATCTCAAATCTTTCAATCGCACCAACATTACTTGAGAAATCTTTACGAAGTATTTGTCATAATTTTTTACATTCTTTTATTTTTTTAACTTTACTCAAGTCTCATTTTTCATTTTGTTAATGTTAGTTTGGTTTAATTGTGTTCATACACATAAATATTGAGTTTTTTTTTGGCCGAACAAATTTTGAACACTTTAGAAAAACTAATATTCAAAATGTTCGGCTGTAATAATAACCCTACCTATATTTACTGAAGAGTATTTTAATGGGTTTAAATAGCCCCACCACATTTTATTAGAGTAAATGATTTATTGAGTATTTTAGTTCGGTTCAAATAACCTTACCCAAAATTTTATCATATCATCGCAAGGATTCAGTTTTGGAGGTAGTTCAATTAAAAAACCAATTTTATTGTTGAGATAATTCAAAAGAGAGAGATGATTCTTTTAGAGATTGTAGATGAAGATCTGACTGAGATAAAAGTAGAAGTTAGATGTAGCTTGAATTTTGGATCAAGATTTTCTCATAAGATAAGGGATCATCAATATTTACGTTTTTATTTTATTCTTTTTTTTTTTAACTACCAGCTAATAGATCAAATCAGTCTTCAGTTGAGAAAACTAATTTGTTGAAAGACATTTTCTGTAACCAAATTTGCGAAATTGGGGCATGAAGTATACATTTTTAACAAAATAAAACTGTAAAGGATTGTTACCTGAATGATTGAAACACGTAAAACATCACCACGCAAACCCGCAACAATAGAACCAATCGCCATTGCTGCTGGTCCGGCTATGAACTTTAAAACCATTCCGAAAACAGTCAGCTTAGGGCCACACGCAATCAATTTCTCCTGTAAAGCCATGAAGATCCCTGCATAATTGCAAAAAAATTCAGTAATTATTATTTACGATTCCTTTTTTTCTTTATTAATTGGAAATTAAATATAAAGTCACCCATGCTAAACATGGCAGTGCCAGTTCCAGCTCTTGACATAATCAATATAGATCCCTCTATGATGCCTGGCATTTTCAAATGCCATCTGCATTTAATAGTTATTAAATCATGTTAATTACTTTAAGTTATCATAATCATGCATGCATAATTTAAATAAAATAAAAAATAAAAAATAAAAGAAAATAAAAAATTGCGTACCTGTGTGCCACAAAAGCCCAAGCTAGACCAAGAATACATGCATATGAATTAGGGTTTTTGGCCATTTTCAGCCACACAATTTTCATCAAATGCCAAAATGAAGGCCTTCCATGACCTTCCTCTAAATCTGTCCTAGCAGACCTTCGATATTCCAAAACGAACAAAAAAATTGTCAACCAAAGAATGGATTGAAGTACAGATGATTGAACCACAAGATCAACAGCCATTTGGCCGTACATGGGTTTCAATAGAGGAACTCCTACAACAAGAGAATTTGTTAAAGTACACAAAGAGAAATTTGTGATACACCAAGAATAACAACTTTCATTTTTACTGCACATTGCCCAAAATGCTAACACGAAAACGATGATCAACTTGGATATAGCGTCAGCTCCGATGAGTCGATAATTCAGGTTGAAAGGATCAACTTGAGTTGTGAATTCAATGGTAAATAGAGGAAGGGTAAAATAGCAAACAAATCGATTTACGGCAGCACATTCTTCTGGAGCAATGATCTTCCACCATTTTACAGAGCCATAACCTAACATTAGAGCAAAATAGAGCGGCACCATTGCCTCTACCACTTTGTAAACATCTTCCCAACCAATCATCTTTTTTTGGGACTATTTGTATTGGAGTAATTATGTTAATGTGAAGTGTTTTTCTTTTGGTGATAAACTAACGATGATGGTACTGAATGCACTTACCTAAAATGAAGAGTATATAGGTCGCGTTTGCGTGACCCACCTTTGTTGTGAATTCAATCGATTTATTTCTTAATTACTTGTTGAAAAAGTGACCACGCGCATTCGACTAGTTTAGTTGCATCAGAAATTTGTATTTGAATAAGATAAGGCCTATCGGAAGGATCTAGATCCTATCTTTTTTTTTTTTAATTAATCACGTTTAACATTCATTTAATATAATTTAAATACCGGAAATGCCCTTGAGCCAAAAAAAAACCCACACACTGACAGCAAATCAAACCAGCGGATCCCATAGTCCCCATTGATACGTGGGGCTTAGAAAGGAGGAAGTTAAAAATGGCTTCTTGGCTGCAAATCCGGAAGCAAAACGACAGCGTACAAGATTGTCATTACAAAATTAGGCTAAGGGTAAAACTGGGATACAATTTTTTCTTTTTTTTTTTACTTTTAACATCAGTAGACGAAGCCATCAGCTCCGTTTCTGGTTCCTTTACGGTGGCGAGAAGCAGAAGTAGAAGCAGCAGATGAAGTGCTTCTGGGCTTCATAGCAGCAAACGAACAGTTCTCTTTCTTTAAGTTCTCTTCTTCGTCCACGAATATTTTCCAGGCAAAACGGTTTGTTTGCAAAGAAAGCAATGCTGAAGAAAAGTGGGAACTGGGAAAGTTGAGTGAGAATTTGCAGCGTCTGATGAAGAAGAAGAAGAAGAAAATGAAGGCTTGATAATAATGATAGTGGCTTTGTTAATAACTTGAGGGCTTTTCTTGTTAAAACCACCATGCTTTTGGTTTTCCAAAACTATACTTAGCCCCACCATATCTCATTCTCTATTTTTCTTCTTCTTTAGAGAGAGAATTTTTCTTCCATCTCTTAGTTATGGTGTTGCTGATGGTGGCTGGTTTTTAGATCCTATCTTAATTTAATTTTTCCTAAAATTTTACACGCCAGTCATTTAAGTATATCTTAAAGTTTATGCCTCGACTAAAGCTATCCAAAATGAAAGAAATCATATTGCATATAACAAATAATTGTTACTGAATTTAATTAGAAAATCCTTCGAAAATATTTGTTTCCAAGATCCTTGCTGTTGATATGTGTTGTCGCAGTTTTAAATAATTTTACAAACAATGCATAGAATTAGAGCTTAAGTTGTGTTAGAGTGCAATTTATGCACTAGTTTTGCATTGTTTACTTCATTTAATATGCATTTTACAACTCATTTACTTTCATACAACACTATCATGTAGGCTATTGTTCGATTGCATTAGCCTTCCAAATAAATCTAAATTAGGATTAGATTTGTACATAATTCATGTTTGATTAATTTAAGTTATATGTTTTATTAATTTAGGTTATAACATAATCACTTATCAAATTGTTTTTTAGGTTGTCTGTTGATAAAATTAATCCAGTCATGTAAATTGAAATGACCGAAATGGATCAATTATATTATTTTGTTTTATTATAGATAATTCAAATTTATTTCAAAGTTTTAGAAGAGCAATTGGCAAGCAACACGGTGATGAAATAAAGCAAGGAGAGAGAGGAAAGAAGAAACCCAATGGATCATAGATTAATTTTAGGAGATTACTAATTTTCCCTCTATTAAGATTAATATATGGTACTTATTCGGCTACAATTTTCATAATATCTAAAAACCATCTAAAAACCTCCATGATACTAGAAAAGTAAATTACGGGCTTGGGTTTGACTTTTTCAAACCTATGCCCAACTTTATGTTATTAGTTACAGGTTCAAACCTTTTAAAAGAATATCCAAACTTAGACAGATCAGACTTGAAGCAAGCCTCCATTGGGCTAGATTAGGTCTGGATTTTTATGAATTTTTATATAAATTTTTAATAAAGATAAAATAAAAAATAATTAAATTAAAGATAATTATTTGATACATGATAAATTAATAGTGTAATACACAAAATAATAGGAACACAGTTTTATAATAAATCACAAATGCTAATATTAAAAATAAAATATTTACGGATCATTTTCTTCTTCATCCTTCAATTACACACAAAAGTTTAATTGTGGATACTTATAAGATCCGAATTTAAATTATAAAAATTTTCTTTTGCGCTATCACAGAAAAATCTAAATTGTTCAAATCTGTAATTTATAAGTTCCAAGCACCTCCATGTGCACTGGATAATTAAAAACTACTCCAACTCCAATTGTACTTAAACTAACTATAATTTTATTTTATTTTTTTAAGAAAAATGATACGCATGACAAGATGTTATTAAGTTATTGCAGAATTGTCATCATATCTGCGTATAAAAAGATGTTTCCAAATGAGTTTATACAAAAAGTATTATACCAGATGTTCTAGAAACTTTAGTATTTTGTGATATAATTAATCATTAACATTTTTCCAAGTTGTTACTAATAACTATTATTTTAAAAGATTGAATTAATCTGTGGGCAAAATCTAGAATAATAATAATAATAATAATAATCGCAGACGACACACGCCCGCAACCATGAGTATCCCTGGCCCATTACAGGGACCGGGCATTTTGTTAAATTTGGCATTTTGTTCTTTTTTTTTTTAAATTTGATTTTGATTTTTTTTAATTTATGAATTATAAAGCTCAGGCTAACTAGCCCATTCATAATGGATTTGAAAAGTTTTAACCTATGCCAAGACCTCAAGAAGTTGGCTGGGTCTAAAGCCTGTGGGCTTAAACTGGGCCCTTCGAGAGCCAGATTGGCCCAAAAGTTTTTTTTTTAATCATCCCTATGCGGTACGAAAAATTTAAAAGAAAAGATGCGTAAATGGGCCATTTGATAGATAATTTATCTTGGTAATATAGAATATATATTTATTATTAGAAAAATACTTAAAAAGCAACAAAAATTACAAGAAAAATATCTTATTATTGATTTTTTTATCAAATCGAAATATATACTTTCTTATTTTTAGTTCTTAAATTTTTATTTTAACTTCCATTGACATGAATTATTTAATTTATAATAAGTATGAATAGAAATATATTTGAAAAAGTAATACTGTAAAATTATACTCTCAAGGAATTATTAGTTATATGAAGATAGTAAGAGGATAATTTTTTATATATTAATTTTAACTTAGGGAAAACTAACACTAACCTTTGATTTTATTCATATTAAGTAGGGATGGCAAATTAAGGGTTTGGACCGGAATTTTTTAAACATATGCCCAGGCTCAAGTTACTCACAGTAAGCCAGAGCCCTCCAAAAGCCCATCCATACCTAATGAGTCGAGCTTAGGCCTAAAACCCACGGGTTTAGCTAAAATTTTTTAAATGAATTGTTAATAAATTTTAAAATAGGAAAAAAAGAAACACTTAAATTAAAGATGATTAATTAATTATACAATATATCATATACTAATAATCAAATATGCAAAATATAAATTTATAAAATATAAAGCCTATAATATATAAAATAAAAAAATTTTATTTATAAAATTTAAAGGGGCTAAATACGAATTTTTCTCATGAGCCCATATCTAGGTTCATTCACTATAGGTTTTTGAATTTTCAGTCCATGACTAAACTCATTCGCTGTAAGCCTAGCCTAAAACCCATTGGTCCGAAGAGTCTAGACTTTTTGCCAACTCTAATATTGTAGAAAATAAAAAGATGAACTTTCTTTTTTATGATTATACAATCCCGACATGGTGAAAATAAATAACAAATGGATAGATAATGAAGCAATAAATAACAAGTGGATAGATAATGAAGCACAAATTAACTCTCTTTTTATTGTTATATAATGCCAATACGATATGTAACTGAATAATAAATGGATAGATTATGGAGCATAAATTCTTATAAAGTAATGGGAGTTTTGGAGAAATAAAGGGCTGCTGGTGGGGATAAAAAAGTTGTTAGGAAAGCAGTTAGTAAGTAAAGAAATGAGAAAGAGTAAAGATGAGATATGCAATAAATGATAGAATGATTTTGTTCATTTCATGTTTGTATGAAATAATGGCTTGCCTTTTATAGTTTTATAAGCATAACATGAAGTAAATGAATAATAAAAGAATGGAAAATAAATTATAACTTCTTATGAGATATTGGAAGTTATGGGAAGTTAAAAAGAGTTGTTAGAAGGAATATTAAGATTTTTATGTTATAAAAAATTCATATTAAAATATTTAATAAAGTCATGAAACAAAGCAAATTATTTTATAAACAAATATTTTTAATTTTTGTTTCATTGTATTTTATATATTATTAACAATGATTACCAATAAATATAGCATTTTTTTTCTATTCGTGTTTCAAAAAAAATTAATATTAAATGCTAGTTAAGTAGCTATTAAATTTATTTACGCACTATAACAAAAAGAGTAGATTTTCAATTAAATGAAATTTTAATGAACATTAAACTTTCGATAACTATCCTGTCGCTAACAAAACAATCATCATCTTAGTGATGGGAACTAACCCTACATCAATACGAAATAGTAAACAATTTTGTGATCTATGCCAGTGTGGTATCGTTGCCATCAAAATAGGAATGTAAGAGTTGGACACACCACAAGAATGAGAGAAGACTATCATAACCCCTGGAAATTTTAGAGTATGTTAAAGTAACTATATCCAATTAATTCATATATGAAATGTGTAGTTCAATTAGATATAATTATAATTAAATAGTGATTTTTTAAAATAAATACATACATAATATACAAGTATTTATTAGGCGCATTACCTCTAATTTACTCTAAAATCTCCTATAACCCCCCCCCCCCCCTCATTTAAATTAATCATAAAATTTGTAATATCAATATGGGTTGCGTCAACATAAAGTGAATTCCTTCTAAAAAAAAAAAAAAAAAGTCAATTCCTGATGCTGGTGACAAAACAAACTACTGATGGCGTTTTTTCTTTTAATTTCCTTTAATTTCTTTAATTAGATTATCTAATAATTAGATTTCAAGAAGCTTCTCAACGTTGCTTTTAAGAAAAATCTGATTATTTGAAAATCAAATTGTTTTTTATAACAGAATTATTGTCCACTTTTATTGAAATAATAAAAGTAAACATACTTATAGAGGCTACAAACATAATAAAGAGAAAACTTAAAGAGCAAAAAACCTAATTAGATCACTGATATGTACAATCATTAAAGACATCCAACAGAAGAGTCATTTAAAATTTCAAAGTATAAGCAGGTTTATTCCAACATTCCCCTCAAGTTGGTACATAAAATTATCTTGCATTCCCTTCGCCTGCTTGTTATTAGGAAGAAAGCTTGACTCGGTAGACTTTTAGTGAGAATGTTGGGCTTACTGGTTAGAGCTTGATGATACATACGAGATTTTTAAGCAATTCTTTAATATACTTTCTCTGAGAAAAAACAAAAGGCCATATTTTTATCTAGCCACCTCAATGGCTCAATCCCCAGTTTAGCCACACCTTCATGGCTCAATCCCTAGGAAGTATCCAAGTCGTCCCAAGTCTCTAATATCAAATTTTCTTGCAAGATAATCTTTTAGTCTCATAATTTCTTCTTGATCAACTCTAGCGATAACAATATTGCCAACATAGACAAGTGATATATCTATCACTACCTCGCTTCTTGTTTTAGTCCATTTTTTACGAGCTAAAACATCAGAGAAGATTGGTCTACTGAGACAATTAAGAAATAATATAAAAACTTCTTTCCAAGACACTTATGATGGGCTAGGTGTTTTAAGGACCTGAAAAAAGGAAACATTGTTACAATTCTGCGCCGAAGCGGCTGGCAACAATACTTTGACGGTCAAGTTAAGTTGGTTTGAGAATGAAGAGTGACTAAGGAGTAATGATATAAAGAAAATGAGTTATCAAGAAGAAGATACTTTCAATGGCGTCTTTGAATCCATGTGGGAAAGACTTATTGATCTAACTCCTCCTCAAGTAGGACATGATGATATATTTGTCTTACACAAAAGTTGGAGCCTTACGGTATTCTCATGGTTGCACATGTGTATTTTTTTTTTAATTGGTGGGTTCTTGAGTTTGTTTGGGATTTTAAGAATGCGTTACAAATGGTAGGACTTTTTTAGATCTCAAGTACCTTAGAGAAATTAGGTGTTCTTTGATTCTTGGGGGTTGCTCACACATATTGATCTCCTTGGGACCACTGGTTGAGGTGATGTCCCTTTCATTGACAGAAAACCATTTGACTTGCTTACGGAGAAAGTTGATTAATTGGAGCAAGCCTACTAGCTCATGGAATGGGTTGTCACAAATGTAGAGGTCTTGTCACACCAAGGCTAAGAGGTAACTTGGAGAGGGAAAAGAAAAATCTTGAAACCTAGAATTGCCTGGGTCAGCTGTGGTCTCCATTTTCCTTCATTTCCCATTTGGTGTTTCCTTGGGTATTCTCTACATCCCCAGGGCTCCAAGCCCTCAGTCGGTAAATTTAATGGGTTCTCCCCAAGAAAGAGGGTTCTTAAGTATTTTGACTTTCTCGTTTTTGTTTTTTAGACATGTGGCACTCCATCATAAGTCCCAAAATTAACCATCAATACTACCTAAAAATAATTATAAATTTAAAAATTAAAGTTCAGACAATTAATCAATTAAATTTTTTTTATTTTATTTTACTTTATTTTATTATCTTGAGCATACTTGACCACTAAGATTTTTCATTTTTGGAACACATTAAAATTTCAGTTCATAACATCAAATTTAGGTGTAATAACATACGTAAAAATACAAGATTCGTTTACAAACAATCTATTACAATAGTTAATTGGTCAATCCATTGTATTTTCACATTGAAGATCAAAATGACAGCTACTGAAACAACCAATAAAGGCACTTTTATAAGTAAGATGCTCAACTGTAAAGTATTGCCTTATAATTGCACGATCAAAATAATAAATAATAAATAATAAATTATTATTATGATTATGTGGTTATTAGCACTATTCTAAAATAGAGCAGCTCCACCATAACTAAACCGTATAAATAATATCTCTTCCAACAATTTCGTAAACGTATGTGATTTAATTTTTGCATGTTATTCCCATGGCTCTTTCATAGATTCCTATTTTTAATGAATTTGGTCATTGTAATTGATATCTAGATCGTTTATCTGTAAACATTCACAAATTATAGCATGAAATCTCTGGATTTTAATCTCGGATCTAAGAAAACTATACAATGTCACACAAAACAGAATAAGATATATAGAACCACCACAATTCTAAAAAAAAAGGGAAACCTGAGCAACTAAAGATTGCCTGTTTGATTGGACAAATGAACCACCACAATTATAAAGATTTGAGTCGATAAAGAAACAAACAAGGAGAAAAAGAAAAGAAATAAAGGAGGCTTTTGTACAAGCAAGAGGGAGAAAAGAGAAATGAACAGGGGGAAAGAGACAGGAGCCAAAACATTAGTAAGATTGTTTTAAGACAAGTCTAATTGGATCATTTTATTATTACAACATTAATGTATCACAATAATTTATAATAATAAAATAGTATCAATAAATCATTTGAAATTTTGAATTTTGTTATGAAACAAAAATTTTATAAATATTTTAGTACTTTCATCTGAGAGAGTGATCCAATTAATTTATTTTAAAACAATTTTAATGGTTGAATATAGTAAGAATCTTAAGTATAAAAAGAATTTAATTAATTAATTACCTGATTGTCTGTTTTATTTGAATTTTATAAAAATAATATAGATTTAGAGGGTGTGCTTACGATAAATATATAAAACGAAGCAATCACATTGTATGACACAAGTCTTTAGTGTGTAGGGTTTCTTTTTCCTTTCTCTTTTCTCATCGGCCTCCTCCTCCAAACCCTTTATCGAATCCCAGCCGTCGGATCCTCAACATCAAAGATCACGATGACCGGAAAGGCGAAGCCGAAGAAGCACACGGCGAAAGAGATAGCGATGAAGGTGGACGCAGCCACTACCAACAGAGGCGGCGGCAAGGCGGGTATGGCCGACCGAACCGGCCGAGAAAAGGGCGGCCACGCGAAATACGAGTGCCCTCTCTGCAAAGTCACGGCGCCTGACATCAAATCTATGCAGATTCATCACGACGCTCGTCACCCGAAATTACCCTTTGATGAAGCTAGTCTCGTCAATCTTCATGCTGCTACGGTCGCCGCCGAAAGCTCGAAGCCGAAGCCTGGCATTCGAGGTAGCCTCAAGAAGTGAATGGTGGTGGTTGTTTATTTGCTCTTACATGAATGTTTTAAGAGTTGTTATGATGATGATGATGATGGCTTTGTGTTGCTTAGAGATGTCTTCTTGTTGTTTGATGTTTTCTTTGCATCCTTTTGGCTTTGTGAATGTATTATACTGTGACTTTAATGCCATGATGTTATTGTCTGTCTTTATGTTTATTAATATTATGGTGGTGATAATTGTGATGTTATGGTAATTTTAATTTTGGGTCATAAATGCTTAAGCTTGTTGTTTCTTGTGTTGCTTTGTCTTTTAGTGTATTGTGGCCGAGTATATGTCAGAATAGGAGCTAAATAAAGATTAGCTAACAAGTAAATGTGGGTGTATACTTAATAATTTGATTGTCGTGTTTACGTGGCCTAACAAGGTTTAAGGGTGTGGGATTCCAAATAAGGCGCACGCGTTGGCTATTAAAGTGGAAAAAAAAGAAAGAAATTGATTTTTGGTTTTGGAGGTTTGGATTTATTGCGGGTATGTTTGATATAGAGGTCTTGTGATAGTTGCGAGTGAATAAAATGACTGGCTGTCAAATGTAAGAGGGTGGATAGTAAACATGTTGAGTAATATTGGGCATGCTGTGTTTGGATGTTGAGCAGAACCATAGCCTTAGATATTTTCATTTCTAGGAGAAAATGGGTTTACTGTGTTTGAAGGCATGTTGATCTAACAGTTGTTCGAAAGGATTTTCAATGTTTGAAAGCATGCAATCTTGAGATGCTGAGATTGTTGGACTATGGGTTATTTGTGTTGATGATGTTGTGGGCAGTGCAGTGTATTTTGTTAAATTCTACAGTCAAGAATGCCAGCTTGTTTCTTCTCTGTGTGTAAGTTTATTTTATTTGGATGTTGTATGCAAAATTTCTTTACTTCGAACTTTCGTAATATTGAATGAAAAAAGATTTTTAGCCTAACACTACCTGCATGTGTTGCATTGTCACTTTTTTCTTTTTTTTTTCGGTTGTCATTATTGCATGAGAAGTATTTCTATGGCTAGAAGGACGAAAAGTTGCAGTCATGATTTTTAAATATTATCATTGCCTCAATGGTTGACAAATGCATTAGAATCCTGTGGCCTTTTTATTTACTTCTGAATATTATATTAGCACTTACAGTGTTTTTTTCTCTTCTTTGTTGGTCTTGTGATCTGAGTGTAATTGTGTGTTGATTTGGAATCATTCTTCATATTGAGTCTGTAGATAAGAATTTATACAGGAGCAGAAGTTGATGCTTCAGGAATCAGGACCGTGTTCCTGTCATTTGAGCCTTACAGAACTGATGATCTAATTAGATTTCTCAAAATCACTGAGCTACCTAACTCTTACTTACCAGAGCACTTGTGATGCAGGTTGCCCTGTATTTTCAGTTAACAAATATTAGTTTTCAATCACCCTATGTTCCATCTATCTCACATACAATTGGTGAAATAGAAGTAGATATTTTGGAGCAAAGGTTCAATAGCATGAGTAGACAAGCAGTTAAGCTAGTTTAGGTAGAATTTCAAATCTCATACCACTCTTATGCTTTTGCAGCTCAAGTTATTTGTGAATGGGAGTCAATCTGATATGCTATGGCTTCTTATTGAATGGTATGAACTATAGTGTCTTTGGTTGTGAGTAATCAGAATGCTGTTGCTTTGTTGTAGTTCTTCAATTTTAGTGTGTTGAAGGCATTTGACATGTGCATAAAATATAATTGTTGTCGAGTTCAACTTGGATGGTTTGCTGCTATCAATTATCGGCACTGAAATGTAATGTGTATTGTTGACATGAATTATAGGTGACTTGCAAGTTGTGGTTTCTTGCTGAGTTTGTTCAATTCTATGTTTCTTGATGAGAACTTATGGAATGGTCTTTGCATCTGGATAATGATATGAAATTGTCATTTATTTCATGATTTTGTTCAGACTAGATGTTCGACAGCTGATCTTGTTTGCATTGCGAATTGAGTAATTGAATGTAATGCCTTTTACCCAAACAAGTATGGATAGCTTAAATTTTCCTAATATTTTGATAGCTGATGCTATTATTTTCATATCGAGTGACACGTAATGTGTGCGGATTTGAGGACTGTTTTTGTATTCCGACTTTGTAAGTTTAGCATGGTATAGGGATGGCAATAGGATTTAATCCCATGTTTATGCTTTTTTAGAAGTGATGACTTCTAAAAGTTAGTTAATGGCAATCACGGCATCTTACTCATCTGTAACGGCTTCCCTCATTCGTTATCGTACTTACCATCTTTGCTTCCGAAACTTTTTCCACCATAATTCTAAAGATATTTAAAATTATTTAATTTGAATAATTTTTTTAATGTTTCTATTAATTAAACGCACGCATAATAATCAATTAATCAATGGAGTTAGGCTTCGGTTTTATATTCAATTTAAATCATCTATTGGTATTGAGTCCTACTAGTATTAAGCCTAACAAAGAAGTTTTATCGCTTCCAGAAATTATTTTTGTAAAGGATGATGTGACAAGATTGTAAAAGGCAATGAGTAAGAAAATAAGGGCCCGTCTGGTACCATTTTTGTGGGCTTTGTTTTCATTTTTGTTTTGGGTGACTCCAAAAGGTTGTTTAAATTTTATTTTTTAAATTTTAATTTACTTATTGAAATAAATATATAAAAAAATATAATTTTTTTCTAAAATATTCATATAATAAAAATAAGTTAATATTATTTTAATTAAATTTTTCTTACTATCAAATTGAATTATTGTTATGTTTTTGAAAGGAAATATAAATAATAAAAAAATTTTAATAAAAGAGGAAAAAATTTACTTGACAATATTAAAGAGTGAGAAATAAATCTAATTTGAAAAATTTAAATTAATATGTCTTTTGGAATGTTTAATATTGATATGATTTTTTAAATAAAAAGTAGAATTTTATTTGAAGAGTCGTTTAGAGATGCTCTAATACTACTGCACGTTCCATACTTGACTTGTTCCAACAGATCTAAACTCACTGCTCTCTCTCTCTCTTTCTCTCTCTCAGCATGGTTGCTACTCTCGTCTTTCAACA
The DNA here is from genome assembly GCA_029633175.1 of Citrus glauca. Taxonomy (NCBI): domain Eukaryota; kingdom Viridiplantae; phylum Streptophyta; class Magnoliopsida; order Sapindales; family Rutaceae; genus Citrus; species Citrus glauca. Next base: position 2,793,997 of record JAQOOD010000006.1, read on the forward strand.
GCAATTCACCGTTACAGCTCTTTCCTCGTGCCCAAAATCGGCTCATGTTTTACACATTCTCCTCTTTGTTCTTGTTGTTGCTGCCTCGTCTTTGCTAATGCTATTGCTTCGTCATTATCGTTGTTGATAAAATAATCAACTACTTTTTAAATATAATAAATATGACTTAAATGTTTAGTAAAAATTGTTTTTGAAAATAGTATTACTGAATATATATATTTATTATTTTTATCTTTCTCAATTGTATTTAGTAAACGCATGATTATTTTTCAATTTTAATATAGAAAATAATAGCAGACACATAAATTTAAAATATAGCAACTATAAAATATTATTTATTTTTAAAAATACCAATTAAATACCAAACATGTACTCGATTATTTAGTAAAAAAAAGGGTGTGGATAAAGCCCCGGCCCGATCCAGTTAAGTAAGCGTCGGCTTTTCATGGGGCCAATAGAGCCCAGCCAGACCGCTCCTTTCCATCATCAACGAAGAGAAAAAAAAAAAAGATGTTTTGAGGTTGACATAACTGCTTTAACATTATGGGAAAAATAGCAAAGGAAAGTTCAGTCATTCTTCATCGGTTTTACTTTATGTTTCAGCTGCAGAAAATACACACACGCTTGTGTATTTAAGTTAAAATTTTGACCGACTGAAATTCTAAATATTTATCATAATTAATCCAACAATTCAAATTTAAACAAGCCGCCATGGCTGTATGGCACCGTCTACACACTCACATTGACGCACAGGTGAGAGAGCAAATAAAGGAACTTAACTCGATAATTTCCTCTTCATTAAAGAAGGAGGCTAGAAGGGACTTGGTTAATTTTATGCAATTGTATGCAATTTTCTTGTGAAATTAACTATCGATGCTTGGTTAAAAAAAAAAGGAAAAAAGTTATAATAACCGTAAAAATTACGGGGGTGGACAATGGTTCGGTTCCAAATCAAATTGAATGGTCGACTTTTTTAGAAATAATAATCCAAAACAGAATTTAATCAACTTGATTGCTCGGTTCGGGTTTTTCAGATTTAAATCGTAATTTTCTTTACATTTTTTAAATCGTAATTTCCTTTATAGTTTTAAATGTTAGGAAATTGGTGGGTGAAAAAGAAGAACAATTAAAATGAAATTGGAAGAAAATAAATAACAAGTACAAAAGAGGACATCAAAAAATTACTTGATTCGGATTTTAATTTACGTCCACGGGCGAAGACAGAAAAAAAATATTTCACTAGTGATATGAAGATTATAAATATTGTAATATTTTTACTTACTACCCAAAACCTGATACACTCAATCTCTCACTCACTAGACTCATAAGAACTTTATAATTTTATTCTTTTAAAATCACTCAAGCTCTCTACTTTCTCTCTCACAAAAAATTAAATGAAAAAACAAACTGGGGAGCTCCCTTTTTATAGCCAAAAATTGGCTATTAAAATATTATTATTATTATTTTTTACCTGCCTTTGATTTTTCTTCATTTAAAACTCTCTAGTCAATTGTGATTTCAATTCTTAGACTCAATCTTTGTTAGGGCCTGCTACCAACATGTCACCCACGTACAACAGCAACAATAATGAAATCATTATCTTCAAACCTCTTGTAATATGCACAATGGTCTGAACTGAGTCTGTTGTATCCAAGGCTCATGATGAAGGAATCAACACATCAGCACATGTTTGAGACTGTATAAAGATTTTTTCAACTTACAAACTAAGTTCTTCTTTCCTATTTCAGCAAAACTTTTTGATTGGAGCATATAAATTTCTTCTTCAAGTTCTCCATGATGAAATGCAGTTTTCACATCTAACTGCTCTAAATGTAAGTCAAATGTAGCACACATTGTCAAGACTACTCTTATTATTGTAAGTCAAACCACTAGAGAAAATATCTCATTAAAGTCAATACTTCTTTTTTAAGCATATTTTTTCTCCATCAATCTTGCACGAAACCGCTCCACTTGGTTATTGCCATCACGTTTGATCTTATAGACCCATTTGTTTCCATTAGCTTTTCTTCTGTGTGGTAGTAGTACAAATTCCCATGTCTTATTCTCGGGTAGAGCTTCAATTTATTCCTATATTGCTATCATTCACAAAGTAATATCTGAGCTATTTAAAGTTTCATGAAAAATTGATGGCTTTCCATCCTCTGTTAGAAGACAGATGCAACATTGATCTCTGTGACATACTCCGAGTGCCACATTGGTGGTTGTCTCTCACGAGTTGATCGACGAACTTCTGGAACCTCGAACTCTACTGGTTCTTGTTCCTCGTGCTTTGGTGTTGCTTCAGAGGAATTGAATATTCTTTTTTTAGATTATTTTTTACATATACTGATACGGTTTTTAACTTTTCTTTTAGAGTGCTATCATCTACATCTCTCCTTTACAGTTGATCTTCTACAAAGATAACATCTCTATTGATGACAATCTTGTGGGCAGTAAGGTCCCACAGATGATACCCCTTTACTCTATTAGTATACCCTAAGAAGATACACCTCCTAAATTTTATATCTAACTTTATTTGTTCTTGGGCATTGTACATTACGTACACAAAACATCCAAATGCATGTAGGTAGGAGTAATCAGTTGGCTTTCCAATCTACATCTCCATCAGTGTCTTCAATTCAATTACCGTGGATAGTGATCGATTTACTACATAACAAGCAGTTTTGGCTGCTTCTGCCTAGAATGAGTTAGGTAGACTAACAATTCTCAACATAGCTCTTATATTTTCTGTAAGAGTTCTGTCCATCCACTCTACGACTTCATTTTATTGAGGAGTATATGCCATCGTGAATTACCTTTAAATATCTCCTTACGTGCAGCAAGCAATAAACTCACCATCTGTATACTCTTTACAGCTATCTGTCCTCACGCACTTAATCCTTTTCCCAGATTCAAGTTCAACCCGCACTTTGTACTGTTTGAATACTGGAAACACATCTGATTTTTTCTTAATTGGGTACGTCTAACATTTCATGAAATAATCATCAATGAAAGTCATCATGTACTTTGCACTTCTCATATATATGTCTGGTGATTCCCAAACATCAAACCAAGTCTAGAATGCATTTATTTCTAGCACTAGATCTACTGAATTTTAATCTTTATTGCTTACTTGTAACACAATGCTTGCAAAATAATAAGCTTACCGACTTGAGCTCTAGAAGCAATTTTCGCTTAGAGAGAATCCTCAAACCTTGTTCCGACATGTGGCCAAGTTTGAGATGCCACATCATAATTGACTCTTCTTTGTTTGATGCAACACACGCATCAGTTTCTTGTAGTGTTTCTTCTATAAGTATGAATAGATTAGCACTGAGTTTTCTATCTTCATCAATACAAGCGCATTTTTAACAATCTTCATAATTTTATTCTCCACATGAGTTTTGTACCCCTGACTATCTATTTTTCCTAAGGACAATAGATTCTTCCTCAAACATTTGACATGTCATACCTACTCAATTGTGCGAATTGTACCATCAAATTTTTTTATTTTGACTGTACCAATACCAACGGTCTCCAAGGTATGATCTTCACCCATATATACAGATTCTCCTAAGATAGAATCATATGTGTTGAACCATTCTCTCGAAAGGTTATGTGCTAGGTAGTTCCTAAGTGTATAAGCCAAATGCCAGACAACCATTTTCTGTCTTCTGAAACAGTTGTTGCCTCACTATAGAGAATTTCACCATCATTCGAGGTACTTACTACACACTCCCTAAGTATTGGATGACTCATGTTCTTTGCCATCTCTTTTTTTCTAGTTGTTCCAACAGTCTTTCTTGATGTGCCTTTTCTTATCACAGTTGTAACATTTAATATTTTTCTTACTTCTAGATTTTGATCTACTATGATTGTGACTCCCACTAGAGCCACATTCCATTGATCTCTTTCTCATCACCAATAGTTCTTTACTTTTCTGTCTGCTCTCCTCATTTAATGCGGAAGCTGTAATATCATCAAAAAATAGATTGTCTGTTGGATTATTGTTCGTTAAATTGATGATTAATTGATCATACGAATCTGATAGACTTTAAAATAGAAGCTTCACATGTTCATTTTCCTCTATATTATGACCCAACGTTGTGAGTTGTGAAAATAGAGTCTTTAAGGTGTTGATGTGATCAATCACCGATGTAGATTCCACTATTTGAAGAGTATAGAGTCTCATTTTTAAGAAGATCTTGTTGTGTAGCGATCTGGCCTAGGATAATTTTGTGAGAGTATCCCATATTTCCTTTGCTGTCTTTTACTCTACCACAGTGGATAATACTCCATCCGCAACTACTAAGTGTAGATCAGAAATGATGTTGCCATCTATCTGTTCCACTTGTCATCAGTTATTTCTATGGATCTTTCTCTAGTTGCTGCCAAACACTTATTTTTCCTCGATACAACTTTTATCTTCATTTTCCACAATAAAAAATTATTTATGTTAAACTTCTTAATTTCGTATTTTGCCGCCATCGCTTTTCATCACAAACTAACTTTGCTAGGATTGGCTCCCACAATATACTTGAATAATACCATATACGTGAATAGTATCGTATACATGAACAATTTTGTATACATGAATAGTACCACCGACTCCAAAAAATACAACTAGTAGCTCTAATACCACTATTAGGAAATTGATGTGTGATGTAGGGTCACAATTAAACTGAAATTGAAAGAAAATAAATAACAAGTACAAAAGAGGACAACGGAAAATTATGTGGTTTGGCTTTTAGCCTACGTCCACGGACAAAAACAAAAGGAAAATATTTCACTAGTGATATGCAGATTATAAGTATTGTAATATTTTGGTTCACTATCCAAAACTCAATACATCCAATCTCTCACTCACTAGACTCATAAGAACTTTATAATTTTAATATCTTAAAATTACTCAAGCTCTCCGCTTTCTCTCTCACAAAAAATTGAATGGAAAAACGAAATGGAGAGCTCCCTTTTTATAGCCAAAATTTGGCTATTAAATATTATTATTATTTTTAACCGCCTTTGATTTTTCTTGTCAAAGTTTTCTTTTTATTTCCTTGGGCGGCACCTCCATCTCCTGCTGTCGCCGTGGAGAGTAGCGGTGTGGCTACCGATCCAGCTTCCTCCTCTGCTTCAAAGAAGCCTACATCTCGTATTCCAGACCACCTGGTCTCCTACATGACCGACCTTTCTAGGCATGTAAGCAAGAAGGATTTGGAGGAGTTTTCCCGCTTGGCCCTACCCGACCTGATGGATGCCATGCAGTTCAGCGCCATCCATCTCAGCTGCATGCTCACTTACTACCAGGCCAAATCTAATCGCTTTGAGAAAAAGATGCAAGACGAGAAGAAGGCAGCAGTCACTAGAGCCGACAAGGCCGAGAAGAAAGCTGGGGATCTGAACCTCAAGAATTTGAAACTGTAAGAGAGAGAAGCTCTTGCTAAGGCTAAATCCGCCACTCTCGACGAGGAGCTGACTAGGGTGCGAGAGGACCTGGAAAGGCAGAAAGCAACGTATGAAGCTCAGCTCAAATCTCTCCATGAGTCTCATCAAGCTCAGCTCGAGAACCTAGAGAATGAAGCTGAACTTCGATACAACCAAGGGCTTCGACATTCCTACCGCAGCATCATGGCCGTCCTTGAGAAGCGGCATCCAGATCTCAATATGGATGGTTTTGCAAAAGCTGTTTCTCAGCACATGGACGAGGAGGATGCTAAAGAGGATGCCGAGGAGGCGGAACCAATCGTGGTTAAGGAAATTTCCCCCCCTCGTGCTGACCCTGCTGTAGTTGGTGAGGTGAATGCCCCTCCAGACGCTACTGATGGTGCTCCACCCGCACCTGGCGCAGACCAGCCCTCAGAGGAGATTGCTCGACCTACTGACCCACCCCCTATTTAAATTTGGGCTTGTAATCACTCTTATTTTTTGAATGTTATATGTAGTAACTCCGTTACTTATCTTAAACTTAATAAAATATATTGTTGCTCGCTTTCTCCTTCCGTTACTTTTCCATGCCTTAGTAAATTTTTCATTTCTCTGGATGTTTGCTCGACTTGTCAGGCCGAGAAAATCTTGACACGATTAGCGTCTAATCTTGCTGTAAGACAGACTTTGAAACTTAGTGAGCTGTTGTATGCCTTAGGGAAATTTTTCGACACTTGATTCTGCTCGCCTTCGCGTGGTCGAGCAGATCCCGGCGTGCTTGGCTTCGGCCTCGCCATAGAACAGGCTCTGAGACTTGAGCCTTTACAGGCCTTATATAACTTTTCGTGATTTGGGACTCTGCTCGCCTTCTCTTGGTCGAGCAGATCCTGGCATGCTTGGCTTCGGCCTCGCCATAGTACAGGCTTTGAGACTTGAGCCTTTACACGCCTTCTATAATTTTTCGAAATTTGGGACTCTGCTCGCCTTCTCTTGGTCGATTAGATCCTGGCATGTTTTGCTTTGGCCTCGCCATAGTACAGGCTTTGAGACTTGAGCCTTTACACGCCTTCTATAATTTTTCGAAATTTGGGACTCTGCTCGCCTTCTATTGGTCGATCAGATCCTGACATGCTTGGCTTCGGCCTCGCCATAGTACAGGCTTTGAGACTTGAGCCTTTACACGCCTTCTATAATTTTTTGAAATTTGGGACTCTGCTCGCCTTCTCTTGGTCGAGCAGATCCTGGCATGCTTGTCTTCGGCCTCGCCATAGTACAAGCTTTGAGACTTGAACCCTTACATGCCTTCTATAATTTTTTCAGAATTTGGGACTCTGCTCGCCTTCGCTTGATCGAGCAGATCCTGGCATGCTTGGCTTCGGCCTCGCCATAGTACAGGCTTTGAGACTTGAGCCTTTACACGCCTTCTATAATTTTTGAGCAGTATGGTAGACTGAATTTTCTCATTCGTTGATATCTCATTACATGGTATTGCTTGAAGTAAAATGAATAAAGCATAAAAATAAAGCAACAATTACGAACGGAAATATTTTTTAGAGTGCTTATAAATCTTATTGAAAATATTTCCTAAGGTGCACCGCGTTCCATGGGCGCTTCACCTCGCGGCCATCTGCCCGAACCAGCTTGTAAGCTCCAGGTCCCACTAGCTGCTTGACCCTATACGGCCCTTCCCAGTTTGGACCGAGTACCCCTTGAGTCGAATCTTTTGTATTTTAGTTCACTCTCCTCAGTACCCAATCTCCGACTTTTGAATTGCCGAAGATTCACCTTCTGGTTGTAATACCGGGCAATCCTTTGCTGGTAAATATCTGTCTGCCTCGATGCTCGCTCCCTCTTCTCATCTACCAGGTCCAGATTTAAGCACATCTGGTCGTCGTTTTCTTGCTCGTTGAAATATTCTGTTCGATGCATGGCTGTCCCTATCTCGGCTGGCACAACTGCTTCGTGTCCGAAGGCCAAGGCAAACGAGGTTTCCCCAGTTGCTGTCTTATGGGTTGTTCTGTATGCCTATAGTACTCCTGGCAATTCATCAACCCAAGCTCCCTTCTTTGCTCCTAGTCTGGTTTTGATAAGCCTCTTGATCGTCTTATTGACTGCTTCTACTTGCCCATTGGACTGTGGATGAGCATGTGAACAATACTTCAACTCTATTCCGAGGTTCTGACAAAAATCTCTGAAGCTGTGGTTGTCAAATTGTTTGCCATTATCCGTTATCAAGATGTGAGGGATTCCATATCGACATATTAAATTCCTCCACACAAAATCGGTTGTCTTTTTCTCCGTGGTGCTGCTGAGGGCTTCTACTTCTATCTACTTCGTGAAGTAATCAATTGCAACTATTGCATGCGTCGCTGCTCCGCGTCCCTTTGGCATTGGGCCAATTAGGTCTATTCCCCACTGGGCAAACGGCCAAGGGGATGCCATTAAAGTGAGCTTCTCTGGTGGCTGGTTGGAGAAGCTCGCAAAACTTTGACAACTTGTGCAGCTCCTAGTCTTCTCTTGCGTATCCCGATGCATTGGTGGCCAAAAATACCCCTGCATCAGAACTTTATGGGCCAGGGATCTCCCACTAGAATAGTTCCCGTAAATCCCATCATGCACTTCTCCCATCACATAATCCGCGTCGTCCTCACCCAAGCATCGAAGGAAAGGGAGTGTATATCCTCGTCGATATAGCACCCCATCAATCAATGTGTACCTTGAGGCCTGGGCTCTGATCTTCCGAGACCGCAGCTTGTCTGGCGGTAATATCCCATCTCTAAGATATGCAATCAAGGGGTCCATCCACGAGTTATTTTGCTCTAGCCTCAACACTTCCCACTTCTGCTCGATGCTCGGGCAGGATTTCACTTCCAGAGGGACTGACTTTGGCATTTTAGGGTCTGTTATCGCTGCCATCCGAACTAAGATGTCTGCTCGGCTGTTTTGCTCTCTGGGAATCTGTACCACCTCTACTGCTTCAAATCTCCCCATCATCCGCTTCACTATCCTCAGATACCGTTCCATCTTCTCCTCCCTCGGTTGGAATCTTTCGTTGACGTGATTCGCGACCAGCTGCGAGTCAGTTCTAATCCTCACTCTTTATGCTTTCATGGCCTTAGCTAATTCCAACCCTGCTATCAAGGCTTTGTACTCAGCTTGATTGTTTGTGGCTGTAAAATCCAATTTCACAGCATAAGAAACCTCTTCCCCCTCAGGTCCTTCCAGGACAATTCCGGCTCCTGATCCTTGTTCCCCCGACGAACCATCAACAAACATCTGCCATACTTGGGTTTCACTACTGTTTGGGGCCTTATCAAGCTGCTCCGAATAAACCTCAGGCTCCGCAAACTCTGCTATGACATTAGCCATTGCTTGCGCCTTAATTGTTGCTCGAGGTCTATAGTCAATGTCGAACTCGCTCAGCTCCATAGCCTACTTCACGAGCCGACCAGAGGAATCTGGTTTATGTAGAGTTTGACGTAATGGTTGGTTTTTTATTACCGAGATAGGGAAAGCTTGGAAGTACGGTCTCAGCTTCCGAGCAGCGACCACGAGAGCGAGAGTCCACTTCTCCAACTTCGGATATCGGGTCTCGGCGTCGAGCAGGGCCTTGCTGGTATAGTATATCGGGTATTGAATCCCATCTTCCTCTCTTACTAGGACAGAGCTTGTGGCACGGTTAGATACCGCCAAATACAATGATACCTTGTCCCCCTCTCTTGGTGTGGATAGCAGAGGTGCTCATTGCAGGTACAGCTTTAAGTTCTGAAAGGCCTCCTCGCATTCTTGGGTCCACTCTGTTTTCTTCCCTTTCTTTATTACTTGAAAGAATGGCTGACATTTATCTGTGGCTTTGGATATGAACCGGTTCAAGGCTGCGATCGTCCCCGTTAAGCTCTGCATTTCCTTAAGGTTACGGGGAGACTTCATCTGAATGATCGCTTGGATTTTCTCGGGATTCGCCTCGATCCCCCTGTGACTGACCATGAACCCGAGGAATTTCCCAGATTCGACCCCAAAAGCACATTTCTCCAGGTTGAGCTTCATCTTGTACTTCCTCAGGAGTAAAAATGTCTCCTCGAGGTGCTTGACATATTCTTTTAGGAGTTTCGACTTTGTAATCATGTCGTCTACATATACTTCCATTGTTTTCCCGATTAACGGCTTGAAAATCTTGTTTACCAGCCTCTGGTATGTAGCACCCGCAGTTTTCAAACCGAACGACATTACTTTGTAGCAGAACAACCCCTGGTTGGTGATAAATGCCGTGCTCTCCTCGTCCTGCCCAAACATTGGAATTTGATTATATCCCGAGAATGCATCCATGAAGCTGAGGAGATCATGCCCGGCTGTTGAGTCTACAAGCTGGTCGATCTTTGGCAAGGGGAAGTTATCTTTCGGGCATGCCTTATTCAAGTCCATGAAATCCACACACATCTTCCACTTACCATTTGCCTTTTTTACCAACACTACGTTGGATATCCACTCGGGGTAGTTGACTTCCCGGATGAAACCTGCCTTTAGGAGCTTCTCAACTTCGCCATTTATGGTGTCATATCTTTCCTGGTTGAAGCATCTCCTCTTTTGCCTCACTGCCTTCGCTCCTTTCTTTATCGCCAATTTGTGGCATGCGATGTTTGGATCAATCCCTGGCATGTCTTCATGCGTCCATGCAAAGACATCTGCGTAAGCCTGTAGGCATTGCACCAACTCCTTCTTCTGTTCCCCCTGTAGCCTCGACCCAATCTTGATTGTTTTGCCTGGATTCTCTGGTCCCAGTGTTACCGTCTCTAGCTCCTCGACAGGCTCTTGTCTGCCTTTCCTGCTCTCTACTCGGTTATCAAAGGACGTTATCTGCATAGCTTCCTTTGCCGCTGAAGAGTAACAGCTTCGCGCAATTCTCTGGTCTCCTCGCACCACTCCTATGAGCCCATTTACTCGATACTTCAGGGCCAGATAATGGTTGGACAGTACCGCTTTGATCATCCTCAGAAACGGTCGGCCTAGAATCATCTGGTAAGGACCTTACACGTCCACTACCACGAAGTCCAGCATCGTCGTCAGCTCTGTCGGAGAGTTCCCAATCGCGACCGCAGTTCAATCATGCCCAGAGGGACCAGCTTCCCTCCTCCAAACCTCTTTAGGGATGTGTTGGTGTATTCTAACTTTAGGTCTGTTAACCCCATTTCCTCTAGAGTCGACTTGAACAACACATCTACTGAACTTCCCGTGTCCACCAATATCCGATCAAACCTCTTGCTCGCAACAGTAGCTTTGATAACCAAGGCATCCTCGTGAGGGTACAAAATCCCTTCTTCGTCTTCATCAGTCCACATGATCGGAACCTGCCTGACTCTTGTCCATTTCGCCGCCAGGGTATTGAAGAACACTTCTTTGTTAGTCATGGCGTATCTCGCATAGTTCTTCCTTGCTCTGTTAGAATCTCTGGCCAATGTCGGCCCCCCAGCTATTACTCTCACGTGAGGCTGCTCACGCCTCAAACTTCTGCCACTCTGCTCCTCCTCATATGTCGAGACCTCCCTGGGGAAATCCCCATCTATGAACTCATCCAGGTAGCGATTTCTCACCAAATCCTTGACCTGGGTCTTGAGATCTTTGCATTCCGCAGTTGTATGCCCATGGGTCTCATGGAACTTACAATAGCACCCCTTATCTCTTCTGCTGGCCAGCTTGGTTATGGGAGCAGGGGGATGCAGCAATCCTCGATCCCTTATGGCCTCGTACACCTCATCCAGGGGCACCACTCTGAGTTGGTGGCGGTGGCAGCGCTTCTGGTCTACTCCCCCTATGACTGTAGGGCTGGTGACGACTGTCATATACTGAATCGTGTCGTCTCAAAGGTTCCCTAATTGGTGACCGAGGATGTGGTGCTCTGCTGCGCTGGTGTTGTGGTGGTCTCTGATGGGGTTGGTAAGCGGCAGCCCGGCCTGCTGCATTACTACTAGGTATCGTTTGATCCTTTCTTCTTATCGGCCCACTTCCTGGTACCGCCCTCTTTTCTTTCTCCAGTCCCTCTAGTTGGTCTGTTTTGATCCGTGCGGCCTTCTCCTCCTCGATCTCCATATCTCGCTTGGCCTGCTCGTATGCGGCTGTGTAGGTTCGAATGAGTGGGCTTCTCAGGTTATACCACAGCCTTCCTATCTTTACCCCCTCTCTCAATCCCCTTAACGCCTGAGGGTGGTTGAAGGCGCCCAAATCTAGGACAGCCCGGTGATACCTTTTGATGAAGTCTCGCAGGGTTTCCTGCTCCCCTTGCTTCATACCCATTAACTCCATCATATCGTCTTCCGGTGACATTGCTCCTTGGAATTGCTCTGCAAACTCCTGGCACATCTGCTCGAAAGTTCTGATGCTCCCGCAAGAAAACTTCTTGTACCACTCGCGTGCACGTCCCTCCAGGGATAACGGGAACACCCTGCATCTCTGGGCTGGAGATAGCCCCTGCACTCCTGTTATGTCGTTGAAACACTCGACGTGTATTAATGGATCAGTTCGCCCTGAGTATCTAAGGTTGGGGAGGCGAAAGTCTCTCGGAATGATTGCCCTCATGATCTTCGCCGCGAGTGGTGATTCTCTATCCAACATTATCCTCCAACCAGGAGTTCTGCTCTTTCCTTGCATGTCATCGATCATCCGCTCGAGCCTGCGTACTTCTTCTTCCAATTGCATTTCCCGACCAGGGGCTCGAGTTACGACTTCACCCCGCCCCTGCTCGACATCGTGTAATGGCTGTCGGGGCTCTGTCTCCTCTGCATTTGCCATTCCGGCGTCCTTATCGAAGCTGGGTCTTCCTAGGGATTGTCATTCCCTTCAATGAACATCTCCCCGTATAGAGCAATAACCTCCCTCACCACCAAATCTCCTGGTAGTGTCATTCATCCTCACAGGATCATAGCCTGGTGCTGGTCTATCAGCTCTCACCCTCTCTTCCCGATTATCCCTCCGTTCATTGTGCAACTCATGGAGAATGGACGTTAGGGCTTCCGTCTGCCTTTCCATCCTTTCCATCCGACCAAACACGGAGTCATTTATTGTCGTGTCACCCCCTTGCGCGCTACTCCCCCCGATCTCCATCGTCTTTCTCCCTTTGTTCTATCCCTGTCCCTATTGTCGACTAAAGCTTTTCGATCCTTCCCCACAGACGGCGCCAAAATGTTGATACAGAATTCTGGTCACTGTTTTTGTGATCAGAACCTCTGCTCGTTCAACCAAATTTCGACCAGGATTCTTCCTCGTTCAATTGCTCTTCCCTATTCTCTGCATTCACAAAACAAGTCAGAGTGCGCCGGGTATCTTCCCGATGTAAACCCTCCGACGCTCAAGTCAGATAAGAAGGTTTTTAAGAAAAGATTAGCCGCAAATCTCTTGGCCTTGGGTTTTTTATCGGCTATGAGTTATTTGCTTTTTAGCCTCTTAGAGTGATAAAAAATCCAACCCTTTTACCTTCGCAGGCCGCCCCTTTTATAGGCCTCCCGAGGATCCTCTCTCATTGCAGTAACGGGCGGTTGCATATATCTTCATTACTGTGATGACAGGTGGTTGCGTATACCTCTATTACTGCGGTGGCAGGTGGTTGCGTATATCCCTATTACTGCGGTGGCAGGTGGTTGCGTATATCCCCATTACTGCCGTGGCAGGTGGTTACGTATCTTGCATGGCTTTAAGTCTCGGGTTGGTGAGCACGTCACTTCAACTGGCATTGGCCGGGTCTCCTCGGTCCAAGCCTTAACGGTAACGAGCACAGTGCCTTCCTCGACAAGTTAGCCCCGCGGATAGTGTGCTTGAGCAGTGGCAGGGGGTTTCTGCTCCTGCTCCCCTGCTGCAAGGTTCTGCTCGTCTCCACTGATCCTTATTGAAACACATCCTACGACCAGGTTCCTGCCAGTCATGTTTGATCTCGTCGACATATCCCCAAACATTATGTCTTTTTATTGTGTTTGTCATTTGGCTCAGAGGTTCCACATTTTACACATAGCATAAGCACAAACGGATTCAGCAATGTTCCACAGATTTCGAGAATTAGAAAATATGACATTGCTTCAGCACAAAAATATAAAGTAGTAGAAGATTTTTATCAAGGATCTGATTACAAACAAACTCTAAATGTAAATGTCTTGGGAGTTTTTGGTTTCCTTAAATGGTCACATAAATCTCCTTAGTTTTATAAATGGTCACACAAAGTTCTTTTTAACTATTTTACCCTTTAATTAAAGTCAAAATAAATACACATGTATATAGTAATAAGATAAACATAATAAATAAAATATCATATAGGACAAAAATATTTTTTCTATCGTAACCTATAATCGGTCTACCCCAATTGATTTTATTTATACTAAAATATATTAATCTAAAAATTGACTTTGTTGTACTAATAAAAATGAAACAAAAAAATTATATTATTATGAATATTAAATAACGTAAAATTATTAATCTATTATAGCGATTTTATTGTTATTGAAAAATATAGTACAAGTCAATAATATCAAAATAATTTATAAAGTTTTTATTAATTTATGTATTAAATTATTTTTATTTGTATTCATTATAGTTTATTTATAGTTAATTTTTGGTTGTTATTATCAAAGAGTATAATAATAAAAAGGGAGTTAGCATAAGTATTTATGAAATCAGTGGAGTTTATGTAACCTTTTATGCAAACCCTGAGAGTGTGGGTGTATTTTCCCTTATCCTTATTACTATTTGTTGTCATTTAAATTTAATGATCTTATCCCTTAAAAAATTAATGTTCTTATCAGAGGATGTTATTAACCAAAAAAAAGCTATCTAATCTCTTTCAGAATAATTTCTTTTTGTGATTTTTTATTTCGAAAACCTATTTTTAGGTCATCGGCATCTGGACCTTTTAGATTTACGTTTCTACGGGATCATTTGTGAAGTTGTGAATTTGTTCGAGGTCTACTGGACATACTTGAAACCCAATTAAGCACATGTAACTTATCATGTAAAAATAGCCATGCAATTGCCCCAGTAAAAATCTACAGACGTAGAATAAAGCAATACAGACATGGAAGCAAGCTAAAACATTTTCCTTTTGCTAATGAGAACATGAAAATATATTTACAGGATCCTTAAATTCATATGATGGCCATTCGTGCAAAAATTAAAGTTTTATGCTTCATTCTATTGATGCTATGAAAAAACATATTTCGTGCCACGTGCTTTACATTGATCATATCACTCGTCATGCAATAAAATATATTTCTTATGCAGTATAAGTGGAATCAAGTCATTCTTTTGGGACTTACTTAGAGGGGTTTGGTGTGGATGGTAAGAGAAACGATTTAGACTAAGTATCTAATAAATCTATTGAGACCCAGATCCAATGGGGGAATTTGTAGACTTGTGCAGGATTTATTAGATAATATAGCAAGCAAAGAACTTGGGTTATAATATTTAATACAACTAGGGACCTATTTGATAAATTCCAAAATTGTAGACAATTCTTACACTTGATTATCATGTTACGGTTGTTTATTATCCAAACAATAAAACTTAGATTAAAATTATAAATTTATTTTCATCACAATCACGCCATTATTTATCTAAATATATATTATTTAGTAGCATATTAAAAGAAAACCACTTGAATTGATATATATATATATAACTACCAAAGGGCTTAGGTTATAATATTTAATACACAACTAGGGTCTTATTTGATGAATTCCAAACCAAAATTATATATATTACTTATACGTGATTATCATGCTATAGTTATTTATTATCTAAAAAATAAAACTTAGATTAAAGTTATAAATTTATTTTCATCACAATAACGCCATTATTTATCTAAATGTATATTATTGAGTAGCATATTAAAAGAAAACCACTTGAGTTGCAATGTTTCATTTCTTCATGCAATATCCAATTAATACAAGTTTAGCCTAAATGAAAGTCCAAGAATAAGCAAATTCTGTGACTTTTAGGCTATTAAAGTAGAGCCAACATGATGCATTACCGAGACGGGAGGGATCATGCAGAAATAAGAGAAAGAGAAACAGTAGTTAGAATAGTCCTTTGTTACGGAAACAACATATATACTCTTTGAGTGCCATCCCTTCATTATCTGTATATTTTAACTTATTTTTCCATAGTTTCTTTCTTGTGTCTTTATTCAGTTGTTCTTTCCTTGAACAGTCTTTTTCTAGCCTATTATTATGTTAGACAACCAAGGAGATCAGCTAGAGTTTCAAAGCCTAGCAGCAAGCTTGTGGACTTTGTTTGACCATGCAAACCATGCCCATGCAAACCATGCAATCATTCTTCCACGTAACTCTTTCATGCGAGTTAGTTGGAACAAGAGCACGGGAGGAATTGATATTGGAGTAAAAGTCTACGTCAGAGTTGTTGCCGAAAATTTAATTTATTTTTTTGTTTTGTTTTATCTAGTTGTTGATAAGGATTTGATGTGGCTGGAGCCAAGATTTTAGACGACAAGTTAGTAGGATCCTTTATGTTTTTCTGTATGAATAAGCAGCAACCAAGACGAATAAAGGGGAGAGAAAAATTAATTAAACAACTACTAGTTGTTCATATCATAAATTGAACAAATATCAGGCATTGCTTTTCTGTATTTGATGGGGACCTATCATATCACTTCAAGAAGGACACGGACTCAATTTTTTTAAGAGTTTTGCTATTTGAACTCTATGACAACAAAGGGACGATAGAAATGTGGGTCCTTTTGTCTGATGCTTTAACTCCATTCATCATACTTTGTCAATTACTTTTTCATTTAAAAAATAAAATAATAATAAAATTTTAAAATAGTGAAAAAAAACCACAAAAGTAACGAAAAGAGATAACAATAGAATCACTTTTTTAGTTCAGTAATTAGAATAATCCTTTTTTAAATCCAATCGAGGGGACACGTCAGTAGTCACAGAAATGCCTCTACAATAATTAGCAGTGTTGGACATAGACATAATGACTTTGGCTATAAATTACTGCTGAAAGCATAATTTAACATTCCAGACAATGTGTATTAATATGATTAGGGAAGTAATGAAAGTTTCAATCCCAGTGTACTGATAATAAGAAAAATTGGAACTAAAAAATGCTACTATTGTCATCTCTTTTCGTTACTTTTGTGGTTTCTTTTTCATTATTTTAATATTTTTTATTATTTTATTTTTTAAATGAAAAAGGTAACTGACAAAGGATGATGAATGGAGTTGAAGCAACAGACAAAGGGACCCACGTTTCTGTCGTCCCTTTGTCGTCATAGAGTTCAAATAGCAGAACTCTTTAAGAAATGGAAAATGATAAAGGAACTAAAAGAAGACAAAGGGATGACAAAAATGCAACGCCCATTGCCGTTTCACGTGTTTCCTTTGTCTTATTTTAGTTCCGCGTGGGGTTAGAATAAATAATAAAATAACAAATTGTTCAATGGAAATCATGTCATCTCTTTTCGTTTTTTATCTCCTCCCTCCCCAGCCAGATTTTCCTTTTCTTAGTTTACTCTCCTCCTTTGTTCTTCCCTTTCTGTTCATCTGGAAGGAAGAGGAAATCGACCCCCAACAATTGGTCATCATTCCTTGCCAACTGGTGCTTTTCCCTCCCTCCACAAGCTTGGTTAGTAAAGTTCGATTCTCATTGGAGCTCAGCCTCGATCGACGCGCATTCATCTCCATAGCCCCTCCACTCATTTTCCTTGCTGCTTGTTCTCGCCTAGCCCCTTCTTTTGTTTTCTCGCCCAGCCTCATTTGCTTCGTTACCGAATGACTCCCGCTTCTTGTTACTGGACGATGACCGCTTCTTGTTCTCGCCCAGCCCAGATCTACAATGGACACGATCGAGTCTTCTTCATCTACGACGTTGCTGCTTTGGTGGAATGATCTTGTTGTGGCTCTTCAGGCTTCTAAGAGACTTCTAGCTGTTGCTTGCTAGTGCAGTTCTAGTGACCCATCTGTACGCATTTTTTTTATTTGTTTTTATTTTATCTTGTGGATGATGAAATTTTGAATCTTTTTAAACTTTCAATTCAACAATGTGGTATCGTGGTATCATTTATATGATCATCCACTTAATTGAATTAATTAAATGTGAAAAATAATCTGTGGAACGTGAATGGTATCTAGCTATTTGACACTGGGATATTGTGACATAAATCGAAATATTGAGCACATGTGTTTTATGTGTAATTTGGATACAAATCCTTGATTATCAAAACAAATAGTACTGAAAATCTCAAAAATGGCAAAATGGGTAGCATGCAGGTGTTATTCTCTTAACACAATTTGAATCTAGAAGTAGGAAAATATTGTATTTGTTATAATTTTTGGCTTTGAAATGCCCACTGCTGAAGAGTCCATTCAAACGGGACATAGGTAAAATACAAGAAGTTTCACATTCTGATGCTGAGGCTGTGTACATATCAATATATAGTTAATAAACCCCTGTATTGCATATCAATATCTATTATAATTAGGAGTGTCTTAGCGTAAATGTCTAGAATATTTATTTGTGATAATATTTTATCTGAATTTTTCCAATGTAGAATTCAAATGCCTACTCAAAGTTGTTATATTTTTTTCGAAGGACGAAAGCCGGGCATATACAATTCTTGGCCTGAATGCCAGATGCAAGTAAATGGATTCAAAGAGAATTCTTATCAATCTCATAAATCTTTGTTGGATGCCGAAATAGCCTACAATGATTACAAAAAAAAGCCATGAAAAATTGCCAGAGACATCCAATATGTTAGAAACTACAAAATTTATTATGGAAACACTCGAAAAAAAAGGGGTGCAAACTGAAGTGTCTACATGCGACAAAGCTGTGCAAACTGATAAAGGCAGAAATGATTGTACTATTCTGCCTATATTATCCATTGTATGTTATATTTTAGGGATAATCATTGTTATATGTATTTTGCATAATTGAAATTGTACCTTGTGTTATGTACAAATTTAAATAATTTAAATAAAATGATTGTTATGTATGAATTGTAATGTTTAACTTTAAGAAGAAATAACATTTTCCTCTAGACCCTATGCGTGTTTAGAGATATTGTGTGTATCGAAAGAAACAACAATAATGCAACGATACACAAGTCGCTAAATCTAATATATATCATTGATCTATCACTACAATTACAAACATTTAAAGTCAAATATAACATAATTTAAAAATTTTAAAGTTCAATTTAACACAAAACATTATTCCATCACTAGAACTTCAAAATTTAAAGTCAAATCTAACATAATTTAAAAAATTTAAAATTCAATTTAATACAAAACATTATTTCATCACTACAATTTAAAGCCAAAATACAAGTCAAGTATCATGATTGTTTTCTTCATTATGCAGCTGCTGCTATGGTAACTGTTGAAAATTCATCACTACAATTTAAAGCCAAAATACAAGTCAAGTATCATGATTGTTTTCTTCATTATGCAGCTACTGCTGTAGTAACTGTTGAAAATTCTCACTTTGAGATTCTTAATAAGTCATCGAAGAAGAAGAATAATGCAATTGCGAAGTATACAATGGGATTGATTGTTATAATACATAAAAATAAACATCAGATTACATTACAGAAATATTAAAATATTTTTTTTTATTAACGACTTGTAAACAACAACTTACTGTGTGCCAATTATAAGGAAATGACTGATAAATGTTGCTTCCACCGAATTGGGATTGGTACATAGGTACCTAATCAAATAATAAAATATATATAAAATTCATATAAAAATCTCAAAACTAAAAGTTAAATAATTTAATTCTTACATTATAATAGCCCATAATGCAGCGTTGGTTGAGATTTCCGTAAATAGTACTTCCTTCTTGTAGCATCTACATATGCGTAATCTTATACTTAATTACATATCCTTGAAATAAAAGAAAATTTTAAAACAAAAAATTCACAAAATTTACCGTGGCTATATTGCTCCATTGTGTGGAGATTTCATTAGGCACATGATAAGATGATGGTGCATTTTCTTGTAAATCCTACAAGATTATTAAAGACAATTAAACTAAGACCAAATTAATTAGAAAATAGATCTTTGTTTTTAATCATACCTTATTTTTTTGTGCAGACTTGTTCTTTTGAACAGATTTCTTACGAATCGAAGATTCTTTCTTTAAGCAAGGTGGTCGGTCTTTAAGCAATGCAAGTTGGACATTGTTGCTGCCACAACTTACTTTTCCGATAACAGTTCTTTACACACTCTCACTATGAATTTTTTTGTTGCTGCTACAACTTGCTCCACCAGTATTAGTTTTTCTCACACTTTTACAACGAATTTGCTTGGGTAGATCATTCATTACTTTCTCAATCCAATCCAACACCATTTTATAGTTATTTTCACCATTAAAGGCTATGTCTGCAACCTCACTGAAAGTGTTACATATTTTTTCATATCTTTCTTGCTGGATGGACAAATTCTGCATACCATAACAAACTTTCAGCTTACTATAGCATCTCCTCACATCTTTCTTCCACCTTGATAAAATGTATCTTCTAGAAGTAATTCAACTGAGCTACGTATCAGCACTACAAGGGCATGCCTGCAAAGAATCCCCCTAAACTAGAATTTTGAACAGATACAATTAACTTCACACTCAGCTTCTTCAAAAACAACCCCAAAGAAGCTCTTCGACCTTGCCCAAATGATTCAATTATTTGATATATTGATCCTACAAAATTCGAGATATCATAATACATTAGAGCAGTCAATTCTTCTTGGAATTCTTTAAACTTGGAAATGGTGTACACCTCTTCAACTTGCCTCTCCATCTCATATCTTGATACACATGGTGTCTTTTTACTGAAATACTTGACATATGCTTGCCATTCTAATTCAGCTTTCCTTCTCAATGCATTTTCATATTGCTTTACAAACTGTTTCATATTTATTTTTGAGTTAGCAAACCCATCAAAAAATGCATTCATACTTTCACTTCGCTGAGTTGTTGACATTCCTGCCCAAAAATAGTCTTTTAAATAGCATGGGCCCCAACGATGCCTCTCCTCTTGCAAACTATTTAACTAATCATTATCCCATAAATCATATTCTGTAATCATGCAATGCCAAGCTTTCTCAAACACATCAAAACTCAGTGAATCATAAACAGTAGAAAGCAAGGAAGATATAATACCTTCACGTTCTTTAAAAGCCCTTAACTTCTTAGGTACTTTCTTCATTATGTGTCATAAACACCATTAATGCCTAGTAGTAGGAAAAACATTTTCAATTGCCTTTTGCATTGCCCTGTCTTGATCTATAATGATACCAAGGGGAGGAGAATCACACATGCATGATAGTCACGCCTCAAATAACCATGTAAATGTCTTTGTATCCTCGCGCGAAATCAATCTGCATCCCAACAAAATAGATTATCCATGGTGATTAACTCCGAAAAAGGGCGTTAATGTCACGTCATACTTGTTGGTCTGATATGTAGTGTCAAATGTGATGACATCTCCAAAATATTTGTAAGCTGCCCTACTCCTCAAATCTGCCTAAAACACATTCTTTAATCAATCCTCTTCGTCTAAATCAATGCTAAAAAAAAAATCATCACATTCTGCTTGCTTTTTCTGGAAGTACTTTAAAAACGCCATAGCATCTCCTTTCTCAAGCTGTAATCGCCTTATTTTGTCTACAAAATTTCTATAATTTTTTCCTAAGAATGACACATTTTCATACCCAACAGCTCGAACAATAATAGAATTGAAATTTTGGGCAATTTTAATTTCCGCACAATAATTCATTTCAATTCATTTTTTTAGTGCTTGCACTAATTATACGATTGCATGGGAAATACCTAGCTTTGTCTGGACTCAATCCATGGTTGTGTTGAAGATTTAAAGTTCGAAGAACCCATTTTCCATATTCATTTAGACAACCACCAATTTTTGCATCACAACCATTTTTCACACTCGGTTTCGGCTTCAATGCATTAGCTGATTTACTTTCTGACTTGCCGCTCGCCCACATGCAAATGTCACATATTTTACAATTCCATCAGTCCCCTTCTTAGTACTTTGAACCTTAATAGGAAACCCTTCTTGTTTACCATAAGCTTTGTAAAATACAAACATTTCTTCATGATTATCAAATAACATTCCAAGAGCTGGTTCACATTTGTTCGATTCCATAATTTCATCTACATCGTTAACTCTTGTTTCTTGCAACTCTTCAAATGCATGCTCATTTTTCAAATTCTCCATTTCTACAAAATAATTAACATTTGTATTAAGAAATTTATATAACATTTTTGTCCAGTAACGAAAATTCCTAACAATTTAAATATATAAAACACATCCACAAATTTTTATAATTTATTCCATTATCTCCGGCAATTCAAATTAAAAAATCCTGACAATTTAAATATATAAAACACATCCACAAATTTTTATAATTTATTCCATTATCTCCAGCAATTTAAATTATAAAATCCTAACAACTTAAATATATAAAACACATCTGAAAATTGTTATAATTTATTCCATTATTTTCAGCAATTTAAATTAAAAAAATCTTAACATATATAAAATACATTTAGAAATTGTTATAATTTATTCCATTATTTTCAGCCATTTAAATTAAGAAAAATCCTAACATATATAAAACACATTCAGAAATTGTTATAATTTATTCCATTATTTCCAGCCATTTAAATTAAGAAAAGTCCTAACATATATAAAACATATTAAAAAATTGTTATAATTTATTCCATTATTTCCAGCCATTTAAATTAAAAAAATCCTAACATATATAAAATACATTCAGAAATTGTTATAATTTATTACATTATTTCCACTCATTTAAATTAAAAAAATCATAACAATTTAATTATATAAAAAAATCTATGGATTTTTACAATTTAAATTAAATATTTCAACCATTTAAATATATGGAGCACAACAAAAATTTTATTTGAATGTAATGAGAGTCACCAACTTATCAATTAATCAGTACCAATTTTATCAAGTTGCCTTTATTTGCAAATCCAGTTCTAACTTCTTTCTTGTGATAAGCGAGATGCAAAGAGGGAACTGATTTTTCCTTGTTAAATGTAGATGGCTCACGTTAAATGAGAGGTGAGAGATGGAGAAAGAGAAGATAACAAGAAAAATCGAAACTAAAAAAGTGTTGCTATTGTCATCTCTTTTTGTTACTTTTGTGATTTTTTTCATTATTTTAAATAAAAAAATAACTAAGAAAAGATGATGAATGGAGTTGAAGCAACAAACAAAGGGATCCACGTTTCTGTTGTCCCTTTGTCGTTAAAGAGTTCAAATAGCATAACTCGATCTTTAATCCAAAAATAATAATTAAAAAGTGTATTAGTACGTAATCATGACAGCAACTCTGTGAAGCTAGCCTTTGCATGGAATGTATGTGTGATTTTGGGTTGGTCAATATTTCACTGTAAACGTTACTGTGTAAGGTGCTTGATATATTGAACTAAGTGTTTGACCAAAGGTCTCGATGAGGATCCTTGCACCAGCACTCGTCACCTCACTCATATCTGCACAATGACTTGGCATGACTCAACACTTGCCGATGATCTGTTCAGATGATACAGCTCACTCCCCAAATCATCACGGATAAGCTCAACGAAGGTAACAACACAAAAGAGAGCTGGTGCAGCAATTAATAGTGTAAACTACTAATTAAATTGGTACTCTTTTCATGATAAATGGATATAATTATTGAATATTAAAAAAATTTATTGGTGTAATTTGGATTTGTTTGCTATAATTACTTTGCTACAGCGTTGTATTTGCAGAAATTACGTAGGAAATAGTAACAAAACTTACAGATCACTGTCTGTGATTACAACTTTGCTTTAAGGACTATCATCCTGCCTCCCTTTGGCTTCAACATTTCAACTTCAATCAACGTTAATCCCTTTACTGTACCAATATTATCAGATGTAATTTTTTTTATTGCCACCATTAACTAGCATCACAAAAATAATGACTCTAGGTAGCATAAATTTTATAGTTGCCATCCAAAAATATCAATAAAATAATCTTTCATAATTCATAAACTATATCTAATTAAGAATATATGTTAGATTTAACTTTTATGAACAACAAAGTGATATTAAAAAATAAAATGAAAGTAGGCTCACAAAACTTAAATTTTAACCATAATTTCATGGTATAGCTATATATGCCAAATGGGTGTCAAAATTAATAATACTTCATGATCAATTATAAAATGTTCCTTTAGATATATAAAATAATGTGTATTTTAATAATGATAAATTGCATTAAAATATCAGTAATTAAGTATTTTTTATATTACAAACAATCTCACCTAGAAATTCTTTAATACAATTTATGTTGTGCATTTATATATGTATGTATGTATGTATGTACGTATGTATGTATGTGCATATGTATATTGCAACTTATTTATATGTTTGTGTTAGATAATCTATTAGATATCATATATTACATACTTAATAATAATAAATTTTCAAATGTTTATAGTAAAAAAAATTAACAGCATTGTAAAATTTAAAATAGGGTTGAAAAGTAAAAATAATTATTAAATAAGTTATCTTTTTTTTTTAACACAAATATTATGTACTACTAATCTAATCTAATCTAACGATGCACATCTATTCTATTATTGATGTCATAAAAAAATTATAGCAGGTATCATAGAATGACCCAATTTTTATAGAATGACCCAATTTTTAGTTATACAAGATTTTCCTAGAAAATGAAAACAACTTCACAAAGGATTTTGGTAGCAACATTTTGGACATTGCTGGTCAAATTAACCAATATCCATTATCTTTTATCTTGCATACTCGTTGTACTTGAAAACGCAGTAGGAACTCTCTATAGATCATCATGGATGATCTCAAGGGTGGTAACAAGAAAAATGAGAGCCGTCAATTGTGAAGGACAGCAAGTTGCTATTAGCCATAGAACGAATTAACAAACCATGTATAATGTAGCATACAAATGAAGTTAAGTGGAAAGCAGCCAGCTGCTTGCTTCATTGAGGTCTCGTGCATGCTTCACCTTGTAAGCTAAACGTGGCTGATTTTCAAAAAGCAACAGCAAGATGCTTGCTTTAATTAGAGCATATGCGTGCTTCACCTGCGTGCTTGTATGCATGCTTGGTGGCGGTGGGCATATATAAGTGAAGAATTGAATTAGCTCTCACCATTTCCCAATCCCATAAATCAAACCAAAAAAGAGTAACTCGAAGAGATAAGAATTGAAGGGAAAGGAGAGAAAGAAAAATGAAGAAAAGAGAAGAAAAAAGAAAAAAACAAAGAAAAGAGAGGCCGAGAGTGAGAGAGAAGAAAATAAATAAGAAAGTTATAGGAATTGAGGTTGGATAGTTTGGATTAGTGGTTAATGTATTTATGAAATTTAAACAATTATGATTTAGTTTACGTTATACATATTAGTTTTTATATCAGTTCTAATGATTAATTTTTTAATCTTGTATAGGAGAAATTCAAGTATCTAGGAACTCATGAGAGCCCCAACGAATCTTGGGTGAAACAAGATATGTGAGTAGATTATTATGATGATGATGATGATGGAACATTTGTGTTTGATAACATGATTTAGTATCATGTTATGATTATATGTATGCACATTATATGATTGATTTTGTCATGAGGTGTGATTGCTGAAATAATAACTAGACAACCTAAGAAAGGGGGTAAATTGGGTTTTTAAAAACTAATGCAAAACGAACCACACAACAATTTAATCTAATGCCTTAATAAGAACAAAAATACTAAATTTAATCAAGCACAATAATTAAAGAGTACGGGAAAAGATATCAAACACGTGATTTTTACGTGGTTTGGCTAACTGTGCCTACGTCCACGCCTCCAAGCTTACCGGACTTGAGGATTTCACTAATCAAACCTCCAAGGCTTCAATCACTCTTATAATTGACTTCCAAGGTGTTAATAAACTTTTACACAAAGAGATTATCCTCAATCTCTTATCCCAAGTGTATCTCAATACTTACAACCTCTCAATTTGATTTTAAAAAATATTACAAAATAAATCTCTCTCATACAATGTGTTTAATTACAAATGAAAATCTAAAGTGTGAGTAAGTGAGATGAATACAAGAATTTAAAACGCAAAGAAAGTTGTATGATCAATAATTTGCTCAATGATAATTGTTGGAATCGTTGTTGTTTAAATTTGATTGAGTTTATTTATAGTTGGGAGCTAAAATATAGCCGTTGTTGACTTTTTGCTCAATGTCGGATTGCCGTTAACTAGATATCGGATTGTCATTTTCAAGATGTTCGATCGCAATTAGTATTTAGAGGCTACTCTTCAATTCTGTTCGATGTCAGCTAACCGTTATCAAGATGTTGGTTAGCCATTTGTTACAGTGGCCAAATTCTTAATATCTTAGTATAAAGTATGATAAAGTGATATTTTGACTTACTGTAGACAAGTTAAGTTTTGTCACATTAGGTACTTAATTCATAATAAAATTAATGGGAAAATAATTGTAATTTATATAATTAATCTTTTGGGTAATAAAATAAAAATAAAAGGAATTTATTAAATTATATTTATTACTAAAAGTGGATCCATAGCCCTAACTATTTTAATTTCATAGTTTTTCTCAAATTAAATTGCATATATTTAAATGTTATTTTCATTTTTTAGATAAACTTAAATAAACAAATTAAATCATTTCTCTGTGGATCAATCTTGGACTCATTGAGATATAATATATCTAAGCATTCTTATATTTAGGTGTAAATTAAATACTTTTAAGTTATGTCAAGTTTTTGACGTTGTTGGGGGAAATGTATTTATTTAATTTTTTACTTTTTGTGTAAATTTTCATTTACCCCCATTTTCTTTCTTAAATTTTATCATATCCATAACATCTTCCTGAATCTCACTTTCACCCAAAAAATCTCGTTTCTGGCTCTTTCTTCTCATAATTGCAGTTTGACCACACATTTTAGAAAATTTTTGAATAGGCCCCTTGCCAAAATTTCCATAATACTCAAATTCGGACCTATAGCTTGAACTTCTTAGGACCATATTTGGATTTCTTTAAATCTTATTTGGACATAATAAAATGAATATTGACTTTAAAAATTACTACAAAGGCCCATTAATTTGAATTAATCAATTTGGAATAACATGCAAGAACATTTTTTGAAAGCAATCTTTCCACCTCATAGAGCCAATTCTTTTAAAAGGCAAATCATTTTTTTCACTCAAAAAAATAGAGAAAATATTATGCCAATAGTGGAATAGATTTAAAGAATTGCTCAACATATGTTCACACCATGATTTTAAAACTTGACGATTTGTCACTTATTTTTACAAGGGCTTAACACCCCAAAATAGACAAATTGTAGAAACGACGTGTATTGGTTACTTATTTCTACGAAAATTAAATTGCAAACATTTAAAAAAAGAAAGAAAAGAAATAATTATCTTAAAGTGTAGATCTTTTTTTTTTCAAATTGGAAAAATTACCAACCAATTAAGTGATTAATTTAAATTAATGGGTCTTCATAGTAATTCTTAAAGTCAATATTCTTTTTATTGGGTCCAAATAAGGTCCAAAAAAGTCTAAATATGGTCGAAAGAAGTTTAAGTTGTAGGTCCAAATTTGAGAATTATGGGAAATATTGGCAAGGGACCTATTCAATTTTTTTTTATAATTTTGCAGTCAAACTGCAATTATGAGAAAATGAGCTAGATTATTTTTGGCGTGAAAGTGAGATTCAAAAAGATTTTGTGGATATAACATAATTTAAGAAAGAAAAAGGGGTAACAGAAAATATACACAAAAGTAAAACAAAATAAAACAAAATAAATACATTTCTTGATAGTGGTGCTAAAAACTTGACATGACTTAAAATTATTTAATTTATTCCCAAGTATAAGAGTTCCTAATTATACTATATCTCGGTGAGTCCGAAGTTGATCCACAGATAAATGATTTAATTTGTTTATTTAAGTTTATCTAAAAAATAAAAATAAAATTTAAATATATGTAATTTAATTTGAGAAAAACTGTGAAATTAAATAGTTTGGGCTATGGATCCACTCTTAGTAATAAATACAATTTAATAAATTCCTTTTATTATTATTTTACTGCCCAAAAGATTAATTATATAAATTACAATTATTTTCCCATTAATTTTATTATGAATTAAGTAATTAATGTGATAAAACTTAACTTGTGTACAGTAAGTCAAAATATCATTTGATCATACTTTATACTAAGATATTAAGAATTTATTGTGCCAAATTCTCATGTTTGTCTACAATAAATCAAAATTTCAAAATATAAAATATGGATAAATTTAATAGAAAATTATTTAATTTATATAATTAAAAATAGAATTTGATCAAATCATTTTTTTCTATTAAGAATTTCACCTTTCCCTAACTATTAGTATTTAGCTAAACATAATTGAAATAAAGGGAATTATTAAAATTAAAAAATATATAATAAAAAAATTGGAAAATTAAAAATAAAACTAATTTTATTTATTGAAAATATATTATAAAGAGAGAAAGAAGAAGAATTTAAGGGGAAAGAAGAGAAGGAAAGGTGTGTAGAGGTGTGTTCCCCTCTCTTTATTTATACTAATACAAGATTAATCCACACCACACAAATAAATAAAACTAATTACATCTTAATTTTATATTTTTCCCACTAACAAAATATATACTTAACTAAATCTACTCAAGTACATCGAACACATTCCACTAACAATTATTATACTTAATATGATAAAAACTTATAATTTCACAATTACCACATTTATTGTGGTAAAAAACTTATAGTTTTACAACAAAAGTCGCGAATCCTCCTCGACAATGACCTAATTTAATAAATTCCTTTTATTTTGATTTTCCGCTCAAAAGATTAATTGTATTCATTGTGCCAAAATCCCATATTTGTTTACAATAAATCAAAATTTCAAAATATAAAATATGGATAAATTTAATAGAAAATAATTTATTTTATATAATTAAAAATAGAATTTGATTAAATCATTTTTTTACTAAGAGTTTCACATTCCCTTAACTATTAGTATTTAGCTAAACACAATTGAAATAAAGGGAAGTATTAAAATAAAAAATATAATTAAAAAATTGGAAAATTGAAAATAAAACTAATTTTATTTATTGAAAATATATTACAAAGAGAGATGAGAAGAAGAATTTGAGGGGAAAGAAGAGAAGAAAATGTGTGGAGAGGTGTGTTCCCCTCCTCTATTTATATTAATAAATGATTAATCCACACCATACAAATAAATAAAATTAATTACATCTTAGCCATACATTTGTTCCACTAACAAAACATAACCCTAATTTAACCTACTCAAGCACATCCAATACATTTCACTAACAATTACAATACCTAACATAGTAAAAACTTATAATTTCACAATTACCACATTTACCGTAGTAAAAACTTATAAATTTACAACAAAAGTGGCAGATTCTCCTCGACAATAACCTGATTTCTCGGACTTTCGGAATCCAAATTTGACATTCATACATTTATTTGGATCCTTAAATTGTGTGAAATTATTATTTTTACCTAATAAATACACAAAAATACACAAAATCAAATATTTAGAAAAATAATTAGAAATTCATAATATATTACATAATTACAAATGTAAATTATATTATAAGCACAAAATAACTTTTTTACCCCTTAATAAACATACAATTTTTAACATTAATCAGGCATGTAGTGTAACTAAGACACATAAGGTGATAAGCTAAAATGATCTACGTGGTGAGTTGAGGTGGTCATGTGTAGAAAATAAGGAGAGCTTAGAGGAGCCTATAGGAGTTAATTTAAGGAGTTGAAATGGGGAAATGATTTGAGCTTCGAGTAGCTCAGGTGAACTCAGGGATTAACTCAGATAGTCTCATAGAATATTTAGTGTAACTAGGATAGTTCAGGTAGGCTCATATGTGAAACACTATCTCGACTTCAAATTAAAAATATAGTAAAATAAACATAAATATGAAGATTATACAATATTTACGTATTTCGGCCTTTGACCTATGTCTACATGAGTAAATCATCACCGATCCACAACATAAATAAGAGATTATGTGAAATTTTATAATATCCAAGATAAATAACACTACCTAGATAGCTACATAAAGATGTTTAGTGTTGATAAAGATAAAAATGGTTAATAAAGATATGGAGAGTAATAATATGATAGAGAAAATTAGCAAGGTAGAGAATAGAAATGGACTTCCAAAAATGAAGAAGTGGGAGCTGATCTCAAAAATAGAGAGAGAGCCTCTCAAATATTGGTGAACAAGATATTTATACACTACAGGTTAATGGTAAAGAGAGTGTATAAATTTAGGACTAAATTTCATGATTAGGTCAAAATAAGAGAATACTTTTAGCATTATGCATTGTATTTAAGGAAAAATAATAAGAGTATTCTTTTTATTATAAGTTTATTCTTTACATAAATATTTTAAAGTCTTTCATGGCCATTTATTTCCAAAGAATAAGCTGACAGTGAAATTTAAATAAAATTCTATTATAATTTTATGTTCTTTTTTTAATTAAAAAGATAAAAAGTGTTTTTTCCAATAGTTTAAAATGGTGCTAAAAGGCCTGGTCATTTGTAACACAAATATTAACCAGAATGCTAGTCGCGACTAGTGATTGGGAAAATGTAAAGGGCAGTACAATCAAATGTGAAACCAAAATTCAAAACCAGAGTTCCAAGAAATTTTCATCTGCACCTGATTTCTTTTTCGTTGAAGATATAGTTTCAACTTTTACTGAAAATGACCTTTTTCTTCCATTATCTTACAAGAAAGAATCGTTTTTCAAAGAGAAGAAAATCTCTAAAATCAGCAGCAGCACAAAAGAGCAGCAGCAGCAGCAGCGGGCATGCTGACGAACAGCAGCAGCTTGCAGCATATCGTTATTCAACCATAATTGATCTGCCAAGCCACATCCTCATTGACATTCTCTCAAGACTCCCCTTAAAGTCAATCTTTATTTCAAGGTGTGTTTGCAAAACCTGGCACATTTTAATTTCAGATCCTCTTTTTGCAACACTTCACTTTGATCGAAACAGTGGATCAAATCCTGAGCTTTACCTTAGAACTGATTTTTCGACATGCATCTCAAGAACCCTTCACTGGGTTGATCTTGAAAATTTCCCTGGTTATAATCATGCACAATGCCAATGGGCAAAGATTAATGCCCAATTTTACCTCCCTAAACGTTACCCCCAAACCCAATCCCAAGGTATGTACCAGTAATGGTAACAGTAATCGGGGTAATAAAAGAGCAGGACGTGAGTATGATATTGTGAATTCATGTAATGGCTTTCTCTGTCTTCGCAAACCATTTCATCGAAACCCTTGCATTATATGTAACCCCATTACTGGGGAGTATGTTACCATTCCTAAACCTGCAGCAGAAAATGATAAAAAAACCTTAAGGACTGTTATTTCTGGATTCGGCTGCAGTTTTAGAAGTAAGCAGTACAAGGTTCTACGCTTGGTCTTTGACGATTTCTTAAATAGAACAGCTGAGATATACAGCCTTGGTGGAGCTGCATGGCGGAAAGTTGGAAATGCTCCCTGGTCTCCTATAGCGGGTCTTTTCCCCACCTATTTAAATGGAGTTATTCATTGGGTTTGTGATGACGTTGAAGACGATCAGAGTTGTTCTGATTGTATAGTTGGTTTTGACTTTGAGGATGAGAGATTCTGTGTGGTTCCTGCACCCCCTCACTTTGCCAAGAAACCAAAGACAAGGGACAATTTATATGATATGAACTTGGGAGTATTAGGGGGTTGCCTTTCTATATGTGATGTTACTTATTTTGCTCCTCCTGACATCTGGGTGATGAAAGATTATGGTGTCCAAGAATCTTGGATTAAACAGCTTTCGGTTGACAACGGCTATTTTGGCATCTGTCGGCCCATTAAATACTTGGACGACGGATCTCTTCTGCTGTTCTGTAAAAGACGGGCTTTGGTTTTATATAATCCTGTGGAGAAAACTACTAGATATCTTCTGATACATGAGGACCAGTCAATGATATTTGAAGCAATTACCCATGTGCCAAGCTTTCTTTCACTCAAAGATGTTGGGGGAGACAATCTAACTGTTCAAAATATCAATTCAAGGTAAGCTTCTGCCTTTTTTGAGGATTAACTGAGCTGCTATATATATAGCTTGATGAATATGTGGCTTGAAGGTTATGTTCTATTAATCTTTAAGTATTTTGGTGGTGGATGGTTGAAATATTTGATTGCAGAAAATGAACCTCGGTAATGTTAATTGCAGATTTTAGACTAAATGCAATACTTATGTTAACTTATAGAGACTCGCATGGGTAGCATATGGTTAACCTCTTTTGTCAGAATCTTCCCTTTGCAATCTATTGTTTCCTCACATTTGTACTGCATTTGGATGTATGATTTTTGAACCATTTGAATGACGAAAATTGAATTAGTAAATTCTAGTCAAATATCTGTGCTTATGGTATCGAGTGGTTCCGTAGAATGGTGCTTGCGTCAGCTCTTGAGGTATGAAATTTGTTAGTTTGTTTCTTTGATTGTCGGGGATGTTACCTCATGTATGGAAGGTAGATTTGTGTCCCAAAATGCTTTATAGCATTCAATCCGAAAGGCGAAAATTTTAACAATGTTTAAGAATACTGTTATTCAGAGAATTTGAACTTAATAAGTTCTTTATCATGTGATTATGTTCACTTTGAATATTGCTTTTTGGTGTTGGTATTGGAGATCAAACTTTCTGTCTGTATACTACGATTAAGAGTACTTCATCATCAAATCTACTCCAATCAATGGGCCAGCCCAAACTAGGATAACAAAATTATTTAAAATGTTTTAACCTGTAACAAAAACACTTCTGGTGTCAATCTAACATGATGTCTGTTAATGCAGGTCTGATCAGTTCGAACCTGAAGAGTCTGAAACACTTTTCCTCATCGAAATGAGACAAGCAGGGGAATTATTGTATTAACTAGGTTTCTGATGAGAGAGATGGTTGTGTATGTTAATGCTCTCGTTGCTATCAGGTCTGAATACTGTGAAGTATTATGCCAGAAATCTTCTAATGTAGTAAAAATGACAGGTGTTTTTTCTTGGTAACTTGTGTTATTCAAGATGGTATGTATGTCACCTATCGATTAGATTCTATATTTCGTGCACAGAATCTTAAAAGTCATCAGCTGAAAATACCAAATGTTTCCACTTATGGATCTCGTATTTCAATTGTTTTGTGGGATTGTTGTAGCCTCCATATATTCATTCGCATCACAATATTTGATAAGGAGAGATAAGTAAACAATAACATTATTTGATACAAACTCAAAGGCAAATGAAAGTGCATGCTGAAGAGTATTAGAGAAAGTGATGATACTATGAGCTCTCAGGATTCCCAAGTTGCATCCGTAAAGTGACAAAGGTGGCCAATGAATTAAAACTATATTTGAAAAGGCAAAACAAAATTTTTACTCTGAAAAGTTTCTTCCTTATTCTACTCTTCCTGATGAAAAATGAATCAAAATTGTAAGCTCCGCTCCTGTTGCTTTTTCTTCTCCTTTGAGAAACATGGATTTATTATTTTCATCCGTGTATAAACTGAATTTATGCCGTGATGAGCAAAAGCCATCATAAATCAGCAAAGTTATTTAAAATAAAATCGACATCTGGTGACAGTATAGCACGCTTGTTAAGCTCCCCAGCAACGCAAAAATGCTTCTCTGCAGTATTAATCACGACAACATCCTGTGCAAACATACAATCCATTCCTGGTGTAACCTGCACCCATGCAAAACATTGATTTGCATTATACATCCAGCAGCATCTCAAAGTTATTGTATAGTGTCATTAATTTCTGCATGTGACTTGATGAAACAAAAGTTCAGATTACTCAATATGAGGGGTTTGTAAAAAAAAAGTTTCATGTGCTAATACTAAGATGTGTTTCCATGTGCATTCCTTGAGTTGCTATGAAGTTTACTCACATTATAAACAGTTTCACCAAGCTTTAGCTTGACAGCACCACTTCTGTATACTAGCAATTTACCCATAAAGCCTCCTGGTAATTCACTCAAACTACTCGTCTTCTCCTTAGCAGTGAGACCCTCATGCTTACTCGAGCTTTCAGTTACCTGTCGCTCATTCCCTGTTGCTGGCTGCTTTTTCAAAGGCAGTGTTGGTGGTAACTGAAGAAAAATCATGTTTGGTTCCAGATTCTCCTCCTGCCAACAAACCGTCAGAAAGAGTACAAAGAAGTTAAGCATGCAGGAGTACTTGAACTTGTAAGGTTAACAAACCATTAGACCAAGCTCTTTGGCTGGGTTCATGGAACTTTCATCATAATTTATGGTTTCAGAAGCCTCCCCAAATTCCTCCTCGTCAAGAAGTTCTACAAAACAAATAGTTAAGTATAGTTTTACTGTTTATTAATCCACTTCAAGTTTGTACATAGCATAATGTGAAACCTCAACTCTAGAAAAAGAAATGACTCAAACCTAATATCCAAAATACAGATTTGAGTTTACGTAAATGGCAATGCCTATTTCAGTCCAAATGAAGTAGAATATTATCCAATATCCTACGATTATTATTCAATATCCTATTACTCTTAGGTGAATATTTTTCTTTAGAACACACCTGGACTTCCAGAATATGGTCTTCTCAGAGGAAGGGATACAGGATAATAACTGTAATAATCCTGCAATAGCAAATTAGGAAAAAAAAAAAATTGAGTATGCTCACAGTCACGGAAATAGACAGAGATAGAAGAAGAAATCCAATAATCAGTAAGTAACATGAATTGTGAAACTAAGACATGGTTTTACTTACCCATGGTTCCTGGTATTCTTTCCCCATCCTGGTGCCTGAGGCATGGGCACCACCTGCAGAATCGTCAACAAAAGTGTAATTGCTTGAAGCGTCTCATTACCAGCTAATAAAATTAACTGTGCATTTAAGGATAGCATACCATTCACAGCAGAACCTTGACCTCTACTACTGCTACTTCCACCTTTTGGAATACCATATGATTTTATAAAAGTTGATGCACCTCCTTGACCAAATGCAATTTGTGATGGTGCAACTGCATATTTTAAACCAAAAGAATTAAAGAATTAAAAATAATTTTTTGAAGCAAATAATTCAGAGATATCCATGATGTCATTCAACTGCTTTTTAATAATATATTCAACAGAACAGAAATGGTGATTGGTAACAGGTCTACAATTGAATGCCAAGATATCCAGCTTTGTCAAATCATCAGTCGATCAAACAGATACCAAGAGAAGGCTTCATGAACAACAAACCAAAGTTTAAATTGATACTAATTTAAGATAACATCAATAAATGAATCTGGGTTATAATATATGACGCACAATAATATGGTTATAGGTACTTGCATTTTAGGATCTTACATATGCTTTCAAGGGCTGAATTTGCCAAACCAATAAGTACAGCTTTAGATCATGGATGCATAACCATGTCTTTAACAATGGAGTCAATTATATCATCAGACAAACTTTGCAAATCACAGCATAAAACCATCAAATATGTAGGACAAGTTGGACATTTCAATGAAGACAAGTGATACTTATGTTAAATATATACTGCTGCCGTTACATTACTACTGTTTGGGACAAACACACACAGGGTTACTCAGTTAATTAGCTGTCACTGTGAGACTACGCTTGCTAATTTGAAGCAGAAAAACCACAAGAGAAGATAAAACATAAGCAGCAACGGCAAGATATTTGACATGAAGCTTGGTTCTAAGAGTGAAAAATGTAGCTTGAAAAACTACGTTACCTTTTTTTTCAACTTTAGGCCTTCCCTTAAGAGCACCTTGCTAAGAAAGAAGAGAAATAAGATATGAGAACAGAAAAAAAAAAAAAAGAATTCATCAAACTTGGATAAATATAACGTCCAAAAAAACAAATTGACAATCACAGTTGCATTGAAACGTTGCAGCAAGTCCCATGGCCTGGGCAGCATCAGCATTTTCAACCATTTCACTGCAAACAAACATAAAACATGAGACGAATTAAAAAGGAAGTAAGAAGCAGAAAGGGCATATGCATTTAGTAAGTACGTTTTAACTTCAGCCTTTGGTACCCCGCCGGGGGGGGAGCTTTTGGTGCATACTTGATCTGCATAAGCTCAAACCAATTCATCAGAAAATATATGTGCACAAAATAATGTATCATCAAATCATCAGTTGAATGATTTTTACATTGGCCCACTTCATTAAATACACTAAATTTTATATTTTCATCAAATTTGTACATCAAAAATTTATTCAAAAGTAATAGCAATGATTTTTAAATGTAGCTCACGTTTGAAAACAAACCTTTCTGGTGGCATTCGAAGTGCTCTTAGAAGGCGGTTCTGGCTCCATTAGAATCAACAGAAATCTTCAAATAAAAGAAGAAAACATTAAAAATAGAATATATTAAAAAGTTACACCTGCATTTTGTTTCTACCAAATATGACATCTTTTTTTTTTTTTTTTACTCTTAAACTCTAGTCTCAATCTTTTTATTTTGATAATGTAAATCATCAGCACATTATAAATACATTCAAAATATTGTTAGAAAATAACAATAAAGAGAATTTAAACTAACCGTGAAAATCTGAGATTATTTTTCAGATGGGTTTCTCGCGCCAGGGATTATCGACGGCGGCTAGTTTGGTCGGCGGCAGTCCGGTCGGGCTCTAGATCTAGGCTTCAAGGTCCCGGGAAGCTACTAAATTTGACATTTATATACCCTTGGGTTTTGCCGTGTGAACTTTTCTTAGAGTTCAGCTATCGGCACCCCTTAATAATTCTCATAACACCCCACTATTGTATTTACAATTTTAACCTTAATTAAAATTACATAAAGACGTGTGTGATTCATTGTTTCTCTTTTCGGCAGCCCCTTACACCATTTTTTGCCCTAATTTCTTTCATTTGAAGTAAAGTCCTTATGATTTAATAAGTTTTTCGAAGTTTAACAAGGTCCATAATTCTAAACTAATTCAACATTCTATATAGAGAGAGACTAATTTTACAATTAGCATATCTGCTATCATTTCAAATTAAGAAATTAATTAAAAGAAAAAAGTACAGATTTCAATGTTCTAGAAAATAAGATATATTAAAGTTGTGTTTACTTTATGGAGTGAGAGTGAGGAGTGTGGATTTCTTCTACTCCAGTGTTTACTTCAACAAATTAGAAAAGAATTGAGAATCCTACTCCGTGGACCCTACTTATTTTTGGAATGGAGAGTGGAGGTGGCTCTCACCTCTCCATTTTCTACAATTTTTTTAATTTAATTGAATTTAATTTGATTTAATATTTTATAAATAAAATAAATATTATTATATTAATAGAGAATTAATAAATATTACTATATGCTATCTTTATTTAATAATATAATATTATTATATTTATTTTAAAAATAATAGTACTTTATTTATTTAATATTAATAATTAATAATATTAAATAGTTTATTCTAAGAAAATATTAATTTTGTACTAAATAATATTATATTAATAAATAATAAATTTAATATAATTATATTAAATAAAATAATGTTTCATTTTATATTTACCCTTCTTTTTATTAAATTTACTATAATTAAATTTAATAAATATTTAAATATTATTATTATATTTAACTAAATAATAATTGGGTTTGATTCTAAGTTTAATTTACTTTAAAATAATATTATTACATTAATAGAGAATTAATAATATTATTATATACCATCTTTATTTGAATATATAATATTATTATATTTATTTAAAAATAATAGTATTATATTTATTTAATATTAATAATTAATAATGATAAATAGTTTATTCTAAGAAAATATTAATTTCATACTATGTGTTAATAGTAAAAATATTTCATTATATCGCCCCTTATCAACAATTTTTAATTTATATAATTAAAATTAATAAAAGCTGTGATGTTCATAATTAAGAATATTAATAATTATAATAAATTTACAAATAAAATAAAATAAATATTTATTCATTAAATATATTTTTATTAACTTTGTAATTAAAACTATAATTCTTTAAATAAGGATAAAATTATAATTTGAAACTATTTACTCACAATTCAAGACAAAGTAAACACATAAATTAGATTATGATATTCATTCCATGATTCCATTCCAGTGCAAGTAAAAAACTTACTTCCACTCCCAATCTTAGGATTCCCACTCCTTAGGATTTCCACTCCAATCCAAAAAATAAATATTACCTAAATTTAAATATATATTTTAATGTTTTTTAACTCATCCCTTAAATTTAATAAGGAAGAGATTCCCTTATTGAATCAGCAACTTCTAAAAACTATGATAGTTTTACACTAATTTTCATGCATTATATCTAAACGAGATGTATGGCCAAGATTTGATGAGATTCAATTAAGCTTTAGATTAATATTAATTTCTCTCTCAATTATTATTGCCTCTCCTCTAGCCTTTTAGCTCCCATTTTGTCTTATGAATAATATTTCTGTTCTCCAGTGGACTCAAAATTACTCTAAGAAACAATTAATCACCGTGTTTTAACAAGAAAATTAGATTTTTTTTTAAAAAAAAAGGGAGGCTCCTCTATATTGCTTTAATATGATCAATGTCTAAAGTTAAATTGTTTGCTTCTACGGAAGAATAAGTGGGATGGGTGTACGTCTAGAAGACAGAAGCTTGCATAGAAATCAACTTCAATCAGAGAAAAAAAAACACATGTAAAACAAAAAAAATTAATGGTTTTAATTTTGAAAAGAAATTTAGTGGTTTTAATTTTGGAAAAAGAGAGCAATCGGGTCTCGGATCTATGGAGAGAGAGAAAAAAACATTTAAATCTTCGACACTAAATTCATTCGATCTCAACTTTTGATAAGTTGTTGATCTAATAATTAAAAAAATTGTGTAATTTCAAGAGATTACTGGTTTGTTTCTATATTCATCTCTCTCTCTCTATACGCACACACTACATTTTGTTTGAGAAAGATGGGAAGTCAACAAAAAGATGCCACATGTCTTTGAGAGTAAAAAATAAAGTATAATGTTAGGTGTAAAGAAGTATGAGAAAAAGACGATAAAATTTTATCTTTTCTCTCTCTACACGCTCATTCTCTCTCTATCATTTTCTTTTTTATTTTGTTTATCTTTCTCTTGTACTTCTCTTGCATTTTTCAAAAATAAATGAATATCAAAGGGAATTGTCCTATCCTCGGATGCCGGAGACTAGGGTGATGCTAACAAAGAACGCAGCGACGGTAACATTATTCTAGTGGTGAGGGCAAAGTAGAAAGGAAATTGATTTATGAATGGTCACGTGAGAGGCTGTTGTCACCAAAAATGAATATTGTCTCCTTAACTAAAGCAAAGGAACTGATGAGTAACCAATTCGCCGCCAAAAGGAGGCAACAAGGACTTGCCACATCCATAACAGTTAACAAGGCTCACGCACAAGTAGCTGGACCATCCTGCCACATCGTAACATGTGTACGAGTGGACAAAATATATGAATTAACAATCAAACCCATTCTCCACGCAAGCACGCATGGATTGCAGAAATCATGATAAGGACAACAATATCCTTACCTAGGGAAGGGAAGCTACTAATAGGACATCCCATGGTGACAGGAATACCTCAGGGACAGTTCCTATATAAATACTCAAGTTTTGTCTCTCTACCTAAGCAACACTCTCACACAAAAAAGCGGTCGAGGCTTGTTTTCAAATCTTGAGTTCATTATATTATTGAGGGTTGGCAAACCCTTGACAACTGAATAAACCAAAGACGAACTTTACATGAACGTTAGAGTGTGTTCTTAGTCACTACTAGCTCTACCTCTAACTTTTGTATTCTCTATTTTTTACATAATAAATAAGCTTCCAAACATCACTTCAGTTCTGATCCTCAATACATTCATCAAACCTACCATCTTTGTTAAGTTTTTTCAGAAATCTAAATTGACAACGCACCCTTAATTACACTAGGCATCTAACCCCAAAGTTATAGAAGAATAGATTGATGGTTGTTTATAAAACTAAATCTTATAAAAATGTCAAATTTAATAACTCCTTGACTACATTTTCTTTTTTTTTTTAAATAATTTTAACACTAAAAATAAAATGAATAATTAAAATTTTATTATAAGAACTTAAATATTAAAAATGATTTTTAAGAAGAGCTACAGTGTCATTTATGCCAAATGAATAACTAGGCAACCAAAATCCAAAATAATAACATTCTACTTCTATGGAAAGCAAAGTTCATATTTCATCACATCCTTTTGGTATTTTCCTTATTTAGTTGCTTGCTCGCTTTCACTTACTCCTTTCTCCAAATCAAACTCACTTCTTTTTCTTTCCATATCTTATAATACTCAAACCAAATTATTCTTTCATATTCCTTTTCTATTTTTCTCCTCTCATCTTCATGGCTGCTGCTTTCTCTTTTACAACAATACTATTGCTGCTGCTTTCTCTTCTACACCAAATAATTCATGGACATGGCTGTGACTTCTATCAAGGAAATTGGGTTTATGATTCATCATATATTCCTTATACCACATCAAAAGACTGCCCATTTATTGAGAAAGAATTTGATTGCCAAAGGAATGGCAGGCCAGACAATGAGTATCTTAAATATACATGGCAACCCGCTGGCTGCAACTTGCCAAGGTAACCTAGCTTGCTACTCTTCATTTCCTTAATTTCTATAGTATATAACAAACTCTTTTAATTTCTTTATTTGTTTTTTATTATCAATCATAATGTTTTGATTACGGCTTGGCTACAGTACATTATATAAAACATAACTGTATTGCTATGGTCACTTATCTATGTTAAATTTTTCAATAATTCCATCATGTTTTGCGAACGATGAGTTATCTATAACTAGATTAATCATAATTAATGTTAAATTATATTTCTTTAGTACTTGTTTGGCATAAGTGTTTATCTCATAAGCTCTTTTTATATTTTTGTCATTGTTTATTAGAGGTTGATTTTTTTTCAATGTTAAAATGTCTAAAAGATTCTTTGCTTATTTGACAATCTTATTTCATTCATTTTATTATATAATTTTAAAAAAAATTACATTTTTACAATTTTTAATAAGAGTTCTCACTGAAAAAATTATTATTATTATTTTTTATAAAAACTCTACTTATAAAAGCTCTATTAACAAAAACTCTACTTAAATAATTTTTATTTGAAAAGTTATACCAAATGAAGGTTAAGTTTTATATTAGTGGCGGTAGGGAATAAGTATTACTATCTAATTGTTTAGTTTATTTGTAAGACGAAAATTAAGAAACACAAAAGACAAGGAGAAATAGATGTTTTCGTTTCTAGAATCTCATTATAAATGGCTATTCCAACTCAAATAAATTAACCTCCAACACTCGGAGAACTAATTCAATTTTAATAAGAAATTTCAAAAATAAGAATGAATAAGAATTAAAATGCTTTAATTTCATCAATTATATTTGTTGTTGAAGCATTAGCCCTAATCAGTGATAGATTTAGGTTCTGTTTGGGATTGAGGTATTGTAACTTTAAACTATACTTATTGTGGAAAATCATATTAACATATCTTCCAAGTTACAGCAGTTAGTGTTTACCAAACACTTTAATGCTGTAGATAAAAAGGTACAGTTGCCCAACTTCAATTGTAAACGCACCTTTAGTTACATAATGATCGATACATTTTTATAAAGTTTAAATAGAAAGTTCTACATTTGCCTCTTTACTTTTGGCCCACGAATTATATGATTTTGGCATATATGGAGGTGTCCACGAGAAAAATAAAATAAAAACAATACAAAATCCCCATGACTTTTCTATCATTTTAATTTGGTAATATGTTCATCAGTTTATACACATATAAAATCTTGATTTGTACAAATGAATTGTTTCAATTATAGTTCAGAAGCTTTGTTGTTTTGGGGAAATATTATTTTTCTTTACATCTTGCATGTCCTTTAATTCTTTTCCCTGAGCAATGTTTAGTGTTCGGCTTTCTTATCCACTAGTTTGCTCAATTTCATTATTTTTCTTGTGATGTATTTCATAACTCCTTACTGTATACATATTTTGAATATAACTGTAGACTTATTTTAAATGAACTGATACCCCCCTTTTAGTCTGAACTTACCTAGCTTTTAATGTATGGTCAATATTTAGCTCTTTATTTTTCTGTTATTTATTTATTACCAATAATAAAATTTATCTTTGTTAAAATAAAAACTCGTGCCAGGAAAGACTTATGATCACATTGACAAAAACATTATACATATTTTGTTTTCACGGCATTGTTCTTAATCCTTTATGTTTATAAAATATTTAATTTTGAGAGAATCATGTTGATTGTCGTTAAATGAAAAAAAAAAAGCAATATAATGCGTGCACGGTGAGTTCTGCAGGGCCCCAAAATTTAAAAGCAATTGTTCAAATTCTCAATATGAAGCTATTGCTGTTGTTATGTTGTTGCTTTCGTGCAATTTGATCTCAGATAGCACGTCTGTTTTATTTTATTTTATTACAATGAATTGATGCGTATAATCCAAAGTCCTGGCAAATTTCTTAAATTAGTTATGTGATAATGTATGCTGGGATCTCTTTTAAATTGAACATTTAGAAAAAAATCAACTTTAATAACACACATGGGACCAGTAAAAAATTGATAAATGAAATGACGTTTATAATGCACTAACATTTATTTTCACTTATGCACACCAATTTTTTTCAAGCAACTTTGCTTATCTTCTCTCATCCCTCCTTTTTCGAAATCTTTATATATATTTATTTTGTCACACAAGCACAATCATCTCACTTGATCGATAATTTTAGTCAAAAGTTTGCATCTTTCATATACAAGTTTGATTCCAATTAATTATCTCTTAATAGTTACTTTTTTTTTCAAAAAAAAAATTATGTTTGAAAAACAGCTTAGTTTTGGATTTGATTATATGTATAATTGATTTGTGGTTTATTTTGTTCTTGCAAAATGAATTATTATTATAGTATTTTTTAAGAGAATTATTATTGTAGTTAAAAAAAAGAAAAATATATACACATGCACGCGCATATTTTGATTGGAGAATAATACTTTGTTGACTCTCAGAAATTGTAACCGAAAGGCTATTGAAGGGTAATTGCTTGCATGCGTTTCTTATATATATATATATATATATATATATATATATATATATAAATAGAGGGGTACACCGTACACAAAGCCCAAATCAATTTTTAATCTTTACCCCTTCAGTAATTGAACCTGAATAGTTAGCTAAATAACATGCTTAAAAACTACTCAATCCAACCCTTTGACGCAACTTAGTTACATATTTCAATTATGGAGACATGAAATTATTTTGCTAAGAGTTGGGCTTTCTGTTTTTCCTTTTAATCCTAAGAGTAAACTACAAGTCCACGTACAGACGTCCACAGCGGAAAAATAACTGATCATACATTGTTAGTTCTGATAATATAAATGATATTTACTCAAATTAACATCATTGATAATTTAATGTAGGTTTAATGGTGAAGATTTCTTACAAAGATTTCGAGGGAAAAGCATCATGTTTGTAGGAGACTCACTAGGTTTAAACCAGTGGCAATCGCTCACATGCATGCTTCATAAAGCTGTGCCATATGCTACCTACAAATTAACCAGAACTGGAGGACTTTCAACATTTATATTTCCAGTTAGATTCTCATCACTCTCTTGTATACTGCTAATTTTCATTCAAACTAACGGATAATTAATTATAAGTAAAAAAGGAGATTAAATCAAACTTTTTTCTTTTCTTTTTTTATATTTTGACGTCATGATATTATCGAGGTATTATGAAAACCGTAGGAGAGCAACTAATGAAAGCTAAAATCCGTAGGGCGAAAGTTTAATATCTCTCTTCCAAATATGATGCTAAGTTATTGCTACAAATGGAGTGGGCATATAGGGCCAACACTAAAGTTTACACTCAAGTCATGTTGATGAAAAGTTTGATATGCTTTGTATAATTTATATATATATATATATATATATATATTAATCATATTTTATATTTTTGCAGAGATATAACACAAAAGTAATGTTCTCCCGGAACGCATTTCTTGTTGATATTGTACAAACAAGTGCTGGAAGAGTTCTTAAACTTGGCTCTATTGAGAGTGGGAAATTGTGGGAGCAAAATGATGTATTGATCTTCAATTCATGGCACTGGTGGCTTCACACC
The DNA here is from genome assembly GCA_029633175.1 of Citrus glauca. Classification (NCBI taxonomy): domain Eukaryota; kingdom Viridiplantae; phylum Streptophyta; class Magnoliopsida; order Sapindales; family Rutaceae; genus Citrus; species Citrus glauca. Next base: position 2,837,750 of record JAQOOD010000006.1, read on the forward strand.
GGAAGAAAGCAACCGTAAATTTCATCTCACCAGCGTTTTCTTTTTTTAATACTACTTTTAATCATAGTTATTAATTGATTTAGTTATTAGCATTTACATGTCTCAAACTCTTTGGATATTCAAGAGTTATAGCAATCGAATAATTTGACAGATATACAATGAAAAACTAGAAAAATGAGACATTAGATTTGGTACGCTGTATCTTTAAATTATTAAAAAATAATAATTTTGATTTATTTTAATTTGTAATTAATTTATTTTAATTAATTTGAATAAAAACTACTTATTTTCCTTGAGCAACAATGTTGCAGGTGGGATTTCATTGAAATTGGAGATGAAATGATTAAAGACATGGATCGGCTCTTAGCTTATGAGAAAGCACTGAACACCTGGGCCAATTGGGTTGAAAACAATATTGATCCAACGAAAACTGAAGTCTTCTTCCAAGGCGTTTCACCAGATCATGCAAAGTAAGTTTGGAGTTTAATACTTAGGTTATTGTTTATATTGACAATGACATTTTCAAGTCACTCTTAGAATTTTTTTTTTCAATTTAGTCTTTGATAGATTTTTAATAACCAATTTTAACTCAGGAATTAAAAAAATAATAGGATAAAGATATTGTTGAATGATAAATGTGGATTGTAGAAAAAAATTGATTATCCTAGTTTAAAGGTAACTTTTATCCTTCAACGATGTGTTTTTTCTATCACTATTTATATACCATAGATGAAATGGGGCATTATATACAAACAATAATATATACATATACCTGAAACAGTGGAGCTGACTGGGGGCAACCAAAAGCAAAGAGTTGCACAAAAGAAACAGAGCCAGTAATTGGATCCAGTTACCCAGGAGGTAAACATAAGGCAGAGATAGTATTAGAGAAAGTGATAAATAAAATGTCAAAGCTTGAGGCAGTGAATTTGCTGAATATCACCACTCTTTCCCAACTAAGAAAAGATGGGCACCCTTCATTTTACGGTGTTGGTGGCCACAGTATTCCAGACTGCAGCCATTGGTGTTTGCCTGGTGTTCCTGATACTTGGAATCACTTACTTTATGCAACTATTATTCAAATATAGTTTAGCAAAAAAGAGAATGTTGGAATTAATCCAGCATCTTTATTTTGATGTTAAATTGTGTTTTGTTGCTTTGTCGTTCCAACAAGTGATACAAGAGTTATTCATATAATCCATAAATTAAGGGATCAATAATTTTATCAAATAAGACTGATTTTATGCTATTAATAATTTTTGATGAAAGAGCAATATTTTCTTCTTTTTTTGGCTAAAAAAAGAAGTGATATGGGGACATTTTGAGTTTTCAACTTCATAGCTTCCTTAAGATTCAAACTCTTAAGCCCTATCAAAAAATAAAATTGCGATAGTTGAAGCAAATTACTTAGGTAGTCTCTATATTTTCAAAAAATATCCAAAACTGTTGGAATTATATACATTTTTCAAAATACTAAATCTCACATTGGAGGAAAATGAGAGTAATTAATTTTGTATTTGATATGAAATTAGTTATGTGTTCTTATCAATTAAAAATAAAAAAATAGTTGTGTCTGTTTTAGTTATAAATTAAAATTGAATAAGTCAAATCCACATGTGATTTGAATTATTTAAGTTGAATTAAATTAAAATACACATAAATGACTAATTCAAAATAAATAATAAAAGTGGATAACTAATTAAAATTAAATTAGGAAAAAGAGCTATGAAAAGTTGATGTCTGTGTGTGTGTGAAAGACATATGAAGCCTTTGATGATATTTGCTACAACAATAAAGGAGAAAAAAAAAAGAACAATCCAAATATTTTAATACATGGTTGTACTTCTGTCTCATATTTTTCTTTTTTGATTTTTTTTGTTTATCGCGTTTGAAATTCGTTCACGGTATTGCCATTAATTTTATCCTAGAGATCAAATTGCTTTGTTTTTCCTTCTTGCACTAGGAAATTTTCCTTTGATGTGTGGAATTTTGTCTTAATGGCAATTGCTCTTGCACACCTTGGTAAATCCTTTATCTGATGGTGGGATACAACTTCTATGCTGTAGGATGCAACTTTGTGGTTCATCGCAACAGTTTGTGGTTTTTGGGTGCAACTTAACAATTATGTTGTTATTCTCAAACCATTGTTCGCCGTCATTGTGTTTGCTAATTGGAATCATTGTTACGATTGATTTTGGAGTTTAAAAAATTAATACTAACTAATATTTCCAACGATCTTAAGACTAAATTTACAAGTTTTAATTATAGCTTCAAATAAGGTATGCAAACCTATTGCTTATTATTATTTTTTATTTATAGAAATACTTCTAAGTTTTGGGATTTATTAAAATATATATGGTAGTAGATCCCAACCTCAATGGTGTTGTATTAGCTAAGTCGATAGTAGGTTACTATGAAATTGGTAGTAAACAACTTAAATTGATTTTGAATTTGAAATTTTCATGTGTTACAATAGACATTTAAAGGAATTGTTTGAAATTTGTTTCAATAAAATTGGATATGAATCGACTTATAATGATTTTTTGACCAAGTTTCCACTGGAAATTTCTAATTTTAGCAAAATACTTGAATTACGAAACTACATTATCGTACTTAGAGTTCTTCACAAATTATGAAATTTGGACCATTGTTTCCTATTTATGTCTAGTATATTTCTTGAATTTTCATGATTTTCCAACAAAAGTATTTTTTTTTAATTTTTGGAATTAGTAAGGTCAAAGCAGAAAATTAATACTAAGGGCTATGTAAACAATAGGATTGATAAACAACGCCATTGTCTGTCACAAAGGGCCCTAGGATGGTATTGAAATATTCCCTACCATTATCGGTTCTAAGGATTTATATTTGTTTATGGAACTGAGTTTTAACTATACTATGAAATTTTTTGAAAATTCCTTCGATCCCTGATTTCTCTCTCATCAAACACACCCAACATATCCTTGTATGGTCATCAATGTTCACAATAAATCACTTAGGACCTATTAAACTTTGCACCCTTGAAAGTCCCCAAATATCACTATGAACAAGAGAAAAAGGATTAGATTCCTTATAAAACAAACTTAGATTCCGTACCTCACATTGTGGCGTCTTTGGTTGGTTTTCTTGAATCTTCGTTTCGATCTCATAAGTTTACGTAGAATTGCCTAGATCAGAGTAAAGTTTACACACTACATCTCATAGTTCTTTTACAGATGGCAAAAAAGGAAAAGTCTGCCCAATATTATGTTCCGCGGAGTTCACCAGCCATGTCAGAAAATTCTATGCTGGAGTTGTTTTAGAGCCTGTCAAATAACTCGTCTTCTTGTTTCCTCCAGCAAGAAGCTTCACGGACTGATACTATTGTAGAAAATTGTGTCCATTCAACAATTGTTAGGTAGTCTGAAGGGAACAATTATCTCCTGAACCTTGTGTTGGACCTCAGTTTTTTAGACTTTGTGGTTCCTATAGGTACTTCATCATCATTTATGCCTGATATCACCTCCCAGGAAAAATTTAAAAAAATATAAGAATTGTTTAGGGTGTAAGAAGACAAGTTACGTCAGCTCAAGGAGGAAGTCATCTAGTCGCATGTTCCAGCTCGACTAGTGTTCAGTAAGGAGATCATGATTAGGTCGCATTAGTTTTGTTTCGTACCTCAGATCATTGGGTTATTATTAAAAAGTATGTTCGTAACATATGAGCACGATTCGATTCGATGGTTACAGGGATCATGCGTTACAACAGTAGCACATTAATTACATAAACGAACGTATTACCTTTTGCATTCAAATGATGCATTTAATTGAATAACGGTCGCGCATTGAAGATTAATTGATACTTGAATTGCCTATAAGAATAAAGAAAGATCTTGAAATGAGGTTCTTTTTGGTGGTTAACAAATATATTGAAATTACAGGTGTGTGAGATATTATACTTTTTTTAGATAAAGAAGAATAATATAGTTAAAATTAAAAATTAATTTAAAAATAAAAAAGAAAACTTAAATTCTTAACTTATAAATCAATTATGATTTAAAAAAACTAAAATTATGATACTAAATTATTTCTTTTATGTCAATTAATTAAGAGAGTGTTTGAATTAGAAAATCCAATATTAAAGAAAATTAAAATATGAGTTTTATTTGCTTTATTTATTATTTTAATTTGAAATATTCATTTTCTTTAATTTATCTATGATTGTAATAACTTGTTGATCATTAATTTATTTCAAATTTACAATAATTTAAAATTTTTAAAATAAATAAATAAAGCCCAAGCCCGGCCCGCCTGGCCTGAGCCCGCACCCTTAACTGACAAAGGGCCTGGACATGGGCTTGAAAAAGAACGGCCTAGACCCGCTGTTTGCCAACCCTAAGTGCAGCAACACGATATGACCAGTCATACTTTCAAATGCAAGAACCCCACAACTCTCACCCACATGCTTTTGGGGTTGGGGGGGGGGGGGGGGGAGGGGGGAAGAATATATAGAACGGGAGATCAAATTTGCCCACTTGGGAGAGAGTGTAAGAGAATAAAATATGTCAAAATTAATATATATTTATGTAATCTATAAATCATAGTACGGATTTACATACAATGATTTCAAAACTGTTTTGTGTAAGAACTGAAAAAATAAAGATGGGGAAGGAGAAAATGTTAGATGAACCCAAAAGTATAAGTAGAGCTATGTATAAAAAAAAAGAAATTAGAGTGAAAATTTTAAAAATACTAAAAATTTTGGTTTTGAAAGAAAAAGAAGATTACATATGAGGACAACAAATGAAGAATAAAATGGCTCCAAGAGAGGAGGAAAGTAGAGATAAATGTTAGAAAGATGAAGAAGAATCTGTGCTGATAAATGAGAAATAAAACATAGATGAAGATGATAAAGGCAGATTTATTATATGTTGGAAAATGTGCAGAATTAATTTTATAATTTATTCTATAATTTGTTATTGAGAATAACCAAAACGTGTTAAAGTTGTTTTCTTATTTATTATTATCACATGGATTCAGTTTTAAGTATTTCATAGTAGGGGTGGGTAAATTACCCGACCCGACCTGAAAAATTTCGGATTTAGATCGAATCAAGTTGAAAACGAAACCTAATCGGATCAAAATAGTGAAACTCGATCGAGTTGTGATAGGATCGGGTAAAATTCGATCTAATCCGAAAACTTGATCAAGTTTCTTTTACAAAAAAATAAATCTAAACACATGCACGCCACGCACCACTGGGAGGAGCATTGGAAAGTGGATACCAATTACGCAAAAAAAAAAAAAATTGGACATGACCTGGATAAAGAACAAAGTTTTAGTGTGTTTTATAAATTAATAAAAACATGATCGAGTTGATGAGTGAAGGAATTCAATTCCTCATGAGGAGGGAGGTCGGAGGCAGCGTAGACGAGAGAATGTAAATTAGAGAATAGAACATCGTGAAGAAGTTGGCTAATTGATGAACAACCGCTTAAGCTTGGGGTTTCATCTTTCAGCGTCAAAAATGCAGTCCAATCACAGACACAAACACAACTCAATGAACTCACAACCCTCCTCATTACACAAAACACATACACAGTCACTCACACCCAACACCAATTCGCCAACGGAGGCCACAAATGCCACAATCTCACCATCAAAAAGCATTTGATCTGCTGCGCATCTCCACGCTCAATCTACAGTGCATTTGCCTGTTTGCTTCCGCGCACCTGATCTGGTCCTCGATATGTTGTTGAGCTTCCAACCGTTTACTGCTACGTGTTCGTGGCCATCGATTCGCTACCGACCTAAACTCGATCTGGATTCTGTTGCTTCAAGCCTCCAACCCGACCCGAGTTCCTCCCCTTTGAGACTTTGAGAGTTTGAGTTCTGAAGCTTTTTGACACGACTTAAAAGTGTATTACTCTCAAGTATAAGAGTATCTAGTTATAATATAACCCGGTGAGACTGGGGTCGAACCACAGAAAGTTTTAAATCTAGTAAAACTAAGAAAATTAATTGTGGGGAAAAGAAATTATTTGAAATCAATTTAGAAATAAGCTAAGGTTTATGATCCACTCTTTGTATTTAAACTATAATTTTAATACTCTCTCATTTATATTTTGCCTTACTTTTACCAATTAATTATTATATCATTTAATTCTATGTGTATGAACAAATATATAATAACACATAGAATTAAATGATATAATAAAGTACCTAATGTGCCACACTATATTAATGTGTCGATATTATATCAAAATACCATAAAATCTAGTGAGATTTATAAATTAACATGATATAAAAATAATTAGAAAAGAATTAAATAAACTTAAAAACTCATTTGAGAAAATAATAATAATTAATAGTTTGAAACAGTGAGCTTCATCCTTCACCTTAGCTTAATAAAATTAGTTATTCATATTGAAAGAAAACACAATACTCTTTTTATTTGATAAACTTTTTGAAATATATTACAAAGAAAATTGATACATATGGAAACAAGAAAAGAAAAGAAAAGAAAAAAAAGAAAGAAAGACACTCTTCAGCTGCACTCTATTCTCTCTCAGCTTAAGCTCTCAAAATAGCTCTCCCTCCTCAGCTTCCCAATACTCCAGCTTTTATAGGCAATAATTACCTTATCTTCATTCTTTTGATTCTTATTTAATTTATTATTATATGATTATTTTAGTTTTTAAAATTTAAATAAATATTGAGAAGTGTGATGGCCAGGAGGCGTGATGGCCTCCTGACCATCACAGGCAACCAATGTTTTGGTTGCCTTTTACTCTTTTGTCTTTTTGTTTTTTTTTGTTATTAGATCTCCTCAATTGTGTTCCAGTAGTTCTTCTTTGTTCCCACTTTCAATTCCAATTCCATCTTTATTCCTGAAAAATATTTACAAGATAAAAATTAACAAATTACGAATTAATTTAGCATAAAATATATTTGGGGAGTATTAAAATAATTTAAAATAATTAACACATTAATCGACACAATAATTGAAAAACTAATAATTTTATCTTTATTAAATGTACACTTTTTAGTGTCAATCACTTTTGATGATATATAACTATATATGATGAATATGTAGCAACCAATCGGATCCTATCTAACCCAAACCCGATCTAACCCGAATTTAACCCAAACTTACTACCCGATCCAATCTGATTTAAATTCGGATCAGATCGGGTCAGGTTGTGAGTTCGGGTTACATTCGGATTAATTTTTGTCTAACACGAAATCCGATCAGGTTGACCCGAACCTGATTTGAACCCGATTTTACCCACCCTTATTTCATAGTTTATTTTATAATGTATTTTAGTAAATACCCACCGAACATGTATCACACTTGAATGAAGCAAATAAAAATGAAAATATTTATTATAAAACAATATCAAACAAGCCCTTAGATTTTACAGATTTTGGTACTTGTTTTTAGTTATATCGAGGGGAAGCAAACTAATAAAAGAATATTTAAAGCCTATCGGAGTTTGAACATCTTATAACTCATACATGTGTATATTTGTGGGTCATTCCTTACGGTTATTTGGAATGGTTAATAGTGTTTATGACATTCATAGATGATTTTTCTAGATATGGGGCTACATATATTTTTTCCATGAAAAGTTATAGTCCTTAAATATATTAAAAAATTTTAAGGTTGAAGTTGAGAACTAACTCGGCAAAAGAATCCAAAGCGTCCAATCTGACCATGGTGGTGAGCACTCTAATAGATATGATAGTTCAAGTGAATTACGTCTAGGATTGTTTACTTAGCTCCAATAGAAATGCAATATCGTCTTATAATACACTATGTCGGTTTTGCTCACTATGAATGGTGTAGTTGAAAGATGAAACAAGACACTTAAGGACATGACAAGGAGTATTATTTATCATTCTATCTCACCAAAATCACTTTGGAGATAACACTTAAGAGTGCATCATATATCATTAATAGGATTTCAACTAAAGTGACCATCAATATCCCTTATGAACTTTGGACATGCAAGAAGTCTAATCTAAAATACTTGTATGTTGTGGATGTTTAGCTAAGGCAAAACCTTATAAGCCTAATGGGAAGAAACTAAACTCAAGGGCCATAAGTTGCTTTTTTATTAGATTCTCTGAAAGATCAGGATTACAAGTTTTATGATCTCATGATTAAATCAATTTATGAGTCGGGAAATGCTCAGTTCTTTGAAGATGTCAAGTTTATAAGGGAAGATAAAGTTAGAGACTTTGTCTTTGAAGAGGAGTATATTTGTAAGTGTTATTAGCATTGATCAAGATCTCATTCCTGACTTTATTCAAGAAACAACAAATCAGCACAATGTTGGAGAACCTCTTATATAAGAAATTATTCCAAAAGAAAAAACGCTACCATCTCAAGAACCAAAACCATTAAGGAGATTCATTATGCAGTGCCAGATGACTACATTATATTTCTTTAATAACGTGAGGTAGGTATTAGAGTGATAAAAAATGCTATGAATAAGGAGATAAGGTCAATAAAGGACAATGACGTATAAGATCTTGACTTATTACTAAAAGTTACGAAATTTTATTAGTTGCAAATGGATATTTAAGACCAAAAGGATTTAAAAGACAATGTAACGAGATACTGTTAGTAATATGCCCTAAAGGCCAATCGAATGGTATTTTTGTTTAGAGAATGATTGTATTTGAATAGCATTTTGATATTTATAAAATGAAAAAGTTATCAACATTCATAAATTAATTTAATGAATATAGTCCAAGAAGTGAAATAGTTAAGGAACACATTCTCGAGTTTGTCGAAAATATGAAATGTGCATCGTTGTACTATACTTCTAAAATAGTTTCTAGTGGTAGATTTATGATTGGACATTATAAATTCCTATAAACAATAGTATGTGTTATGACTCCTTATGGTATGTGATACTAAAATGGATGGTGAGTTTTATATCATTGACATAAATGGATGGTGAGTTTTATATCATTGACATAAATGGATAGTGAGTTTTATATCATTGACATAAGATGTCAAGTTAAGCACATAGGTGCTTGTTAAGAGAACGAGTTTACTGAACTTAAAAAAAATATAGTAAGCCATATAGTTTTGAGTGTTAATGACTTATTATACATTATAATAGACATTATGTTTAGTAATGATCTTTAGACCTGAGGCATAACAGATGTCTTATACATAGACATCTCTGATATCTAAAAGCATAATGATTGATTCCTAATTAAGGAAGAGATCTAGCAATAGCTGTCATGGTTGGCTATATATGAGGACAAGTGTATGGCCAATATAGAATTCATCACTTTGTAATATACAAAATGAATATCTCTAAGAGATAATATGAATTGGCATGAGAAATCCTTGCCCAAGGTGAAATATATTTGAAGGAGTTCAAATTATATTTTCATGCCAAGTTCATTTAGATTTATTTTGAGATAAAACATAACTGCTTAACATAATAAACCATAAGCCGTGCTTTTCTCTGGACATGGATGATGAAGAGACCAAGACATAGAGATACAATGAAATATGTTCTATAGATCCAACAATTCTTGTTATTTGGATAGTTGTGATATACTGCTAAGTGTCACTTATAACTTGTAGAAACCTTAAGATTAATATTGGTAAAGCGTATTAGCAATGCATCTTAAGGTCATTAAAAAAGTTCTAATTGATGATTAAAGAGTTTAGCATCATTTAATGAATAAAGAGTTATCATTAAAATACTTCTACTACCTTATAACTAAGAACCTAAAAGGTCACACACCAAATAGAAATGAATAAAGAGTTATTAGAAAATGAGAAGTTAAATTTCATAATTTTAGGAAAATCAATATTTATATTATAATTCATTGAGAATGAATATATATATATATATATATATATCTTAAATATGATTTAAGATAGAAATTTAAATGTTCCATAAATAGTTAAAGGAACAAAATAAATTTAATAAATCCTCAATTAAACATTATCTAATATCAATCACATAAAGTGACCATTGTTGACATGTTCCGCTTCATATATAATTATGGACTTCTAGACCATTTTTGGGTTTAGAATTTTGGGCTTTTATTGGATCTAATATGGATTAAGAGAAAGCATTAGAAAATTTCACAAAAGAAGCCCATATTTAACCATTCGATTTGATAAAAATAGGATTAATTAATTAATTTAGCTATTTATTTATTTGATTAAATAATTTATTGAAGTTATAAGATCACTTTCAATAAATAATGGCTAAGTGGGTGGATCTAGCACATGATAATATTTGGTGCCATTATTGGAGATAATGGTGGCTTTATTTGGTGGAATGAATCATCATGAACTAGTATTCATGTTTCTTCATCATCTCTCTCATTTCAAAATGCAATTTCGAGATTCCAAATCCTATAAACTCCTAGAACATTTCTAAGTGTGGACTGACTAGAGGCATCACAATTGGGGTACTTAAAGGATCTCAGATCGTGGCAAAACAGAAGCTGTTCGTGCAGAGCTCTATTTTCTGGATAGTGTTCGTAGCTTGTTGTTTTCAGCCTTTTTCTCCTACTTCGCGAAGTAGTTTTTGAAACTATAAGTGAGGTAATTAAAATTCAATCTTTCCTTTTGATTTTCGTTTTTGAATGAAGTCGATCCGAGGTTTCTAGAGCTTCCACCATCCGTTTTAATTTTATTGCGCAAAAGTTGCGTTATTAGGAACCTCATGGACAAATGTTGTCCTTCAATTGGTATCAGAGCCATCTTCATTCAATTTTGAATTTTTGAAGCATGATTTATGTTATTTCCATTTATCAGAGCATGAAGGATGATCATGGAAAGAGCTAAATATTTTATGATATATTTATGTCATGTGATGATTGAATATATGCGTGATTGAATGAGCTATTGATTTATTTGTTGATTTGGCCGATTTCTAAAGGCTTAAATGGTTGTATATTTTTAAATAGGGACTTCCTTCTATTAAGATTTGATTGTATCCTATTACCCCTAAATTTGTGCCCCAATTCTTCTAAATATATAATTTCTGCAAGATGATTGTAAAAGGAGGGACGACATATTTATAATGCCTTGGAGGTTGGAGCAAGAAGACTTTATGGATCGTTGCAGCACTTCCAATGATATTTTGGCCTCTCAAATAGAAATTAATAATTGTAATAATCTGAGGCATAAGATGTCTCATAATGCTTGATACCTAGGTGGACCTTAAAACCAATTTTGGCTCAAATTGGTTTTATTAAAAAATTCCATGATCATCATTGGTTGGTTTGTCTATAACGTGCATTAGATGTATATTAGGGTGCTTAGACATATTTGAATATTGAAAATGGAATAACATGCTAAAAAATGAGACCATAATAATGACCAAATACTCCCTAATTAAATAAACATAATTATTGTTAAATTGTAATGATGGATATTGGGAATATCCATCATTGCCTACTAATACAATGGAATATTTAAAATATTTTATACTTGAGCTAGTTGTTATGCATATATGGGCTATTCATTCATTAAAATGTTGAAAATAAATCATATATCATAGGATGATGTATAATTTATACATTAAGCTACCAAGAACTATTAGGTGGCGTTAGTAAGATGTTTTGAAATATGCAAGGGTATTAGGATAAACTTAACTAAATCATTTATACTAAGAACTGTTAGGTGAGATATTAATGATTTAGAGGCCGAAGGATAATTGGTACATGCATGAGATGCATTTGGTAAAGAGTTACCTACTCATTATAATAAGTAAGCCAATAACTGTTAGGTGAGGTAAATTTATGCTAATGAGAATCTGATTCCTACTAGAAACTTTTACCAATGAGAGTTTTTGTTTCTTCCATATGGAAGTGTAATGAAATGATAAAATAGTGGGAGGTGCTATTTAGTTTAAAGACCAAAATCAAATAGATTATAATAAAATGCTAATAATTTAATTTATATTTTATGCAGAAATATTTAATAATGAATAATTTGTTGGCACGAATTCTGGAAAACTACCGTTTGACGGGACCTAATTACGTTGATTGGTTCAAAAATTTAAGAATTGTTCTTAATTATGAGAGAATTAGCTATGTTCTTGATACACCTAAGCCAAATAAAATTCCTAAGGGAGCAAGTGAGGCAGAACGTGTCACTTATTAGAAATGGCAAGATGATGACCTAAGTGCTAAAAGCTATATATTGGTATTGATGTCCAATGAACTACAAAGGCAACATGAAAAAATGTCTAATGCAAGTTCCATGATACTTCATCTACAAGAGTTGTATGGTAAATAAAGTAGAACAGTTAGATATGAGATATCTAAAAAAAGTATTCAGAATAAGAATGACTGAAGGATCGGTCAATGAATATGTACTCAAAATGATTGATTACATAAAGCAGCTGGAAGCTCTTAATTTCTCAATGGATGGGGAATTAGCTATTGATCTTATCCTATAATCCTTGCTAGACTCATTCTCTCAATTTATCATGAATTTTAACATGAATAAAATGGAGTGCAGTCTTGTTGAACTGCTAAAAATGCTTATTACTGCTGAAACTTGTATAAAGAAGCCAAAAGATGTTATGGCTATAGAATGACCCTCAACTAAAAAAGGTAAAATAAAAAAATTTCAACCCAAGGCTAAAGGTGGGATTCAAAAGGGGAAAACTAAAAAGCCTAATGACAAGGGAAAATGTTTCCATTGCGGTAAGGGTGGGCATTGAAAGAAGAATTACAAAGCTTACCTCAACAGCTTGAAAGTCAAGCCTAAAGAGAATCCTTCTGAAGGTATACTCATTATTGAAACTATTATTTCAATTATTCATTCTACTTCTTAGATTTTAAATTCTGCTGCAATCACACATATTTGTATATTAATGCAGGATCTGAAAAGAAGTATAAGACTTAAACAAGTAGAAGTGTCTCTTAGAGTGGGAAATGGAGCAATAGTTGCTACCTCAACTATAGGGACATTTTTCTTAAAAATGACATCTAGGCATGTAATAAGTTTGAATGATTGTTTATATGTTCCTTCTGCTGTAAGGAACATAGTTTCAATTTCATGTTTATGCAAAGAAAATTATGAATTTTATTTTAGAAATAAAATTTATAAAATTATTCATGAGAATAAATATGTTGCAAGTTGAGTGTTAGAAAATGCATATTTATAAAGGAAAAAACCATCATTTTACATTTCAAGTCTTACTAACAACTGTTACTTCTATCTGTTTTAGCTTTTTGTAATTTAATTATGTGCATTTTATTTTAATTAAGTATTTTACGTATTTTAGGAGCATCATAGTCATTTCATAATAAAGGAGAGATCAAACGGCAAAACGGACATTACTTTTGAACTTAAGACAGTCAAAAACCTTAGGAGGAGAATAAAAAGAAAAATGGCATTGTTCACATGTACGATATTATTCACATGTACGGGTACTGTCCACATTACTGTTCACGGCAATGTTCACATAGACAAATCGATGACGTGGCATTAACCGATGATGTGGCATTGATTGATGAAGTGTCAAGATCCTATTGGACTAAAATTCTTATGTACTGTTGATTGATGACGTGGCAGCATATCAGTGGACCAAAAAATGCACGTACAGTACATGCAACACATGGGATTATTTTTAATTAAACCACGTTCTGTGCAAACCGTGTCACTATTCAAACCGCGTAGTCAAATCGTATTACTATTCAAGCCGCATAATCAAACCGCGTACTGTTCACGCGTATTGTTGACTAATGACGTGGCGCAATCATGAGTGTCTAAACTGTTTTTAATCCAATAACCATAATTTACTCGATTTATCTATAAAAAGGGGCTCCCCCTCAATTTGACATCTTTGAATCTATTTTTGAACTCTATTTTCTGTAATTCTTTCTCCATCTTGTATTTTATATGTATTTTAATAAATTTCCATTTTGCTCCAAGTTCAATTATGAGTGGCTAATTTTCTTTTAAGCTTGGGTTGAAGGTGAAGTCTCAACATGTGTCATGGGCTTTATTTGGTAAATTTATTTTCTCTTCCCCTCTAGTTTTTGTGGATGTTTTAACTTTTCATTGACAAATAATAATAATCTTGTCTAGTACCGCCCTGGTTTCACCGGCTCCCTAGTATAAAGTTATTATTATTTGGCACGATAAGCCATTAGCACCATATTTATTAGAGCGTGGTTCATGATGTGTGGATTCCCCCCTCATAATTTAATTGGTATTAATAAGGAATATTTAGACTATGATGCATGTTGATACGGATCTAGATACCAAAGTACGTCATTTCAATAGAATTCTCTTCAATTTATTTTTGCCATTTCAATTCCAATTTTAGAATTTATTCTCGCCATTTTAATTTAAGTTTTAGCATATTCCAAATCATTTCTACCACAAATCCAACCACCCATTCACAAAATTAATTCTACACACAATTAAAATTCACCTCCTCGTGGGATCGACACTCGTCACCATTGATCTATACTACAATAGATTCGTGCACTTGCGAGTTCAATAAAATTTACACAAAAAGTTTTTGGTGCCGTTGCCGGGGAGATAAGTAATTTTAATTCATAGAATTAATTTTTGTGAATATTTCCATTTAATTGTTTTCTTGTATTTTTTAAAAAAAGGTGAATTTACATTTAAAGATTAGTATTTCTTTTCTTTTCTCTTCGTTAAAATTATGTAATTTAATTTTTAATTTATTTTCTTTGTAATTTTTTTGTTTATCTTATTAATTTATTTTTAGTTAATTTATTTTTACGTATTTTTTGTATATTTTTATAGTAAGGCTGTAATAGCGCCATAAGGTTAGTATTGTAATTTCTCCTTCTTCTTTATTTTTATTTGTTTTATTCCCATCTTTATTCTTATTTTATTTGTTTTGCATGCATGGTCGTAGGTCATTATTACCTAATCTTGAACCTATAGACTTCGAACTTGAGAAAACACTTCGCACACACAAAAAAGTTAAAAATAAAATAGATTTACAAGCACCACAGGAGAGGCCATTTAAGGACTACTTCAGTCATTTAGCCAATTTGAGCACATCATGCATACGATACCCAAATGTAGCTGTTAGGAGTTTTGAACTAAAACCTGGTGTGCTAAATTGTCTCCCAACATTTTATGACTTAGAAAATGAGGACCTATATAATCATCTGAATGATTTTCATGCTATTTGTCAAACCTTTAAATACGAGAATTTTTCATATGATGATGTTAAACTCAAATTATTCTCATTTTCTTTAAAGGATAGAGCTCGTTCATGGTTAAATACTTTGCCTGCTAATAGCATTACATCATGGGAATAAATAGTAACGAAATTTTTAAATAAATATTTTCCAATGCATAAAACCAATGCTATTCGTAGGGAAATCTCAGAGTTTACCCAGAGAGATGACGAGCAGTTTTTCGAAACATAGGAGCGATTCAATGGGCTACTCTTGAAGTGTCCACATCATGGGTACGAGAAATGGCACTAATGCCAATACTTTTTGGAGGGCTTATTGCCGAATGTACAAGAATGGCTAATGGCAACAAGTGGAGGAGAGTTAATGTCAAAAAGCACATCAGAGATTTGGGAATTCTTCGAGCGACAAGCGAATAATTCCCAACAACAGAGTCGATCACTCAGGAATACTAGAAGGATTAAGGGAGTAATGAGGTTTACATTAGTGAGTCAACTTCAGGAATCAAAGAAGTCAAGGAGATGGTTGAAGGTCTTGCTCGACAAATAGCATCGTTATTGACTGCTACATCAATAGAGCCACATGATCATGACTCATACTCAGATCAAGCTAATGTCATAGGTGCAATTAGAAAACCATCAAATTACAACCCATACTCCAACGCATATAACCCTGGATGGAGAGACCACCCTAATTTTTCATGGTCTCAAGGATTCTAACAGAATGAACCAGCAGCTCTAGCTCTGCCAATTCCTCAAAATCCTTAAGCCTCTCAACCACCGTTCATACCATACAATCAGAACTAGAAACACTCTTAACCTAAACCATGGGAGGATGTATTTTAGAATTTTAAGAATGTTACTCACTCTACGATTGAGCAACAGAACCGGACCATTGATGGACTACGAAATGAATTAAGAGCAGGCTTCAACTCACAAGCCCAATCAATTTCAAGCCTCGAGAAGATGCTGGGACACTTTCTTCTTCAGTTTAGACATTGGCAATGACTGTTGAAAAAGGCAAGTTTCCAAGTCATCCAGTGCCTAACCTTAAAGAAGTGCATGAAGCAAGTACCAATTCACCACAGCAGCATGGAAAGGTCAAAGCAGTCGTAACCTTGCGGAAAGAAAAAGAAGTCGACAACAAAGTGGAGATGTCGGTGACAAAAGAAAATTAAATTGTACCTATGAGTGTTGAGGACTCATCACCGGAGGAGAAAGAAGAAACCAACCCACAAGAATATGTTCCCAAAGTTTTATATCCTCAGAGGTTAGCTAAAGGGAAGAAGGGAAAATCCACAGGTGAGATTCTCAAAATCTTTAAACAGGTAAGTGTTAACATCCCATTGCTTGATGTGATTAAATAAGTTTCATCTTATGCCAAGTTTCTTAAAGACCTTTATACTAAAAAGAGAAACATTCACGTTCAAAAGAAGACATTTTTAATAGAAAACGTTAGTTATATACTCTGATATAAAGTTCCTTTAAAATGCAAACATCTAGACTCCCTTACTATCTCATGTAGCATAGGGAACTACACAATTAAGAATGTTTTGTTGGATTTAGGAGCTACTGTAAATCTATTGCCTTATTCAGTTTTCGTGAAACGTGGACTTGGAGAATTACACCTAACTCTAGTGGTGTTACAGCTTGTAGATCGGTCCACGAAAATACCTCGTGGTATTGTGGAAGACATGCTTATCCAGGTAGACAAGTTTTATTTTTCTGTTGATTTCGTTGTAATTGACACTCAACCAATGCAGGATTCAAGGAAGCACATCCCCATTATCCTAGGCTGACCTTTCTTGACAACTGCGGATGCTCACATTCAATGCAGGACTGAAAATATGCAGTTGTCCTTCGGCAACATGACTATGGAGCTGAACATCTTCAATATTGCCAAACAACCTAACAATACAAATGATGAAATTGTTGATGTGAATTTAATTGAAACATTAGTTGATGACACTTTTGTTTCAAACCTTAGTGATGATCCTTTACAAATATGTTTAACTCACTTTGGTTTGGATTTTGATATTGACAGATCGGTCGATGAGGTCAACACTCTACTTGATTCAGCACCATCCATGGACACTAATAAATGGAAGCCAAGAGTTGAACAACTAGCACCATCAGAGAAGAAACTCATCCAATCATCAGAATCACCACCGAAACTCGAGCTCAAACTATTTCCCAACACTTTGGAATATGTATTTTTTGGGGAAGAAAGTACTCTACCGGTAATCATCTCAGCATCTCTCAATGACGAACAAAAAAGTAAGTTGTTGGATGTTTTAAAATAGCACAAAGGAGTATTAGGATGGAGCATAGCAGACATAAAAGGTATAAACCTAGTAGACTGCATGCATTACATTCACCTTGATAAAAATGCTAAATCTACTAGGGAAATGCAACGTCGGTTAAATCCTAATATAAAAGAAGTTGTTAGAACAGAAGTCTTTAAGCTATTAGACTCATGTATTATTTACCCCATTTCTGATGCTTCATGAGTCAGTCCTGTGCAATTTGTCCCCAAAAAGTCAGGAGTCACTGTAGTTATGAATGGCAACAATGAATTGATACCCACTAGAGTGACTACAGGATGACGTGTATGCATTGATTATAGAAATTTCAATTCTGTCACACGTCAAGACCATTTTCCTTTACCATTTATCAAATACTTGATAGATTAGCAGGCCACGAATTTTAATGCTTTCTAGATGACTACTCAGGATATAATCAGATTCCCATAGCACCAAAAGATTAAGAAAAGACCACTTTCATTCGCCCTTTTGGCACTTTTGCATATAGGAGGATGCCATTTGGATTATGTAATGCACCTGCTACATTTCAACGATGCATGTTAAGCATTTTTTCTAATATGGTTGAATGATTCCTTGAGGTCTTTATGGATGATTTTTCTGTCTTTGGTGACTCGTCTAATCAATGTTTATATCATCTAACACTAGTTCTGCAGAGATGTATAGAAAAGAACTTGGTCTTTAATTGAGAGAAGTATCATTTTATGGTAAAACAAGGTATTGTTCTCGGTCACATCATTTCGAGCAAAGGTATTGAGGTTGAAAAAGTCAAAGTGGATCTCATTTCTATTCTTCCTTCACCCAAAATAATCAGAGAAGTAAGATCGTTCCCTGGGCATGCTGGTTTTTATAAACGTTTCATTAAAGATTTTAGCAAAGTTTGCAGACCCTTATGCAATTTACTTCCTAATGATGTGCCTTTTATCTTTAATGATTCATGTCTTGTGACTTTCAAAAAATTAAAACAATTGTTGACATCATCACCCATTATTCAGCCCTCAAACTGAAGCTTACCATTCGAGCTCATGTGTGATGCATCTGATTATGCAGTAGGAGCAGTATTAGGACAAAGAGTTGATCGAATTCCCATATTATTTATTATGTTAGTATGACATTGAATAATGCACGATTGAACTCTTTAACTACTAAAAAAGAAATGCAAGCAGTAGTGTTTGCATTGGAAAGATTTCGATCTTATCTCATTGGTTGTAAAATAATTGTGTTCACAGATCATGCTGCTCTTAAATATCTTCTCACAAAGAAAGATGCAAAAGCTAGACTAATTCATTGGGTGTTACTTTTGCAAGAATTTGACTTGGAATTCAAAGATAAGAAAAGCAAAGAAAATGTTGTGGCAGACCATCTCTCATCTCCATTTTGACATAATTACAGAGCATTACTATTGAATAAGTCATTTCTAGATGAACAATTAATGAGTGTGGAAGTATTACTTTGGTATGCTGATATCGTTAATTATCTTGTTACAGGTCAACTTCCAGAGCATTGAACCAAGCAAGACAAGGCTAAATTCTTTGCAGAAATAAATAATTTCTTTTGGGATGACCCGTATTTGTTCAAGTATTGTGCAGATCAAATTGTCAGACGATGTGTCCCTGAAAGTGAAATTCAGAATATCCTTTCATTTTGCCATGAAAAAACTTATGGAGGTCATTTCAGTGCTAAGAAAACAGCTACAAAATTTTTACAATGTGGTTTCTATTGGCCAACTATATTTCGAAACATTTACACTTTCTGTTCTTCATGTGATAGGTGTCAACGAATGGGGAGCGTTATACGGAGGAATATGATGCTACTAAATTCAATTTTAGTGATTGAGATTTTTGACGTACGGGATATCGACTTCATGAGACCCTTTCCCCATTCTTTTGGCCATCAACACATATTGGTTGTTGACTACGTATCGAAATGGGTAGAAGCAATTCTATGTAGAACCAATTATCACAAGGTGGTGATAGGATTTTTGAAAAGTAACATTGTTTCGCGCTTTGGGTTTCCTCGAGCAATAATCAGTGATGGTGGTGCCCACTTTTGTAATAAAGTATTCAAGACTCTTTTGACAAAGTATTCAATTACTCACAAAGAGGCAATCCCATATCATCCACAAATCAATGGTCAAGTGAAGATCTCCAATCGAAAAATAAAGCACATATTAGAAAAGACGGTGAGGCTGGACAGAAAAGATTGGTCATTAAGAGTTGATGATGCATTATGGGCATATAGAACGGCTTTCAAGATCCCGATTGGGATGTCACCCTACAAGCTAATGTATGGAAAAACTTGCTACTTACCTGTGGAACTCGAGCATCGTGCATATTGGGCCATCAAGAAATTCAACTTTGACATGCAGCAAGCCAGCTCAGAAAGAAGATTACAACTGGCAGAACTTGAAGAAATTCGCAATGACACATACAAAAATGCCAAGATTTACAAGCAGCGAATAAAAGACAAGTAAATTATGAGAAAATCTTTCACTCTAGGTCAGAAAGTGTTTTTATTCAATTCTCGCTTGCACCTATTCCTAGGTAAGTTACGCTCTCGTTGGTCTGGTCCATTTATTATTCATATTGTTTTTCCATATGGGGCAGTTGAAATTAAGGACCCAAAGAACGGTGTCACGTTTAAAGTTAATGGTCAAAGATTAAAAGTATATCTAGAGTATCAACCACATGGAGAAGACACCGAAATAAATTTGAGTGACCCACCAGATTTGAATTGATTTTTTTCTTTTCGATGGTTTGATTTTTCTCTCTTTCTTTTTATTATTCTTTTGACAATTGAAATTATTTTTGCATAAGTGTGTTTGTTTTACCATTAAATTTTTTATTATCATTGTTAATAATGAGTGTCATACTTAGACCGTTCCTCTTAAACATTCTTAAACGACTTCAACGTGTCAAAACTCATCTCAAAAGACAGATTCAATTTTATAAAACACATTGCATTTGGGCTCTGCAACCACCAGAGTTAATAGCCTATATTGAGGGTTTAGAAAGACAACTCAGAGATATTGAGAGAAGTGTTTACGACATCCAGTTGGAGCTTGAGGTAAATTCAATAAAAGAATGATTTCAATTTTCTTTGTGTGTTTTAATTTGTTTTTCTATTTGTGTGCTTTAGTTTGTTACCCCGGTGAAGTGGCGGATAATGGTACTCCGTGACAATTAAGTCGGTTATTTCAATTTCCCATAATAACTGATATTCTGAGGCAAAGGTATGAACAGAATCGAGATTCTAGCGAAGCTTCACAAGCGATTCCCTTCACTTCCTCAAAATGCCCTCCTTACGATCTATAAAGCTCGGTCCGAACGCATGCAATTGCTCATGAGGAATAACATATCTGCTGACATTCGTTGGTTAATCGAGGTAAAAGTATGATTGGCAGGTGAGTTATCTCCAAAATTTATTGCATACATGCCTGGTTGTGGTAAAAGAAATTATGTAAGAAAATGACGAGCTCGAAGAATTTCTGTTGCTTGTCATAAGTGTGCCAGAATGAGTTGTGATAAAACCCATGCTCTTTAATAATGGTGTCTGATAACAGGGAAGATAAGATTCAATTCATTAGGGATGACTTGAATAAGGAGTCATTGGATGATATCCTTCTGTCTCTTGAAACACATCCCAGTGGATATGTGCAATGAGTGATTCTCTAATTATGGCCATTATTTCAGAAAGAGCATGCACGATATAGTTTCAGGAATCTGATAATAAACGACCTTGTTTGTTAGTTTATAAGAAAATTGGATGGGAAGCCCATCCTCGACCCATAGAGGGCGTTCAAGCCGTTTCTGGACGTAAAACCAGAGGAAGATGTGAGCCACAGTCACAACTGCCTGTAAATATCCTTTTACTTTACTGTTATTTTATTTCATTTCACTGTTATTTTATTGTTTGCATTATTGTCTTTAATAATTTTATTACTGTTTGTTTTTTCCTTTTTACTATTTTTTTTACTATCGAGCCATGTACTTTACGCGTTATTTGACACTAACATGCCACCTCATACACAATTGTGATTCACTGTCACCAAGATTCTTAAATATGACTTTTTGATAAGCACTCACAAATTATTTTTGAGAAATATTCCAATAGCAGCTACTCTCAATAGACAATCCAAGAACATTTATGTGCTTTCTGGATTTATCTATGGCAAACATAAAGAGTTCGTTGATGCAGCTATAGATCTTGGTCAAAGTATAGCAGAGAGAAAATTACATTTGGTGTATGGAGGAGGTAACCGAGAGTTATCAAAATTGGTCTCAGAAGCTATTTTTATAAAACCTTTGGGTAGTTTTTCTAACTCACCGACTGGAAAAGAGTTAGTCATCTCAGGTATGCAAAAACGAATAACTGAATGCTTAATCATGCTGATGCTTTTATTTTTCTTCTAGGAGATTTTGCAGCACTATAGGCACTTATCACACTAGTATCTTGGGCTCATCTGCACATTCACCAGAAACTCATCGGTTTATTAAATGTCAATAATTTTTATAATGGCTTTATCGCATTTCTTAACCATGCAATAAAAAATTATTTTGTTCCTTCCAATACGAAAAAGCTTTTTATTTGTGCTCACACTACTAATGAGCTACTTGATATGTTACAAACTTATAAACCGGAGCCAGACCCCTGGAGCTTTGTGTTGGAGTGTTCAAATAATGACGGTAACAGTAGCCGTAGTAAGAAGTACAAACTAGATTTAACTCTCCGCTTGTAAATATTTTTGTCTGTGTTGCATCACCTAGGTGATATCTTCTAAACTCCACTTCTTTCATTTAAAATATTGAGGACAATGTTTCATTCTGGTTGGGGGAGGGAATAGTCGACAATTGTGGAATATTGGTTAATTTTTTACTAATTTTTTGTTGTAGAAACTAGCTGTTGCTAACTTTTTGTGTTGAAGATGGCTGAATATGGAGTGTAGTGACTCTAGAAACGCATCTTCATCTTTTAAAAAAATTAGAAAAAATAAAAAAATTAGACTTTTTCTTTTTCTTTATTATGTTTTGATGTTCATTTTTATTCTTCTATTTAATTTCTCCTTTATAAATATAAATTTTTAAAAAAAATTTTGAGTCGAAGATGGTTAAATATAGAGTGTAATGTCTCTAGAAACGTATCTTCTTAAGTTAAAAAAAAACTATTTTCATTTTCTATCATTTTCTAATTAGTTTTTCTACATTATTTTCATATTTCTGCATGCATATTTTCCTTTCATGTTTAAAATAGGTTGGGGGTAGGATATATATATATATATATTGTGTGATTTGTTTTAACATTGGATGATATAATTAATTTCAAATTTAGTATTTGTATTATCTTTGATTTTAAGTAATGTTATACTATGTTTGCTACTCTACATGTTGATGTCGGAGACAAATATGAGTTGTTTGAAGGAATGAACATGTCATAATAAATATCAAGTGAGTTTTTGAGTCTATTATTTTTCATGGAGATTAACCATTTTGCCCATTCTTTATACAGCTTAGCAATTTATTATTGTATACACGATCTCTAGATTTCTTTTTAGTTAAACCTAAAAAAATTAAAAATTAAAAAAAATAATAATATGTGTTGCTATATTTGGAGGCCCATCTAACTAGTAAATATGGAAGATTATTTAGAGCCCTAAAAGATAATGGAAATGTCATCTTTGATCCGTTTGAGCCTTTTCAGCCATCCCTTTTATCAAATATCCATAGTTAACCCTTCTGAGTCTTTAAAAAAAAAACATATTCTTTGTCAACTTATCATCTTGCTCACTCTAATTTGGAGTATTACCCAATATCTTACAATATCCATCACCTATTTATATTTGAGAAAAATGTAAATAAACATTTTGTATAGTGAAGTTATGCCTAATTAAAAAAAAAAAATTGTTATTTCTTAAAAAAAAGAAGAAAAAAATTGTTGCTTAAAAAAAAATTGTTATTTCATAGAAAAAAACAATAATAGGTGAAATCCACCGTGCAACTTTAAAAAAAAATTCCTCTACATTTTTCTCAAACATATACTTTGTTTTTCCTATTTCTCTTCTTTGTTAGCTATGTCCCTAGCCTACGTTACGTCCTAATAAAAGTCCTTCTTGATTTTAGGGAACTATAGTTTGAAGCAGAAGCTAGTTATATAGGCTAAAAAGATGTAGTGATGCATAAAAAAATAAATAAATAAATTGGGTTGACTAACATTTTTATTTGGCTTGAGATCGTATTATTTCTAAGTTGAGGGCATATTTCTTTCATCTTGGTAAGCGCATGTGATATCATTTCTTGATTATTTTCTCTCAATTACATTTCATTGGAGTGACTATTTTTATTGGGTTTAATTTCTTTGTAAGAGTGCCATACTTCTAGTGAGATTTTGAGGTTTGACATGTCATTCTTGAAGGTAGCTATGACAAAGTCAACTGAGCTGATTTATATTGATGGTTGATGCGGGTGTGATGTTTCTTTAGACTTGAGATAATACTTATACTTATTTGATTGTTATCATTAGTCTGATTGAAACAAGAGTGTTTAAAAAAAATTATTTTTGAATTTTGTTTTCACTTTATTTGCTAGATACTAGCAATAAGTTGGTTGGGGGGTGTGTGTTGAGTGTTAGAAAATGCATATTTATATAGGAGAAAACCGTCATTTTACATTTCAAGTCTTACTAACAACTCTTACTTTTATGTGTTTTAGTTTTTTATAATTTAATTATGTGTGTTTTATTTTAATTAAGTATTTTATGTATTTTAGAGGTATTATAGTCACAATAAAGGCGAGATCAAACGGCAAAACGGACATCACTTTTGAACTCAGAACGGTCGAAAACCTTAAGAGCATAAAAGGAAAAAGTGGTATTGTTCACATGTACAGGTATTGTCCACGTTACTATTCACGGCGCATAGTCAAATTGCGTACTGCTCACGCGTACTATTGACGTGTACTGTTGACTGATGACGTGGTGCAATCCTGAGCGTCCACACTGTTTTTAATCCGATAGCCATAATTTATTCGATGTATTTATAAAAAGAGGGCCTCCCCCCATAACTTGACACCTTTGAATCTATTTTTGCACTCCATTTTCTGTAATTCCTTCTCCAACTTGTATTTTTTTACGTATTTTAATAAATTCTCATTTTGCCCCAAGTTCAATTATGAGTGGCTAATTTTCTTTCAAGCTTGGGTTGAAGGTGAAGTCTCAACATGTGTCATGGGCTTTATTTGGTAAATTTATTTTCTCTTCCTCTCTAGTTTTTGTGGATGTTTTGACTTTTCGTTGACGAATAATAATAATCTTGTCTAGTACAGCCTTGGTTTCACCGGCTCCCTAGTATAAGGTTATTATTATTTAGCATGATAAGCCCTTAGCACCATATTTATTGGAGCGTGGTTCATGATGTGTGGATTCCCCCCTCATAATTTAATTGGTATTAATAAGGAATATTTAGCCCATGATGCATGTTGATACGGATCCAGATACCCAAGTAAATCATTTCAATAGAATTCTCTTCAATTTATTTTTGCCATTTCAATTCCAATTTTAGAATTTATTCTCGTCATTTTAATTTAAGGTTTAGTATATTCCAAATCATTTCCACCACAAATCCAACCACCCATTTACAACATTAATTCTACACACAATTAAAATCCACCTCCTCGTGAGATCGACACTCTTCACCGTTGATCTATACTACGATAGATTCGTGCGCTTGGAGTTCAATAAAATTTGCACAATATTGCACATAGTACTTTAGATAATGATCTTTATATACTAAACATGAAAGGAAATAATGAGCATGTTATGAATGTAAATACCATAACACATAAACGTAAAAGAGAAGAAATAAACCCCAAATATAAGTGGCATTTAAGGCTATGTCATATTGGAGAAGATAGAGTCACAAAATTGGCTAAAGATGGACTAATAGGTCAATTTGGTTTAGAACCTTATCCAACTTGTGAATCATGTCTTCAAGGAAAAATGACTAAGGCACCCTTCGTTGGACAAAGTACAAGGGCCACTGATTTACTTGAACTTATACATACTGATGTATGTGGACCATTTAATGAAATGGCAAGGGGTGGATATTACTACTTTATAACTTTTATCGACGATCACTCAATATATAGTTTAGTATACTTAATGAAGTATAATCTGAAGCCTTTGAAAAGTTCAAAAAATATTGAAATGAAGTAGAAAAATATACTGGAAAAGTTATTAAAACTCTACAATCAGATCGAGGTGGTGAATATCTCAGTGGAGAATTCCAGTCTTACCTTAAAGAAAATTGTACTGTTTCACAATGGACACCTCCAGGTACACCAGAGCTTAATGGAGTATCTAAGAGGAGAAATCACACACTGTTAGACATGGTGCGATCAATGGTAAGTTATACAGACTTACCAATTTCTCTTTAGGGATATGCTCTCCTTACTGCAACATATGTTAGTATCTTCCAAGTCTGTACCTAAAATATCATATGAGATATGGTATGGTAAACAACCAAGCCTAAATCATCTTAGGATTTAGGGATATCCTGCTTTTATCAAGAGACTCAAAAGTGAGAAACTTGAAGGAAAAATGACCAAGGCACCCTTCGTTGGACGAAGTACAAGGGTCACTAATTTACTTGAACTTATACATACTAATGTATATGGACCATTTAATAAAATAGCAAGGGGTGGCTATTACTACTTCATAACTTTTATCGATGATCACTAAATGTATAGTTCAGTATACTTAATGAAGTATAAATCTGAAGTCTTTAAAAAGTTTAAAAAATACCGAAATGAACTAGAAAAACAGACTGAAAAAGTTATTAAAACCTTATGATCAGATCGAAGTGGTGAAAATCTTAATGGAGAATTCCAATTTTACCTTAAAAAATGGTATTATTTCACAATGGACACCTCTAGGTATACCAGAGCTTAATGGAGTATTTGAGAGGAGAAATTGCGCACTGTTAGACATGGTGCAATCAATGGTGAGTTATACAGACTTACCAATTTATCTTTGGGGATATGCTCTCCTTACTGCAACATAAATACTAAACTAAGTATCTTCCAAGTCTGTACCTAAAATATCATATGAGATATGGTATGGTAAACAACCAAACCTAAATCATCTTAGGATTTAGGGATGTCCTGCTTTTATCAAGAGACTCAAGAGTGAGACACTTGAAGCTAAAGTGGATAGTGGGAGGTTCATTGCATACCCAAAGGAAACTTTGGGTTATTACTTTTACATCCAATCTGACCAAAAGGTATTGGTCAGTAGAAATACCATATTTCTTTAAAAAAAAGTTTATTCAAGAAGGTGGACAAGGAAGAAAATTAAAATTTATTGAGAATTCTAATAAGGATAAATCCGATGAAGAGTCTATTCAAGTACAAACACAAGGAATATAGCAGCTCCGTAGATCTAGTAGGATAATTCACCCACCAGAAAGATATGGTTTACTTCATCAGATGAACGATATATTTTTATTGGGTGATACAATCATAGAGATGATCCTACTAGTTACAAAGAGACAATATCAGATATTGACTCTAAGAAATGGCTTGAAGCCATGGATTTAAAGATTGACTCTATGAGAACCAACCAAGTCTAGACTCTAGTGGATCCACCCGAAGGTATTATACCTATCGGATGCAAGTGGATCTTCAAGAGGAAGATACGCGTAGATGGAAAAGTAGAAACCTATAAAGCAAGGTTGGTAGCTAAAGATTATCGTAAAATACAATGAATAGATTATGAGCATATTATGACTATGAGATTTGGCAAATAGATGTCAAAACTGCATTTCTTAATGGGTACATTGAGGAATATATCTATATGATACAACCTTGTGGTTTTGAATCTAAGACAAATCTTCATAAAGTATGCAAGCTAAAAAAGTCCATTTATAGGCTAAAACAAGCCTCCAGGAGTTGGAATATCTAATTCGATGATGCAATAAAATCATTTGGTTTCATCAAGATTGAGGATGAACCATATGTTTATAAAAGGGTCAGTGGGAGTGCAATAACTTTCCTTGTGCTATATGTAGATGATATATTGCTTATAGAAAATGACATTGGACAAATGTCTTCTGTCAAAATTTGGCTTTCTCAAAATTTCTCCATGAAAGACCTAGGAGATGCAATGTATATCTTGGGAATCAAGATTTATAGAGATAGATCTAGAAGATTAAGAGGTCTATGTCAAGCTAAGTACATAGAAAAGATATTAAAGAAATTTAATATGTGGGATTCCAATATACCCTTCAGACATGGAATTCATTTCTCTAAAAGCATAAGTCCTAAAACTTATTATGAGAGAGAGCGAATGAATAAGATTCCATATGCTTCTGCAATTAAAAGTCTTATGTATGCTATGCTATGTACTAAACCGGATATAGCTCATGCAATGAGTGTCATTAGCAGATACCAGAGTAATCCGAGTGAGGAACATTGGACCGCAGTTAAGAATATCTTTAAGTACTTAAGAAGAACTAAAGATTTGTTCTTAACATATGGAGAGGGTGAGTAACAAATGTTTAGATTTATTTTTCTTTTACCCTTCTCCCATTTAAGTTAATGAAATATTTTAATTGTATGAATGTGCGCCAATGACTATTTAAAATGTTGGGGTAGAGAAACAAATGTCAATATATCTAAATACCCAATTAAACTTATTCTTTTTATTTAAGGACAAAATCTCAACCAAAAATACAAAAGCCTTCCTTCAAACAAACAAAAATAATTTTGTAGACTCATAAACTAACACTTTTATTATTATTGGCAAATAAATATATTTTTATTACATAATCAAATAATTGATAGTATGCTAAATAATATTATGTTACAAAAAAAAATAAAACAATAACGACATAGAATATGAAATTAAATCATTATCAAATTTTGTACATTCCATCTACTTGAGATAATAATATCTTTTGTGTTATGATATTCAATTATAATAAAATATTTTGTGTTATGATATTCAATCCTTACTTGGGTGAGAGAAAATGGGTTGCCATTAGGTTAAATTAAAAAAATCATATTTTCATTTACCATAAATTATGATTAGTAAATAATATACACAATTTAACTATATATTAAATTAATTAATCTGCTAATTAATAAGAAAATGTGTTAATTTAAACATATGTTAATAAATGTAAGAAGAAGTCATTTAATTAGAAACGTGGTTCTATAGTGTAAAAAAATTAAAAAAATTATGAACTTATATGTCAAAATTTTAAAACTTTTAATATTTCTAATTTTACATAAACAATAGGGACTTTTATTGTTAATAATCCAATAAACACATCTAAGCCATTGATTGGACTACTCTTGGGCTAAATCTAACTGCGGATTTGAAGAATACAAAAATGGGTACAAAACCTGGTGGGTAACATTAGCCGGACCTCACAATCCCATCAGAAGTGCAGAATGTATTAAACTATGTTGTTGATTAAGCAATGAAAGATTTACTTTCTATTAAAAAAATTAAACTATGTTGTTGATTAAGCAATGAAAGATTTACTTTCTATTAAAAAAAAATCAATTAGCCGGATCCATAATCTTCATATTCAGTTAAAACAATAATTATAATTGTACCAACACTATTTCCTAAAGCTCTTTTACACTAAAAATCACCTGATAATCAACAAATGATCAATAACGTTTATAATAATACATGGTTTATTTAACATGTTCCTAAAGCTCTTTTACACTAAAAATCACCTGATGATCAATAACGTTTATAATAATACATGGTGGTTGAATTAAATAAAGATTTTGATAATGTTGACACAAATTAAACAAATAAATAATAAGGCATGCATATTATTGAGTTGAATTCCTGTAGCTTATTTGAAATCTAAAAATTCACATGCAAATTGTGGAACTAGTTGTTTTCATACAAATATTTGCTTCGTCAATCTGTTATTTTCACAGTCGAAAATCAACTAATAAATAAAGAAACAGATAAATAAGAACAAAGATGTGCTTATTTTTTTGTTAAACATGAGATATTTTGTTTTGTTTCAATTTTTTTTTCCAGTGCTTACCAAATCGTTTGGGATGTTGTTGGTTGTTTTCTTTTGTTCCATTTTTTTAAGTGCTTATATTATTTATAAGAAATTGATTGGGATGGCAGACAATTCAAGCCTTATAAAAATATTATTATAATATAATAAACCAAATATCGAAGTCAACATGTCGTCAGGAAAGAAAAGGGCAAAAAAGAGAACAGATTATGGGATTCAAGTTGAAGTGTGACATGCAACAATTGCCAATGACATGAGCATATCAGGTTATGCACACCAAAATTAGCTCTAATACGTCAGATTGAAAAAGAACAATATTCCTTGGGATTGAGATATCGGATAGAGTAAATGCTTGTTTCATTTTTATATCTTGAGTTAAGTGTTTATTTATCTCTATATTTAAAAATATATATTTTAAGACATCTTTACTGTTAAATATGTTATGCTCTTATCTTTATTTTTCTTTTCTTTTTTACAATAATACCCTTGGAACAATATTCCTTGGGATATTAATGAAAAGAAACAAATGATAATCTATTCAATTAACCTTAAAAGCAACACAAAAATTTACACAAACTTTTATAGTATTATTAAACTTTTAGGAGTAATTTGGTAAATTAATTTTAAAAAATAATTATTAGTAAGATTTTTGTAAGGATACTAAACATTACTTTAAGTTGGTTGATATTAATTCTTGTATAAATTATTATTAGTAAGAATGTTGCACAAGTACAAAAAATACCAGTTCTTTTATACCAATATTTCTTGGTTAATTTGCTAACAGATAATTATTGGTTAATTTGCTAATCAATCTTTTATAGATAAATTAATTAATGTCAAGAATTTTGTTGGTAGAATATTTTTGTAAAAAAAAATAAAAAAAAAAAGGTAAGAATGTAATATATTTAATTTCAGTACTTTTTGAGATTTAAAAAAATATATAAATATATATGAATCAACGGACCCTTGTGTCAAAATATAGTGACTGCATTTTCCCTTATTTATGAGTATCTCTCATGATTTGAGCCATACGTTCGATTAATTTTTGTAAGTATGCATTTCTATTTATATATGGTCAAGACTTATTTATTTTATTCACATTTATCAATTACCAATCATGTAATTATATCTGCTTAGATAAATGATTAGATCACGAGATAATCCTTATTTTTAAAATCAAGAGGTATGAGTGTGGGTGTTAGCGAGATCAGTTGGCAAAATCTAATAGATATAAAAGAAGAGGTATTAGGGTTTTACCCCGCTCATACACATTGATGGGGAGAGTATTTGGTTGCCATCAGCCCCAAAAAAAAATGTAATAAAACTATGAAGAAGTATAAGTCAATGTTTCATATTAACAACCGAAAGAGGTATAGATTTGTGGTTGCGGAACAAATACCTTCAACTTGCAGCAACTTTACTCAAGATTGGAAAAAGAACAACCGTTTCTACTCCAATGCATAATCCCATTTGCTCAACTTATCAATGAAGCTTCACTGATCCCTATTTGTTTCCATTACATCCTATATTTTTCGTTAGATTTGGCAAAAGTTAATTGCCCTAGAAGCAGTAGTATAGGGTATGACATATTAGGGTTTAATCACTTTTATGTTTGTTATTGTATTAGAGTCATGTTAGTATCTTAATTTACGACTTTGATTTATTGAGTAATTATGTTCGTTTTTAGAAAGACTGGTTTACCCTAAGATATAAACAGGAATTTCTTGTTATTGTTTTAGATAATGTTCAATAAATATATTTCTCATTTATTTTTCGGATGGGGATGGTAATTTTAAACCTTCAAATGTCACCATTAAACATTGTGATGCCCACATAACTTTTATGTATGTTTGTATACATTCACAAATATGCATATACATAAATGTATAGAGCCCTCAGTTTGGACTTTCTTTGTTGAAAAGTTGGTCTTTGTGGTTTGGTAAGAGCTCTAAGTCAAGATTGTTGATTCTCCACGTTATTTGTAATGATTTTTTTATTTTTTATTTTTTGTGGAAAATTCGGATAGTTTTCTTATGATTCAAATTTTTTAATAGGTAAAATATCTTCAATCGGTCCATATTAATCCATATATTCGCTAATTGCCATGAATGAGAACATTAAATTCTTGTTTAGAATTAAAGTTAAACGATTATAGTTTAAAAGCTATATCAATAAAATAGTAAGTAAATATTAATTGTTTTAATTTAAAAACTAAATTTATTTACACTTATATAAAAAATTTTTTATTAATTTTATCAAAATTATATTTATTAAATATAATTTACTTTTATTTTATTATTAAAAAAATTTTAAATAATTATAATTTAAAAATTACAGTACATGAATAGCAAACAAAGCCTAACTTAACTAAGAAAAGTAGCAGTAACCTTTTACTATCTTTTCCTTCTTTTTTTAAAGTGAAAAAAGATGGTCAATTTAAAAACTGCTAAGCAAGCCCCAAGTATTGGACCGAAATGCAAGGACCAGAAGTGGGTGCAGATTCTTTTTTTTGTAAAGAAAATGTTATGTTAGTTTCCAAACTAATAATAATAATAATAATTAGGCTTGGCAATTTGACCTGATTATATTTTTTGCTCGATTGATCCGATCTTAATTTTTAAGATTTTAATTAGAATTTTTGGCTCTTAGGTCAGGGTCAGACTAAAATTTTTAAGCTCGAACAAATTTCAAATCAAGGTCGGACTTAAGCCAATCTAACGCGATCCTATTTGAATTACATTGTGTGTGTTTTATTTAATTGCATTGTGTATTTTTCATATTGGATTTTGGAATTAAATTACATTGTGTGTGGGATTAAAATGGTTGTGGAATTAAATTATGTTTTTTTAATTTAATCACATTGTGTGTTTTTAAAGTTTGATTATGGAATTGAATTTAAAAAATTATTCCTATTAATTGATTATTTTGTAAATTATTTTGTGATTAATTGTATTGTATATTTTGCTTTTGTCTTGTTAATTAAGGTGCTTGTATAGAAGAAAATATTAAAATAACATGAATATAAAATAAAAATTAAAAAATAATTTAACATTAAAATAATATAAAAATTATTTTAGTAGGATCGAGTTGAGCTCAACCCGATGTTGGTCCAATTTAGCTTGACCTTCACTATAAATATTCAAGTCTATTTAGGGTTGGGCTTCAATTTTTTTTATCAAATCGGGTTCGGGCTTGACTACTC
This sequence comes from Citrus glauca, assembly GCA_029633175.1. NCBI lineage: Eukaryota > Viridiplantae > Streptophyta > Magnoliopsida > Sapindales > Rutaceae > Citrus > Citrus glauca. The sequence continues at coordinate 2,870,482 of JAQOOD010000006.1, forward strand.
CTAATAATAATAAGCACATATGTGTTAAAATAACATAACCTAATTTTTTAACCAGCATCGATTTGAATATTATTTAATTTATTTTTGACAAAATCTATACTTTTGTTGAAGATATAATGGGAGAGGTTATTTGCACTTTTAAAATTATTCTGAGTACTCGAACAATTATTTATTAAATTTTTTAAAAAATTAACTTTTACTTTGTATACTTGTTAAATTTTCAAATATACCCTTAATGCTTTCTCTTAATTTTTTAATATATCCATGCTACCATAATACCCAAATCGATTTTTATTTTTTTTTAAGTTAGTGGTGGAGAAAGTCTAAAATAATTTGTTTTATTTCCTTTATTCATTGCAGATTATGTTTTCATGTGAAAAGAATAAAAAGAAAAACTCGAAAAGTCAAATATTTTGCATCAAAATCATCTTACCTGTATATATCAGAAAAACATATGCTTGTTTCTTGGTTAAACAAGAGATTTTTTCCCCCTAATACATAATAGATTATATTAAGATTTTGTGAATAATCTTAGAATTTAGTTAGAAAACTAAAATTATAATTAAATTTTGTATCAGCACTATTCCTAAACCTGAATTGTATCATAATTTTTTCAATCATTTACAAATTAACAATGAAGCATAACTCTTTTACACACAATAATTAAGTTGAGAATCATTGACCATTTTAATGACTATGAGACAATGTGAAAATGATTTAAATAAATATGATGTTGACACAAATTAAACAAATAAATAATAAGGCATGCGTCAAACGGTTCAATTTTGGGGGACGTAATTGAGTTGATTTCCTATAGTTTATTTGACGTCTCAAAATTCACATGTAAATTGTGGGAGTAGTTGTTTTCATAGAAATAATTAAAATATATTTGTCACTTTCATATATGGTCAAAAATCTATTAAATGATTAGTAGGTATCAGAAGTTTACCAGTATTAAAAAATCTTTCGTTATTTAAACATATAACTCACACATAAACAATCCATTGCTTTATGTGAAAGCAAAACCTGGAGTTGACAAGTACAAAGATTGTGTGATTAGTAACAAATATTGATGGTGAATGTTATTATTTTCATTTTTATGTTATGCAAATTCATGGATGAAAAATTAATATTATCAAATAATATTTAGTTTATCATTATTTTTTTTTTAAAGCTTACATCATTGTTAAGAACACCTTCTATTTATTCTCGACTACCATTTTGGTTATCCAATTGTTATCAATCAAAATTTTGTCAAACTACCATGTAAATAACTGCAGCTTCTTCCAAAAAAAGTGAATAATGAGTAATTTACCACGGATTATTTATATATTATCTTTTTTAAAAATACATTGAAATTTCATTAAGATTTTTAATTGTTATCATAACCTAGCGGTAATTTAATTTTCTTGCACCCATATGAGACGGATCTAGATTCCAAACATTAAATGGGAAATCTTCTCTTTCTTTTAGCAAAACGAGAAGACTTTGAAACCCTTTCTCCTCTACAAATCATGTGCTTGACAATTTTCTCATCCAACCAAAAGGGGAATGTTTTTCCTTCATTGGTAATAACAACTTCTCATTTTCATTTTTTTTTTATTTTTGTCTATCCTTTCACTCTGTATGAATAAGGTATATTGATTTTTTTCCATCCAAATTTAAATTTATAGTCACTTTAATTGTATTTGTTTTATGCTTTTTATGTTATGAGTTGATTATTTTCTAGTTATGAAATGCTTATAACTAGGCCTGGAAGATTTCATGCTATAGATGATCGATTGTTATAGAAAATGCGTCATTGCACTAATTAGAAAAGTCTCATGATAAGCACAATATTTTTTGTCTTTTTAACTTAATGCTTATTTTATTAAAATAAGTAATTTCGATAGAAGAGAAATCTATAATAAATTATTATTATTATATCAAATTCTTATATGTGTTGTCTTTAATAATGATCTGCCCGAAGTACTCTGTGAGCACCATACCTCATAATTGAAACATCGGCAAATGATTAAAAAAATTAATAAAAATCAATAAAAAATAATTAAATAATCTCACGATGTTGAAATTGGGAGATTTGATGGCATAGGAACCACAATCAGGGCCCTTTAATAAATGAAAAGAGGGGAGATTTTCAATAAAGCTGAGGGAGACAACTTACCAACTTCGAAATGACTGCCAAAATCAAAGAGGATTCTGGAAAGATGAACCGACCCACTGGTTCATTCATTGCATTTTACTTTTGACTCGACAGATCAATGTGCTACCCCCATGCCTCAGAAGGTTCAATAGTTTTTTTTTTTTTTTCTTTTCAAATGTAAGAGAGAGTGGACAAATTTAAATATAATTTTTATTTTTCTTATTATTTTTAAGAATTGATTTCGAATTTTGGTAGAAGATATAATTTTACTGTAACTAATCAGACCACGCTCTTAGGGGCAGGTTCAATAGTTCGGTACCACTATTTCAAAACACTACTTTGGATGTTGATCATGTATGATTTCACTTTTAAAATTATAATTTAAAATTTATTGAGACTTTGACACATAAATTTTATAACACCACTTAAAAATCTATCGAATTGATTCAAAAAACAATTTCTTATCACTATTCCAAAAAGGACTTACATGAGATTCGAACTTATGAGCCCAAACATATGTTGGGGGTATAAATATCACTAAGCTATAAATCTGGTGTCAATGCAATTGGCAGTATATCAGTAGGATTCAAACTAATTACTATACCTGAAAAGAACTCATCAACAATTAATTGGCACCCCCTCCTTACTTTCGTATTAATAAATCTCAAATCATATAGACAGCAAGTACAAAGCAAAAAGACAAAAGCAAGATATGTAAAACAATTTATTTAGCAACCTGTTACAACAATGCGTGTAGCAAAAGTAATGACACGTGCATATATTAAAAAATGTACGTAGGACAGTGCCCCATATAGGAATGACATGGACTTTCCTGAAGAGAGGGAACAACAAAATGTGTTATCACGTGCATGCATGCACGCAAGATCCCCGAGAGTCTTCACAGCTTATCCAAAGACATTGAATATCAAAATCATAATCATGAAAAAAAAAAAATCGTGCGATTATAAAAATAGAAGATAATTACGTTATGGGCTGAAACTGAAATGAAAAGTTAGAATAAAACTTATTAGTTCATAAATATTACTGTTGTTAGTTACAGAATTGAGTTAATTTGTTTTTTTTCCCCAAATTATTACATCATCACTAGACATCTTTAATTTGGGACCGTTGCTTTCCAATCGGGAAGGTAAGTGCTCATGGAGACTGGAAGGACTTAAACCTCTGGAAGCGAATTAAGAGCTCAATTAAGTATTTTGATACCAAATTCTCGTGACTTTTAAATTACGGTACCTATAAACTAAAAATTATTGCAAACATCGTTATCGAAGGCTTAAGAATAAATCTTTCTAAAAAATGAATGAAATTTATATAAAAATAGCAGCCATAGACCAATTGTTAGGTTGTTAGCAACCACCCCAAACAAACGAGCCCTCTACTCCTCTTGAACGTTATTGTTGCCTTGTTGGATATACAATTGTAGCAATTCAGGCCAACAACCAAAAGCCTAGATTGTTTCCTATTTCTTACACTACCAATCAAATTGAAAATTTTTAGTTTTACTATATAAACCTTTGTAAATACCCAATATGGCATCGACTAACGAAAATTTATATATAAATCCATTAATTAAATAATAATTTTTATCAAATACAATAATAATTTTTTATTAAATTATTGTTAAAATGTAATTTGTTCATCACAAACCAACAAATATAATTTATTCAACTATATTTTTTTACAGATGGTCAAATTTAAATAACTCAACATTTATATAAATTTAAAACTCAGTATGTATACAATTCATTACATTATTATCACCACAAAAAGGATTTGGGAGAAGCTTTTAACAAAAGATATACAACTAGTGAACTAGAGATGGTATAGGTATTACAACTATCTTCAGTTTTTGAAAAGATTAGGATTTTACTTGAAAAATTATTTTCTAATTAATTGTGCTTTTTGTGTTGGAAGTATGATTAGCGGAGAAATCCAATTAGGAGGTTGATTAAGAACATTTCATTACCAAAATCCTTCATCATTTATACTTTTGATTAATTGAATTAGAATAAAATATAACAAATTTAATGTTTAAGAGGGATGTATACATTGGATGTATTTAAAAGTGATTACAAAAATTTTAGAATATAAAACTTTCTTTTTATTTTATTATCTTGGCCATATCAGTAATTTATATTTTACATATTTTAGTAATAAAAATTTTAATTGAAAAGTGAGCTTAAAAAGATATTTTGATGGGTTTAAATAATTTTACCTATTCCCTCATTATCGAATACCATGAGGGATTTATAGAAATTGGAACAGAAGGGACTTAAATATTAAAATGTTTAAATATTTATTTTTCTTAATTTTTAAATAAACAATAAGGACTCTAATGTAATTAGATCAGAACAGTTTTTGTCCTTAATTATGACAAATGATTTTTTTTAATAGTAACGAGGATCATGTTACGAAGTAAATTGTCAAAATAAAAATAAACATAAAAATAAATGTTTATTGATGCATGCATGTTTCACGTTTTTGCCGACCTAATCGATTGCTTCAATTTGATTAAGATTTTTAACGACCTCAATTAATGGCTTAGTTAAAATAATAGTTACATTTGATTTCTTATTTTTTTAAATTAAATGATAAGGAGTCTACACTTTTTTTTCTTAATCAGACAAAAATGTCAGACATTTCTCTAAAATGTTAAAAAGAAAATTATCCTTTAATCTACATTATCTTAAAAAGTTCTATAATTCTATAACGCATGATTATTGTCATGATTAAGATAATAGTAATTTATTTTTAAGTTATTCCATATTAATTTAATAGCCTATTATAATATTTAACATGTACCGTAATATATAAATAATCAAAATTAGAAGACTGCTGACAATTGCATGGCCGGGTGAATTTTAGGTTATTTTATTTAATTGGCCAATCATGTTACATTAAGAAGCACTGTCTTCACATCTATCTGATGTGATTTGAGATTGGAATATGCCACAAATTCCAGTATGATCCTCAAAAGTCTTTTCAAGAAATTGGAGATAAAGTCTCTTTTATAGTTGATGCATTCTTTTTGTATAAAATTTTTCACGAAATTGGAGATAAAGTCTCTTTTACAGTTGATACATTCTTTATGTATAAAATTTTTGTGAAAAAAATGCCTCTTGTATCTAAAGGATAACATTTATCCATGAGATTTCTAATAACGCAACTTTTGTGCAGTAAAATTAAAATAGATGGCAGAAGCTTTAGAAACCTCGGATCGACTTCATTAAAAAACGAAAATCAAAAGGAAAGATTGAAGTTTAATTACCTCACTTGTAGTTTCAAAAACGACTTCGTGAAGTAGGAGAAAAAGGCTGAAAACAACAAGCTACAAACACTGTCCAGAAAATAGAGCTCTGCATGAACAACTTCTGTTTTGCCACGATCTGAAATCCTTTAAGCACCCCAATTGTGATGCCTCTAGTCAGTCCACACTTATAAATGTTCTAGAAGTTCATAGGATTTGGAATCTCGAAATTTCGTTTTGAAATGAGAGAGATGATGAAGAAACATGAATGCTAGTTCATGATGATTCATTTCACCAAATAAAGCCATTATTATTTTCAATAATGGCACCAAACATTATCATGTGCTAGACCCACCCACTTAGCCATTATTTATTAAAAGTGATTTTATCACTTCAATAAATTATTTAATCAAATAAATAAATAGCTAAATTAATTAATTTCGTAATTAATTAATTCATTTCATTTTGATCAAATTAAATGGTTAAATGTGGGCTTCTTTTGTGACATGTTCTAATGCTTTCTCTTAATCCATATTAGATCCAATAAAAGTCCAAAATTCTCAACCCAAAAATGATCTAGAAGTCCATAATCATATATGAACCGGAACATGTCCAAAATGGTCATTTAACGTGCTCGATATTACATAATGTTTAATTGAGGATTTATTAAATTTATTTTGTTCCTTAAACTATTTATGAAACATCTAAATTTCTATCTTAAATCATATTTAAGATATATTTATATATATTCATTCTCAAAGAATTATAATATAAATATTGATTTTTCTAAAATTAAGAAATTTAACTTCTCATTTTCTAGTAACTTTTTTTTTCTATTTGGTGTGTGACCTTTTAGATTCTTAATTAGAAGGTAGTAGAAATATTTTAATGATAACTCTTTATTCATTAAATGATACTAAACTCTTTAGTCATCAATTAAAACTTTTCTAATGACCTTAAGATGCATTGTTAATACGCTTTACTAATATTAATCTTAAGGTTTCTATAAATCATGAGTGACACTTAGCAGTATATCACAACTATCCAAATAACAAGAATTGTTGGATCTATAGAACCTATTCCATTGTATCTCTATGTCTTAGTCTCTTCATCATCCATGTCCAAAGAAAAGTACGACTTATGGTTTATTATGTTAAGCAGTTATGCTTTATCTCAAAATAAATCTAAACGAACTTGGCATGAAAATATAATTTGAACTCCTTCAAATATATTTCACCTTAGCCAAGGATTTCCCATGCCAATTCATATTATCTCATAGGGACATCCATTTTGTATATTACAAAGTGATGAATTCCATATTGGCCATACACTTGTCTTTATACATAACCAACCATGACTTGATTAGGAATCAATTATTATGATTTCACATATCAGAGATGTCTATGTATAAGACATTTGTTATGCCTCGGGTCTAAAGACCATTACTAAACATAATGTCTATTACAATATATAATAAGTCATTAACACTCAAAACCATGTGACTTACTATATTTGGTCAAGTTCAGTAAACTCATTCTCTTAACAAGTACCTATGTGTTTGACTTGACATCTAATGTCAATGATATGAAACTCACCATCTATTTTAGTATCACATACCATAATGAGTCATAACACATACTAGTGTTTATAGGAATTTATAATGTCCAATCATAAATCCACCACTAAGAACTATTTTAGAAGTATAGTACAAAAGATGCACATTTCATATTCTCGACAAACTCGAGAATGTATTCCTTAACTATTTTACTTCTTGGACTATATTCATAATATTAATTTATGAATGTTGATAACTTTGTCATATTGTAAATATCAAAATGCTATTCAAATACAATCATTCCCTAAACAAACAAATACCATTCGATTGGCCTATAGGGCATATTACTAACAATCTCCTACTTGCACTAAAACTAATCGCTATGGTATCTCATACCCATCTTCTTAAGATGACGATTTAACTGCTGTTGAGTAAGTGCTTTAGTAAGAGGATCCGCAGTGTTATTAGAGGAAGCTACTTTCTGCAATATCACTCATTCCAATTATTTCTCTGATAATATGATATCTTCTCACAATGTGTTTGGACTTTTGGTGAGACCTTGGGTCCTTAGCTTGTGCTATAGCTCCATTGTTGTCACAATATAATGAGATTGGCAACGCAATAGTTGGAACCACTCCAAGTTGTTGAATAAACTTTCGCATCTAAACAGCTTCTTTTGCTGCATCTGATGCAGCTATATATTCCACTTCTATGGTAGCATCTGCAGTAGTTACTTGCTTAGAACTTTTCCATCTTACTGCTCCATCATTGATAGTGAAGAAAAATCCTGATGTAGATTTTCTGTTATCTACATCTGACTGAAAATCTGAATCTGTGAAGCCTTCAATTTTCTATTTGAAAATAATTTAAATATTTCTTTATTGAAAATAAACAAAAAAATAAATATTTTCTATTCTTTCTTCTCTCTCATTAACATTGTGCATGGACAACAATTGGCAATTCAGGTCAGTGAATCGTGTTCATGTCATATTGGCCAATTTAAGCTAATCCAATCTCAACCTTACACAACCCATTTATTATCTTGTCATAATTGTGTTACCTATCTAGCAAAACTTTAATTTTCAATTAAAAATATATTTTTAATTCTTTTATTTTCTATAATTTTTTTAAGTGCTATCTTCTTAATCTCTAATCAATTTTGTTTTACATATAAATAAATTATTTTTAAAATATGAAAAATCAACACATATCTATCAATTAAATATAAGTCAATTAATTTAATTAATTGTGTTATAAACAGATTATCATACTAGAAATTTTAAAACCTAAGGCAATATAGTTATTAATCGAGTTGATAGTTAGGAATAGCAAGCAAATCCATTCAAGTTGGATATCCAAGTATCCGATCTAAATAGATTAGATAATATTATCCAAAATATTGTAGATTTGGTTTATTTAATATACATCCACGAACTTGAATATTATTAATATTTAAATATATGATACTAAAATTGAATATTATAATTAATATTCTAGTTTTCCAAATTAAATGAAAAATCGAAATGACATTGCCTAATATTATTGCGCACCCAACGACAACAATGACGGTACCATCGCTAAAAAATAGAAGTAAGTGACTATTAACAGTTTCAAAATTCTTCGATCTATCAAATGGTAGTAACGTTGTTGGATAAAGCGATATGCTGGTGACAAATGTGCTTTCCAATGCAAGCAACCATAGCAAGAGCACTTGATCACGTAGTGTTTTAAGGTTCATCATGTTAGTAATATGCCCTAAAGGCCAATCGAATAGTGATTTGATTATTTAGGGAATGATTGCATTTGAATAGCATTTTGATATTTATTAAATGACAAAGTTATCAATATTTATATATTAATATAATGAATATAGTCCAAGAAGTAAAATAGTTAAGGAACACATTCTCGAGTATGTCGAGAATATGAAACGTGTATTCTTTGTACTATACTTCTAAAATAGTTCCTAGTGGTGGATTTATGATTGGACATTATAAATTCCTATAAACACTAGTATGTGTTATGACTCCTTATGGTATGTGATACTAAAATGGATGGTGAGTTTCATATCACTGACCTGAGATCTCAAGTCAAACACATAAGTACTTGTTAAGAGAACAAGTTTACTGAACTTGACCAAATATAGTAAGCCATATGGTTTTGAGTGTTAATGGCTTATTATACATTGTATCATATTCATATACTATGTTTAGTAATGGTCTTTAGACCTGAGGCATAACAGATATCTTATACATAGACATCTCTGATACGTGAATGCATAAAGATTGATTCCTAATCATGGAAGAGATCTAGTAATAGCTGTCATGGTTGGCTATGTATGAAGACAAGTGTATGGCCAACATAGAATTCATCACTTTGTAATATACAAAAAAGATGTCCTTATGAGATAATATGAATTGGCATGAGAAATCTTTGGCCAAGGTGAAATATATTTAAAGGAGTTCAAATTATATTGTCATGCCAAGTTCATTTATATTTATTTTGAGATAAAGCACAACTGCTTAACATAATAAACCATAAGCTGTGCTTTTCTCTGGACATGGATGATGAAGAGACTAAAACATAGAGATACAATGGAATAGGTTCTATAGATCCAACAATTCTTGTTATTTGGATAGTCGTGATATACTGCTAGGTGTCACTCATGACTAGTAGAAACATTATGATCAATATTAGTAAAGCGTATTACCAATGCATATTAAGGTCATTAGAAAGGTTCTAATTGATGACTAAAGAGTTTAGCATCATTTAATGAATAAAGAGTTATCATTAAAATAGTTCTACTACCTTATAACTATGAACCTAAAAGGTCACACACAATGTAGAAATGAAAAAGGAGTTACTAGAAAATGAGAAGTTAGATTTCCTAATTTTAGGAAAATCAATATTTATATTATAATTCATTGAGAATGAATATAAATATAAATATAAATATATCTTAAATATGATTTAAGATAGAAATTTACATGTTCCATAAATAGTTTAAGGAACAAAATAAATTTCATAAATCCTCAATTAAACATTATGGAATGTCGAGCACGTAAAATGACCATTTTGGACATATTCGGGTTCATATATGATTATGGACTTCTAGACAAATTTTGGGTTTAGAATTATGGGCTTTTATTGGATCCAATATAGATTAAGAGAAAACATTAGAACATGTCACAAGAGAAGCCCACATTTAACCATTTGATGTGACAAAATTGGGTTAATTAATTAATTCCGAAATTAATTAATATTAGCTATTTATTTATTTGATTAAATAGTTTATTGAAGTGATTAGATCAATTTCAATAAATAATGGCTAAGTGGGTGGGTCTAGCACATGATAATGTTTGGTGCCATTATTAGAGATAATGGTGGCTTTATTTGGTGGAAGGAATCAACATGAGCTAGCATTCATGTTCCTTCATTATCTCTCTCATTTCTTAATGAAATTTCGAGATTCTAAATCCTCTGAACTCCTAGAAAATTTCTAAGTGTGGACTGATTAGAGGCATCACAATTGGGGTGCTTAAAGGATCTCAGATCGTGGCAAAACAGAAGTTGTTCGTGCAGAGCTGTATTTTCTGGACAGTGTTCGTAGCTTGCTGTTTTCAGTCGTTTTCTCCCACTTCACGAAGTCATTTTTGAAACTGCAAGTGATTTAACTAAACTTCAATCTTTCCTCTTGATTTTCGTTTTTGAATGAATTCGATCCGAGGTTTCTAGAGCTTCCGCCATCTGTTTTAATTTTACTGCGCAAAAGTTACGTTATTAGGAACCTTATAGACAAATGTTGATCTTCGCATAACCACCTTTGGAAACCAATTATCAGTCTCTAAATTGGATAAGAGTGGTAGTGTAATGCAACTCACCGTGTGGCATAGTTACTATGGCAGCCAGTTTTGGAAGGCACGTCACTACACATGCGACTCTATATCAAAGTTTTTTGTCATTGAGATATCATTGTGTAGATCATTTAATTTTGAGTCTAATAGTACCCTTCATTGTCCCCTTCAATTAGTAATGCCATCACCAATGATGGAGCAGTTGTCACTCTTGAGTGTTGGAGAATACATATTTGTAAAAGTTAAAAATTGTTGTTTTACACTCCAAGTCTCATTAACATTTGTATTTTTATGTGTTTAGGTCTTTTAAACTTTGATTGTATGTGTTTTGTTATAATTAGAGTATTTTATGTATTTCAAAGGTATTTTGGTTATTTCATATTAACAAGAAATTAGGCAACAAAATAGATAGTATTTTAGAGCTCAGAATAGCTGAAAACATTAAAAAAAGGCATAAAGGGCAAAATCATGATTTTAGGACTTTGGTGGGTGATGGTAATGTGTTAATGACTGATGAAGTAGTAATATTCTATTAGATTGAAAAATGATGATGTGACATTGACCTATGATGTGACAACATATTATTGGCCGAATCATAGTTTTCATAATGTGTTCCAACCAATCAGAACTTGCCACTGTTCAACTTTGAGCGTATAAATTTTTTTTTATCCAATGACCATGATTTATCTATTTTACCTATAATTGGAAGGCTCTCCCCTTAATTCCACATCTCTGAATCTAAATTTGAGCTCTATTTTCTATAATTCTCTCTTTATCTTGTATTTTCTATGTATTTTAATAAAATTATTATTTTACCCCTAGTTCAATTATTAGTGGTTAATTTAATTTTAGATTTAGGTTAAAGGTAAAGTTTCAACATGATCCATAAGCTTAATTTTGTAAGTTTATTCGTCATCTCTCTTTGATTTATGTGGATTGTTTTAACTCATCATTGACAGACAATAATGATCTTGTAGATTTTATACAGTATACTGGCTCCCTAGTGCAAGATCATTACTATTTGGACAATGAGCGCATTACACTATATTTATTAGTGAGAAACTCTCCTCTAGTATTATTGGTCCATCTTAACTCAGTGTAGACAAATTATGAATATAAGTTATTTAGTGGACGGTAATGCCACATTGTCAACAATAGGTATAGCATGTACTTGACATCCATTTAACGGAAGATTATTTCCCTCTATCACAATGAGTGTTTGATACTATATTTACTAGAATGAAGACTATAAAGAGTGGAAATACCTCCTCATAAATTAATTGGAACTAAAAGGGAATATTAAGCTTATGGTAAAATGTTAAGTATGAATCTAGAGACTCAAGTCTTTCATTTGAATTGTTTCATTCTTAATTTACTCCCATCATTTTATTAATTTAAATTTTAGTACTGCTCGAAAATACATCCAACCAATATAAACTAGGAAAATTAACCTTATCATTGTGGGATCGATATTTATTGCCATTAATTTATACTATAATAAATTTGTGCGCTTGCAAAAAATTAAGGGATTAAATAAAATCCACTTTGGTGAATTAGGATCGGACATCAAGGAAGTCAAAGTAATAGTTGAAAGACTTTCTCACCAAATAGCATCATTAATAGCTGACAAATCAATAAACCCACGTGCCTACAATCAATTTGACCATGATTTGTACTTATGTCAAGCTAATGCCATCAATATGATGAGAAAGTAGTCGAACTACAACCCTTACTCTAATGCTTACAAACGTAGATGGAGAGACCATCCCAACTTTTCATTGTATCACAGATTCCAATAAAGTAGAATATCAGCTCGACCAACACCAGTGCAACCAGTTCACCAAGCTCCTCAAATCTTTCAGCCACCATTTAGACAGTACAATTAGGGATGGCAATGGGCACCGCCCGCAGCGGGTTTGCCATTACCAAACCCAAACCCAAACCCGCACAAAATTTAAATTACCAAACCCACCCGCAACCCGCAGCGGGTTTTAATTTTTTTAAGAAAACCCACCCGCAGCGGGTTTGGACAATTACCAAACCCGCAATGGTACCCAGTGGGTTTTTTGCGGGTTTTTACATTTAAAATTACTAATATTTAATATATAAATTTATAATAATAACCTCAATTTCTACATAACATACTCAATTTTATATTTAACCAATGCAAATGAAAAATAAAAATTTCAACATCAATCCAACACATTCTCAAATTTAAGTATAAATTATACAAATTCATTTAAAAAATATAAATTAGTATCTAAAAATAACAATTACATCATCATTTAAAATAAACTCCAATAGAAGATACTTCATTTCATTCACCACAACAAGCACTCATCCAACACGATACCTACAATAATAATTAGTATTCTTATTTTCAAATACTAATTTGGAGAAAAAAATTATATTAATGAAATAATCCATGTATTAAGTTAAAGAAAAATAATACATACAAAATTATAATAGGTATATAACAATCCATGAATTAAGTTAAAGAAACTTAATTCTTTTATATATATGTTTTAAATTAAAATTTTGAATAATTGTATAGTTTTTATATATGCTTTAAATTGAAAAATTTTTAATTAAAATTAAATTAAAAATATTTAAAAAAATAGTGCGGGTTTGACGGATATCCATGCGGGTATCCGTCGGGTTTAAAGTCATTACCAAACCCACCCGCATCCATGTGCGAGTTTTAATTTATAACATTAAACCCACCCGCAACGGATAAAATTACCCGCAGCAGGCGGGTTTTAGCGGACGGGTTTGGGCGGGTTTGCGGGTTTACGGGTATAATTGCCATCCCTAAGTACAATCAGAATCAAAGCTACTTACATAACAAACCATTGTAAGCGGCACTACAAAATTTCAAAATTTGGACTCATTTTGCACTGCAATAATAAAAAATATCACCATTGACGAGTGCGGAATAAGACGAGAGCTAGCATAAATTCACAAGACCAATTAATTTTGAATGTCGAAAAGATGGTGCGTTAGCTTGTCTCTTTAGTTCAAACTTTAGCGATGACTGTTGAGAAAGACAAATTCTCAAGCTAGCCAGTATCCAATCCTAAAGGAGTAGATGAAGTTATTTTCAATTTACTTCAGCAACATGAAGAAGTCAAAGCCATCATAACCTTGTGAAAAGGCAAAAAAGTTAACAATAAAGTGGAGATGCTAGTGAAAAAGACAATTTAAGTTATACCTTTAGACTATGAGGACTCATCATTAAAGGAGAAAAAAAAAAGCAATGCACAGAATACATCCCTAAAGCTCTTAGTTGATAAAATTCAATTTAATAGAAATTAAACTAAGAAAATAATTAAGGTAAAGAATATTTCAATAAGACAAAGATTACTAAGGTTTTTAAATCCACCACTATCTAATTAGTACTTACTTAATTATCAATTAACCTTCAAAGACAAGTGTAGGGAAATAATTAAATAAATAAACAATTATTTTATTAAATAGAATTCGTTCTTAATCTCAATATTTAAAAATTAGCTATAAATACTTGAATTAGGAACAACAAAATTAATATAACCATCCAATTGAAAGCTTTGAAGGACTATTGTTGCTCTTCGTCCTCTTTGACTTTTACTTCTCTTCTTGTATCTCTGCTTGTCCCTCAATTGTGCAGCTTTCCTGCCTTTATATTAGAGGTAGAAAAAAAATTGTTGCCATGAGAAAAAAATAAAAAAAATACAAAGAAAATTACACTTTAAAGTAAAAAATCAAACCAAATTGAAAATCAAACCAATTTGATTTGGTTCGATTTAAATTATTATTTTTTTAAAAAATTGACAATTCAGTTTGAAACCGAACCAAACTGTTGGCCACCTTTACTTTACATAATTCCCATATTCTAAACCCAAAGCTTGCCACATAATTTAAAATGGTAAAAGCCAAAAGCTATTAATTTGTTTCCTTAGTTCTATATTAACATGAATTAATTACAAACCTTTTTTCACATGCTGGTCACTTTAGCTTTAAAGCCAAAATACATTTTAATCATAGGTAATTATCCAGCGACCACTTATTTTTTCTAACTTTTTCAAAAATATACAAATCTTTTTTTTTTTTTGCAATGCTCCACCTGAAATTAACATTTTTTTACTAGTCCACTCCTATTATAAAATGTTAGAACTTTACTGACTTTATAAGGATAAAATTGTTATTTTATAACGATATTGTTTGAAGACAGAAGTGAACAAGTGTAAAACAATATAACTTTAAGTGGAGTTCAGCAAAAAAAAAAGAATTGTGTATTTTTCAAAAAATAAAAAAAAAGTGGTTGATGGATAATTGCTCTTTTACATTTGGGGGTAAAAAAATCATTTATACAATATTCTGTTAGTTCTCTTAACAGTGTAAAGATGGAAGTAGACAAATGCAAAATAATATAACTTCGAGTGAAGTTCAACGAAAAAAATTACGAATTGTGTATTTTTTAAAAGGTGCAAAAAAATAGATAGTGGATGGATAATTACCCTTTAATCATTTATTTTTCTTTTTGTTTGAATGTGTACAAATGAATTAATTTGCTGGCTTTGGCTTCTTCAACTTGAACTCCACGCGTACTTTTTCAATTAATTTTACTGTTCAATAAAATAATTTAATTGACTAAAAATAACTAATAAGTGTATTGTTAAGGAGAAAATATGAAAATATTTTGTATTATCACCCACCTTACTTACATTAAAAAATAAAACAAAAAATGAAAATTCATTTTTGAATTCAAATTTGATTGGGGGATCGGATTCAGCCGATCTTTTAGTAATACAAATAGTGTTAAACATCCTAAAATTTTATATTATACTGATGCAATATTTGTGAATTCAAATTTGATTGGGGGATTGAGTTTAGCGTATTGTATTTAATATTTCAAAAAGGGAAAAAATGGTTTTTGTCAAAATAAACTGAAACGATAATATCCAAGTCATTGTTTTTGAAAAGATTATAAAATATGCACCATTTTCTGGTCTTTGAATTTCGGTCCAATTTATGGGGCTTGCTGGGCATTCTTTAAGTTGGCCATCTTTTTCACTTTGGGAGAAAACGATGGTAAGAAGTTTACAACTACTTTTCCTTGGTCTAATGTTCTCAGTCAGACCATTACAAAGGGCAGTACTTGGTTTGTTTCGATTCTGGATCGGTTCTTTGAATTTAAAATCGAATACAAACCAAATCAGACCAAATCTTGACATATGAACCAAATTAAAGACCCTTTTTTTTTTAACCTATAATCCTATATATACGATCCGCCCAAACGGACAAAATAAAAATAAGAAAAAAAATCATAGAACCAAAAAAAAATCATACCAAATAAGTTGGAGAAATAGAGGAGGATCAACAAACATCTTGACCTTACAAGACATCTCTTACCAAACCATAAGACCAAATTTTCAACAAACACAAGGGGGAAACTGGAGGCTATAAATGAATATGTACATTTGTGAGTGTACGCGCACACACAAAATGGTTATGCGGACATCAAAACCATAGATCATCCTCGCATGAACAATGCCGCATGCTAGAGCAACACTCTTGGGGCATTCCAATAATTCTTTTCCCTAATGTGCGTCTCTAAGTCTAGTAAAGTAACTGCTAAAGGCTCAAACAGAGCCCCTGATGTTAGAGCAGTTCTTATTAGAACATAAGCGAGAGCACTTTGTATTTTAAGGCATGTCAAACAAGTTGACCCTCAAAAGCAGTTCCTAACTTTTAGGTGGTTCTTGCCCCCTCTTCCCTCACAAAAGGTCAAAAATTCAAGTCTTCTCAAATGTGTCGGGCACAGCAAGGGTCCAAGTTGTACCGTAGTAGACTGATCCAAAACAAGATCTAGACTCTAGAGTACAATGGAGTCTATCATCACAATTAAAAAATAAATAAGTAAAAAGAAATGAGAAGTGCTTTAATTAATCTTGACTAATGCTTCCGTTGGCAACAATAGAAAGGCCAGAATGAAATTATGAAAAAGTTATAAATTTGGCCTGTCTTGGACTATCGGCTCAATTCCATTATATTTTTTTGGGTTATTTTTAATTAGTACTCAAATATTTTGATATTTATCGTCCCGCACCCAAATATTTCAACAATATTATTCCACACCCAATTCCGTTAATTTGACCATTTATTCTAACAGTTAAAGGGTAAATTTAGAAATTCATACCCTAAATATTATTTGATGATGATAAATTAAATTTATTTAATAATTTAATAAATGGGATTATTATTAATTACTTTTAAATAAATTTTTTTATGTAAATATTAATTATTAAATTAATATTTTATCTCATTTTATTCTTCTCTAATTCAAGATAAGGTGTATTTCGGTCATTTATTTAAATTTCAAATAGTTCTGTTAAACATAACGGTCAAATTAACGAAATTAGGTGTGAAATGATATTGTTGAAACAATTGGGTGCGGAGCAAAAAATGTCAAAACATTTGGGTGTGGGCGAAAAATAACCCTTTTTTTTATAAAAAAAAATTCCCTTAATAGTCAACTACCAAAGGCCCCAAAAAGCTTCCAAATGAGTTGGGAGAAACTAAATTAACTAACTTCCTAACTTCAAATGTACTGCATGTGATTCAACTTTCATAAACTAGCATAAAATCACCCTCGTAAGTCGTAACCGGCTATTCATCTTACAGCACTTTTATTCATTGGAATTATCCTCAGATAGCTAAGCTAGTCAAGCCAGTTTAGGCTAGTAGCTCTAATTTGTCATGACATTTTAGCAATCATAACTCCGCAAACAAATATTTGTAATGCCATTTTAGCAATCATGTCACAACAGCATACTCTGTCAAAATCAGAACCAATTATAACACCACAAACAAGCCATTTTAGCAATCATAACAGATTAGGAATTGCATCTCCAATGTCATAGAAAAAAACTATAAAAACTTGACATTTTTGCAAGGTCAGCGATTAAACTTTCAAATCAGTATATCAAATTAACTATTCAAAATTACAAGAGTTCATCTTTTTAGGTAGCCAAGAATGCCAAAATAATAATTGTAAAGATTTATGTTACAAATGAATTTATCATTATTTTTGTAGTACAATGTTGGCATAACAGAGTTTTATAAAAAAAGAAAAAAAGAATATGAAATATTAAGTGTCCATTAACTTATCATTATCAAATTTCATCAATTTTCCCCTCCATTTGTAGAGCTGAGAAAGTCTTTTAAATTGATGTAGAAGATTCACCAAGAAATTCTGATCTCAACTGCATCAGCAGCCTGCCAAGATAATTTAGACCCTCTCCTTCGCGGCCTCCACCCCAAAAAAGATCATGTGGCGAAGCTTCAACAAGAACAGAACCAGCAGTGGATAGCAGCATAGAGTTCAAATGAGGATAAATGGAGAATTTGCATTTTAATGCTCTATACATTATATCAATTTTCACACTCTCCCAATCACTTCTGACCTGCATTCAAACACCGAGCATTAATTCACAACAAATTGCAAGGAAGAAGTAAGATATTCAACTAGATATCCAGAAGAGTTTGATGTTCACATGGTACTATTGCATGTAAAAGACGAGAATTACAGGAAATGTATGCACAATTAACAGCCTGGGCCCAACAACCAAGTAAATACTGTCCGTTTTGGGACATGGCCCGTCATTTTGTTACAACCAAGATGCATCTACTTAGGAGAACGCACAGCTTAAAACTTATGCCTGCTCTGCCAGCGACGTAGAATGTTACAAATTGATAAATTATTCAAGGTTAAATGGAAATGGAAATATGCCAATGGGTTGACATGTAGTATAGCAGAGGTATGGTTCTTAAATAATTGAGATAGAATGTAATAGACATTCATGGACTGCAGGAGTAATGTTGAGGAACACCTTATAAATATTGCGAAGGAAATTCATATCCAAAAGTCAAAAATAACAGTAATAAAAGAAAAATGACTAAAAATTTCAATCGCTTCCTCTTTTTTCATTTATCTTCTGGAAAATCATTAATTCTTGTCATCAGAGAAAGTAAGGGGTGTACAAACTTGGTTTTCTCTAACCATAATTTTAATTATATGCCAGTATTTTGTTCAATTGTTCATGTCAGAAATGATTCCTAAAATTTAAGGCAACACTCCAATCAAAATGATCATTTGGGATAGGGGGATTCATATGAGCAACTGATAACAGAGTAAAACTTTATGTTGTCAATTATTTGTTTGCCACCGATATTCCAGACATAATGCATTCCTTAAATTATCATATATTAACAAAGTAGTGTAAATTCACCTAGCCATCATATTCACTGGACAACGTTGAAGAAAGGTTTTAATTGAATAGTAGCAATGTGAAGAAACCCCAAATAAGAGGAGTCCGACGCATAAACAATATTAAACATTAGTGTATTGATAAAGAACAGTTTCTAAGTGAAAACAACAAAAGGACAGTAGACTGACACGAGGGCTGTGATACATTAATGTAAGGAACATGAAAAGATCTACTAAAGGAACAGAAATAAAAAATGACAAATTAAAAAGAAAAATGTAATTCAAAATAACAAGCAAGATGCAATCCAAGATTAGACATTCAACAGCCATTTTTGACAGGACAATAATCTCCAGTTGCCTAAAACAATTGTGAAAGAACCTAGAATCTGGACGGCTTCAATTATGCTAATAAGTTGAATGCATCCATAAATGCTTCAATCCAAGTTGACCTACAGAATTTTATTTTATTCTATTTTTAATTGAAACATAGAGAAAATGAGGGGAATTAACTAAAGGAAAAGATAAAAATCAGGAAGGCCTTACCCCTGAGAAAATGACTTAACAAAGATTCAAGGGAAAAAGAAATCTTGAACAAGACAACTAGGAAACATACTAAAATCTGATGCAGATTCAATGCATATCAATTGGATGGAAAGAAAATTGATCACAATTTATTACCCATGATAAACTAAGGAGAAGTAGAAATGGCCATACCCAATCAGGATGTTGCCTCTGCATGGACCTGCCTAATCGTGCTGCTTCCTCTGGACTTTTTGCAGTTTTTATCTTTTCAACAAAATCTTGTGCGGCAGGATCATTCACTCCAGTAAACTTGTGTGCCTAAAAGTTCAGGAGATTTTTGACTCGATATCGGCAGATTTTCCAATGAAATTTCCAAGATGAAATATGAAAAAATAAAAAATGCAAACTACCTGGTAGTAATGCTCCACACTTGGCCAAGTTACATAATCACCATTAACATCTGGCATTTGGATTGGATGAGGAGAAAAATTTGAAAAGGCACCATAAGGGTCCCATGTCTTGTAGAAATATATGATGCTTGGTTCATAAGGAGTGACAGTAGGATCAATTGCAAAAGTTTCATCCTCTGATGGAATAACAGGCATCAGGTCAGGGATGGGCTGAAGAAATCCACTGATGAGCATATCAGGTCCAACCTGAAATTTGCCATCATATAAATGATCAGGGATCTTCCTAAAATAATGAAAAAGGAGATTTATTTGAAATTGTTGTCCACATCTCTTGAAGTTCTTACGTGTATCCAACCGACAAAAATTATATGAAAACAATTAGCATTTGTTTAGCCTAGGGCACAAAACCAATGGTCAAAGAAAATAATTGGACCAGAGTGAAACTTGGAACAAAACTAAACCAGCATACAATTTACAGCAACTGAAGTTTCAAAACACAACTAACAAGCCTAGGGTTTAAAACCTAATAGGCTAGTGAAAGAATATCAAAGGAGTGAACCCAACAAATTTACAGTTTTATTTATCAGAAACTGTCTCCCACTGAGGAATTGATACTATCTGATCATTACAATTTTCAAAACCAGATTTTTAATTTACAAACAGAGAAGTAATGTTCAGAAATATATTTGAATAGAAGTATTTCAGAACACAAAAGTCGTCTACCCAAAGCAGTGTTAAACTAAAACAATGGTCAGACGAGATTTTATGCCTACATTTCTTTACAGAATTTGCAGTCCACAATAGAATACTAGTATCAAATGTGTTTACACCGTTTTTTGCTGTAAAAATGCTGTTCTCAGAATATACGTACTCTCAAATCTTGAAAAGTTAAAACCAACTTTGCCTTTTCTTTCTTTTTGATACATTTCAATTTTACGAATTAGCTTTTACAAAAAGTTTCACAAAACACAAAATGTCATCAAATGAATACTAAATTCCTAAAAAAATCCTGATTTACCTAGACCCTCAAAAAAACTAAAATGAAAAAGTTCAAGACAAGACAATAGAAAATGAACCCCTAAACAGTAAAACCAATGATAGCGGAGGTGGATGACGACGACGATGATTGGTAAATTTATTATTATTATTTTTTTTATTATAATTTATACCATTTTGAGTAGGAAAAATAAAGGGTTTAGAAAACGTAAAATTTTCAAAGACGTGTATGGTTCTGATACCATTATTAGGCTCAGTGATCGTGAAGCTTTAGCATTTAACATCAAAATTTATTAAAACGTTTCTTAAGATTATATTACCCAAAACACACTCTCCTTAGTCTTTAAAACAGAGTACTAAACCGTTTAAGAAATCATAAGTTTTTTGATGCACAGGATCCTTTCTAGAAGGCAATTGCAGAGCATATTTCCTTAAAGTTTTGGTACTATTCTCACAACCCTTCATGCAGGCAGTGTTCTACTCACCTTCTATCCAAATGTCAACCTTTCTCTCCAAGACACCAATTTGCCCACAACCTTGAAAGTACAAGTCCAAATTCAAGGTGCAAAATAAATTTCCTCCACCAAAATTGCCACTCTATATCATCAATTGATCTACAGGCTTCAAAATCATGCCTTAGTCTCTATTCTCTAGAACACCATTCTGATACCCTCATGGTATTAGCCGAATCTAACCAGATTCCAACAATAATCCAGATCCCCAGACAAATTCCCCGTCATGAGCTCATCAAGCTTATGCCTCTTGAATGGATCTCCAACTATGAACAGTTCCATAATAATACGGCTCCAATCCAAACATCTGCAAGCATGTTTGAAAGACGACAAGATGGAACAGTCAGAATGACTTTTACACCACCTCTCAGTGCTCCACAAGAGCCTCTTCGGCTCTCCTTTACCTATTCTTCAATGATCACAGCTGTGCAGACAGCTCAGAAAGATCTGCCCATTACAGGATTTAATTCTGAAGGCTACCCTATTTATCCAGCAAAGTAAAATGACCATTTCCTATGGGATGTCCCTGGATCAAGCATGTGTGCCCCATATTGTCCCTACTGGGATGATTGGGAAGACAACGATGATTATGCCACCACAAGGAAAAAGAAATTCAAAAAGAAAAAGCCTCCAATCTCATGTCACTACTATGACCCCAAACCACCACAAGATCCTCCACCTTCACCAGCTCCATTACCTTTTTTAAAAAAGAACTCAAATGAATTGCAAAGCATTGCAAATCTGAGATACCATCACTAATCCCAAATCCAACACCACCACTGACTTGTATGATATTTTCATCTAATTCTTCAAATTACTCTTCTTCCTTTCCTCCTTTAGACACCCACACAAATTTCCAACGAAATGTTGTGTCTAAACCTTTTATCCCTTCAGCCATAACCTCAGCTGGTCACCTTGAACCACCTAAATTTTTTAAATCAATCCTCAACTGGCAAACCCAAAATGCCAGAGCATAGAATGATACTTTGTTAAATATCAATTCAAAAGTTGAAAAAATCAATTTACGAATTGAACAACTTGAGACGAAAGTCGATTCCATCACTGCACAAATGCAGCAGATTTACCAAGCTCTCCAATCCAGAATTACCCAACTCGATTTCGAGTTACGAACCATGCTTTGCCCAACGCTACTATAGCCCAGAATTTGACCAAAAAAAGAGAAATCAGGCGTTTAAAAGCTAAGCTTGATTAGATTGAATCTGAAAAACAAAGACCTACCTTTTTTACTACATCACCTCCTATCCCTTTCATCGGTCCAACTTATCATCCATTTGCCTCTATACTTTCCCCTACCCGCCACTATGATCCTTCCAATTTATTTGGTATGACTCATACTCTTTTTAAAGATAACCCACTACCACCACCTAAACCTAAACCGAAGCCTAAATCTCAAACACGACCCGTCACAACTCATCAATCCTTTATTTCCATTCCTGGACAACAATCCCCTGGTTACACACCAGCATCATTGCCAACACCTCCACCACCAACTTTATCCTAACCTCCTACTCAATCCAAAGATAAACAACCCATGCACCAGTTTAGCCCATATAGTCAACCACTCATCTACTATAGATGATCACACTTTTGATTCAAATCTAGCTTTTTCAGATAGCCATACCGAAACCGATACGACTCTTCAGCATTCACCGGTAACTCTAAAAAGTCCTATGCTGATATCACTTTAATCCTGATGGCTCAGCCTGATCAACCTGATCCTGGCCAAACTTTTCACACAGGACCATATGTTGATATTCCCTCCGAAGTTGAAGAAGAAATGCCTGAATCTTCTGCCACAAACCAACCCCCTCCAGCTCAAGACCACGCCAGTCCCTCCAGTCAAAAATAGTCAAATGGTCCATAGTTCACATTTGATGATCTTCCATCTTCTAAATAGCGTGACTGACTGAATTAAATGTCTGCCTGGATTGACCTACAGATGCTAAGTTCAGGAGCCACAACTCAATTAGTTCTTAGAGAATTTGTTACTCGCTTTACGCGTGCTCTAAAAGATTGATTTGATTCTTTAGACCAATATAGACAATTACAGTTTGTTCAATTACCAAAAATCTCAAGTGCCTTTGCGGTTATCCATGATTAATTCCTTAGAGACCCCTCTGCAGTTTTTGAAGCTGCACGACGAGACTATCTCAACATGAAATATTGCTCACTCAGTGTTAAGGATCTTAACTTCCATTATAAACGAATATCTCTGCTGTTCTATAAGCTTAATAGATTCAATGAGCCGATATTAAAGCATGTCTTTCTGGCTTCCCTTCCAGAAGAACTTCAACCAGACATACAGAGACAACTCACTACTTCCAATCTTGTCCTTAACAACATCTCTCTTGGCAAAATCTTCCAGCTTGCCAAAACTTATCTTGACAAACTTTGCGAGCGGAAACAGTTTTTCAAAGAACTATTGAAAGATAAAGAATCATTCAGGAGTGCCTGTAAAAAGCTTTATTTATAGATTAAATGCAAACAGAAGAAGGATTGTGATTGCAGTCCTAAAAAGAAGTCATTTTCGAAAATTTAAAAATCCAGAATTTTCATCCAAACCTCGTAGGTCTAGAAAGCCCTATAGATTCTTCAGAAAGAAGTCATCTTCTTCCAGAGAATTTAAACAGAGAAAATCAAGCAGATGTTTTATCTGCAAGAGAAAAAGTCATTATACCAAATATTGTCCCAACAGAAGGGAAAAATCTATTCGGCTAGTTGAACATTTTCAAGCCACTACAGATTACTCCCCAGAAAAGGACGAACTAGAATCTTATTTCTCTGAACAAGATGAACCCAATGATGAAACCGTGTTCGCACTGCAGAATTCCTCTGATGACTCAGACAGTGATCAGTCCCAAGTAATTTTCTACCAACAGTTACTGTCCTTTGATACTACTGTTCCTATACCTTCCATTACACTCCAGATCTTGCCCTCAAAATTCCAAAAGCCTGTTATAGCAATTGGTCTCATAGACACTGCACCCAACGCAGCAGGTTAAACCCACATATTCTTCCACCAGAATACTGGACAGAGTATGACGAACATTTCAAAGCCGTCAATAGCAAACCATTCACCACCTCTTTGATTACCAAAAAACCTATTGGTATTCAAATTTTCCCAGATTGTGTCATTTGAACCAAGGTTATTGGTTCAACCATTCTTAATAAGGATATCTTATTAGGTTTTAACATCCTTTATCAGATCAAACACCTCCAAATCATTCCCACTGGAATTTGAGTCGAATATCTATTCAAACCATTCAAAGACATTTTGAAACTCTACAATCTGTCTTAAACCCCCCAGTCCTATCAGAATATTTCAACCAGACTTCTGAACTTCTGTCCTAAGTCCCATTCTGAGTTCATCCATTCAAATCCATTGTGAAAAAATAAATATTTCTTCATTAAATGAAGACAGATTGAAGACATTAACTCGACCAAAGCTACTCATCCAGGAATGAGTCCTTCTAACTTACTCTTAGACCAGCAGGAATGTTCCCAATAGTTAACCACAGGTCTAATCGAGCCCACAAATTCTCAATGGGCTTACCAAACCTTTTATGTTGAAAAGCATTCTGAAATTGTTCAAGAAAAGAAATGCTTAGTCATTGACTATCAGCCACTCAATATGTTTTTGCAAAATGACAAGTTCCCTTTGCCCTGACGACAAAGCATGTTTACTTTTTTAAAAAATGCTCAGATCTTTTCAAAATTTGATTTAAAATCTAATTTTTGGCAATTAGGCATTCAACCCTCTGAACGTTAAAAAACTGTCTTTTGTATCCCAAATGCCCATTTCCAATGGACAATCCTATCCTTTGCCCTCAAAACTACCCCATCCATTTTTCAAAAATCCATGGTTAAAATCTTTCAGCCTATCCTGCATCATATATTGATTTACATTGATGATATCTTGTTTTTTTTCAGGATCACATGATGAACATCGCCAGCTGTTAACTCAATACTATGATATTGTCCAAAGTCAAGGAATCATGTTATCGGCCAAGAAAAGCACCATTGCTACAGATAATATTGAATTTCTTGGAATGATCATAAAATATAACCATTATCAGCCAGAAAAGCACATTGTCCAAGAATTGCTTCACTTTTCAAAAAGCAAGTCCAACAGTTTCTCGGCATTATCAATTACATCCGTGATTTTATCCCACATGTAGATCGCTACACTCATCACCTCTCAACTTTATTGAAAAAGAAGTCCCCAGAGTGGAATGCTGACCACACTACTGCCACTACACTAAAGCAAATTGCGCAAAATCCGCCTCCCTTAAAATTAATTGTTGATGAAAAGCGCATACTGCAGATAGACGCAAGTGATGAATCATGGGGTGCCATCCTCTTCGAAGAAATCAATGGAAAAGAAAACTTTATCACTTTCGCTAGTGGACATTTTTCTAACACCCCGAAGCATTACCATAGCGTGTTCAAAGAAATTTTAGCAGTAAAGAATCGCATCAAAAAGTTTTGAGTATTATCTGATTGGACACCATTTTCTTATCCCAATGGACAATTCTGCCTTCCATAATATCCTCAATTTAAAAGGAAAAACTATTCCCCAAAAGATATTACTCAGATTAAAAGGTTGGTTTTCCAAATACGATTTTTTGATGAAACATATAAAGGGGTCCCAAAACCTTATCCCTGATATGCTCTCCAGACCATCAAAACCAGAAAAACCTCTTACTCTGTTTTCCATAACATACCATTTTCTAATCATCTTTATGGCTACATCAATACTCCCAGAAGCTCTCACAAAGAAAAATTTTTTCCTTGACAAAAATTTCTTCTCTGTCTTTGCCATCCAAGAGTTTATAAGAAAAGCTGTTTTTTGCTTTTTTATGAAAGCCTAATTTCTAGCAAATTCATTTCCATTTTCTATATTCCACCCAAAAAATTTATTCCTCACAAGTTTAACCCTTGACTCATCCAGAGAAATAACTGAAAACAAGTTATGGTACATTTGGTGTCTAACTGTTATTTATGCAACCAAGCTAATCCTACCAATTACTCCTATTTTGTAACATCTCCTTAATCCCGACAAACCCATCTCTCTTACCTAGACATTACTTAAATGGTTTTCCCCCATACCATGGTTGAGAAAGAAGCTACAACAACTGTCAGAGATTTACAATTTTGAACGTATGCCTACCTCAGAAGTACAAATATTTACCTCAGTATTCATCATCCAAAGGCTATAATTCCAGCATCCTGATACAAACCTCTTCTGGTCCATGGACCAAGTTTATGAATGATTTACTGCACTTCACCCAGCTATCATTAACAATGAAATCCAATCCACCGTGCATAACTACCTTCGTTAATTAAACCACCAAACTCCTCCACTCCGAAATATCTCTTATACCTCCTTAGGTCCACAACATGACCTCATCATGATCCCTACTCTATCTGTCATATCGAAACCAAAGTCCACAGGAATCATCATCAAAGAAGAAAAATCGGACTACACAGACTTTCTTTACCAGGATTTCCAAGACCTATGGGAAGAATTTCTCCCTTTAAATCAACATCTTCAACAGTTTCCCCAGCCATCCATGCATGAACCAAAATTCTCATTACAACTATCCCACCCTTCAAAAATAGACAAGGCCACTCGGACCCCAAGCTCTATGCCAGGATACCGACGAAAATACCCTTATCCACCTTGTCGTGGTCCCCACTGTAAGCATCCAAAACTCTCTAAAAATTTTTTCCCACCAACCTCTCGTGACACTGATCGTGATGAAATCGACAGCTCATCTGAAGACGACTACATGAATCTCCGCTCTCTATAAAGTAATTTATCTTATTGTAATAATATGTTTTGCTTTATACTTTTGTCTTGTATAATTATTAAAGTTTACTTTTACTTTAAACTTTACTTTTGCCCAAGTCATGCTTTAATTATTAAAGCACACTTTGTCGCTTTGTAATAATTGAAGTTGTATCATAATGTATCTTTTACTTTTATCTTTTACTTTTACTTTTGTAAAAGATAGGAGTTCTTTCCTATCTCCTCGAGAATTCTTCTATATAAAGAATTCTCCCCAATTGTAAAAAAAAAATTTCAGAAATAAACTCTTGTGTGTTTTGTATAAGCTATGAATTTCTAAACTCTCTTATCTCTCTACAAATGAAGTTCTAGCGAAAGAAAAAGAATCAAGTTCTACAGTGCGAACACGGTTTCATCATTGGGTTCATCTTGTTCAGAGAAATAAAATTCCAGTTCGGCCTTTTCTGGGGAGTAATCTATAATGGCTTGAAGATGCTCAACTAGCTGAATAGATTTTTTCCTTTTATTGGGACAATCATTGGCATAATGACATTTTCTCTAGCAGATGAAATATCTGCTTGATTTTCTCCGTTTAAATTCTCTGAAATTGACAAAAATCGACTCCATTGTGCAAATGCAGCAAATTCACTAAGCTCTCCAGTCTAGAATTACCCAACTCAATTCCGAGTTACGAACCATGTTTGCCCAACGCTACTATGACCCAGAATTTGACCAAAAAGAAAGGAAAATCATGCGCTTAAAAACTGAACTTGATCAGATTGAATCAGATTGAATCAGATTGAATCTGAAAAATAAAAACCTACCATTTTTATTACATCACCTCTTATCCCTTCCATCGGTCCAACTTATCATCCATTTGCCTCTATACTTTCCCCCATCCGCCAGTATGATCCTTCCAACTTATTTGGTATAACTCAATACTCTTTTTAAAAATACTCCATTACCACTACCTAAACCTAAACCAAAGCCTAAATCTCAAACACGACCCGTCACAGTTCATCAATCCTCTATTTCCATTCATGGACAACAATCCCCTGGTTACACACTGGCATCACCACCACCACCTCCACCACCAACTTTGAAAAGATCTGGACATTTTTAAGACAAGTAAACATGCTTTGTCGTCGGGGCAAAGGAAACTTGTCATCTTGCAAAAACATATTGAATGGCTGATAGTCAATGACTAAGCATTTATTTTCTCGGATAATTTCAGAATGCTTTTTAACATAAAGGCTCGGCAAGCCCATTGAGAATTTGTGGGCTCGATTAGACCTTAGGCTAACAATTGGGAACATTCCTATTGGGAACATTCCTATTGGGCTAGGAGGAAGTCAGAATGACTCATTCCTGGATGAGTAACTTTGGACGGGTTAATATCTTCATTTACTTTGAAAGGTAACTTAATGAAGAAATATGCATGAAGGGTTTTGAGAACAGTACCTATAACAGCGTCTTGGTACTGTTTGAACCTGATATCAAGCATAGCAATTCGAGCTGTGACTGGTAATCCTTTTCTCCCATGAAGGGTAAGGATTAATCGAATTCCTCCAAGATGGAAATGGGTATAACCTTCTCGTTTCCAATTTGAAATCAACTCTGAGGGTAATTTTATAGTGACATATTGCTCAGCAGAGGTAGCTTGAAGAGCAAATTGATCCAGACAAGAAGATTGAATATATTCTTTAGGGTGAGGCCGTCGAGTAGATATAAGGGTACGAATACTGTGGGTAAAGGAACTGGATCATTTGTACAGCTGGTAAAGGCTTATGAGAGGGTAGGATGACTCACTGATTTGGGCGGATTCAAGGATATAGGAATATTCTACAAGGTTTTCAATTTTATTGACGGTATGAGAAGTGCAAGATTTGGATAAAGAAAGAGTAGAAGAAAAAGTAATAGGATTGGAAGAGGAAGTGGAAGCCATGAATGAGAAGTTCTCGCTGCTCCCACACGAGAGTTTATTTTCGAAAAACTTTCTTTTTTTACAAGTGAAGGGAGTATTCTTTATATAGGAGAATTCTCGAGGAGATAGGACAAGACTCCTATTTTTTATAAAAGCAAAAGTAAAAGATAAAAGTAAAAGATAAATCATGACACAACTTTAATTATGACAAAGCGACAAAGTAGGTTTTAATAATTAAAGCATGACTTAGACAAAAATAAAGTTTAAAGTAAAAGCAAACTTTAATAATTATATAAGACAAAAGTATAAAGCTAAACATAATTATTACAATAAGACAAACTACTTTATGGAGAGCAGAGATTCATGTAGTCGTCTTCAGATGAGATATCGGTTTCATCAGGATCAGTGTCACAAGAGGTTGGTGGGAAAAAAATTTTGGAGAGCTTTGGATGCTTACAATGGGGACCACGGCAAGGTGGATAAGGGCATTCTCGTCGGTATCCTGACATAGAGTTTGGGGTCCGAGTGACCTTGTCTACTTTTGAAGGTTGGGATGGTTGTGATGAAGATCCTGGTTCATGCATGGATGGCTGGGGAAACTGTTGAAGATGTTGACTTAAAGGCAGAAATTCTTCCCATGGGTCTTGGGAATCTTGGTAAAGAAAGTTTGTGTAGTCCGATTTTTCTTCTTTGATGATAATTTCTATGGACTTTGGTTTGGATATGGCAGATGGAGTAGAGATCATGATGATATCATGTTGTGGACCTAAGTAGGTGTGAGAGATATCCTAGGGTGGTGAAATTTGGTAGTTTAATTGATAAAAGTAGTTATGCAGGGTGGATTGAATTTCATTGTAAATGATAACTGGATGGGGTGCAGTAAACTATTCATAAACTTGGTCCTAAGACCAGAAGAGATTTGTATCAAGATGCTGGAAGTATGACCTATGGATGATGAATATTGAGTTAAACATTTGTGCTTCTGAGGCAGGCATACGTTTAAGATTGTAAATCTCTAACAGTTGCTGTATCTTCTTTCTCCACCATGGTATGGGAGAAAACCATTCAAGTAATGTTTATGTAAGAGAGGTGGCTTTGTTGGAATTAAGGAGATATTCCAAAGTGGTAGTAATTGGTAGAATTAGCTTGGTTGAATAAAGAACAGTTAGGCACCAAACGTATCATAACTCGTCTTCAGTGATTTCTCTGGATGAGTTAAGGGTTAAACCTGTGAGGAACAGATTTTCTGGGTGGAAGGTAAAAAATGGAAATGAATCTGCTAGAAGATAGGTTTTCATAAAAAAACGAAAAACAATTTTTCTTACAAACTCTTGGATGATAAAGACAGAAGTTTTTATCAAGGAAAAAATTTATTTTGGTGAGAACTTCTGGGGATAGTGATGTAGCCATAGAGATGATCGGAAAATAGTATGTTGTAGAAAACAGAGTGAGAGATTTTTCTCTAATTTTGAGAGTCTAGAGAGCATATCAGGAATGAGGTTCTGGTTAACAACAATGACAAGAATAAGAACAATGACTATAACAATAAAATAATAATATAATAATATTTTTTATTGAGGACAAAACTGAAATTGTCAAATTTGAGTGGGGTAAAATGGTGAGTTCAAGGAATGAGGACTTGATTTCCAACCGCCCATGGGAATTCAATTTCCATTCCTTAATTCCAAAAACATGTAGACCACATGTTTCATCCCCATTTTCCCTTTTATTTTTACGAGTCAAAACCTTCAATTATTCTCATTCTAGACCGATTTTTCAATCTCATAAGTAAACACACCATTAATGAACAGACCAGCTGTGTTTACCAAAAGACTGGGGTCTGTTAGGACCAGGTGCTGGCCACAAGAGCAAAAGCTTAAGCTAATAGTCATGTGGTGCACCATATTTCCTTTCTAGGTGACCACCATACTTCTAGGCCAACATCCTCGGCAGGCCATGTTACCTGCAATGGAACCCCTTCAAGCACCATAACTGTCCATGGGTCAGCCCAAAAGAGGCCTCACTCAGGTCCCATAACCTTCCATGGTAAATATCCATTGCAAGGAGCCGCCGAGACACGAACATGGGTTGCTAGGATTAGGTGCTTGCCACTAGACCAAAAGCTTAAGCTGATAGTTGTGGTGCACAATGTTTCCGACAAATGCAGCAGAATACTGTTTCAAAAGGTAGTTATGGTAGATGTTAGATCCACATTTGTATTGCCATGTCCCATGAGGCAAAACAAAGAGATTTGAGTTGTGTCAAGTTCAATTACTTTGAATCACCATATCAAGTGAAAACTGAAGCATGAAAGACACAAACTCCATCAACGTAGCCAAATCTTGTTCACTTAGGAAAGACTAGTCAAACTAAGCTACATGGTAAACCCTTTATAGGAGACTAGACCTTGATAAATGGATTGTCAATGCTGCACTGAACCATAAAGCTTTAATGCACTGTGATCTAGAAGTGAATACACTGCCATATATACAGCAGCGGCAACTAATTTTGTCAGATCTGCATGTTCCATACATTAATTCAAGGTCCCCAGACATCCCTAGAGTGGGCAACATTCTTGGACAAAACTTAGTAGCTTATTATATTATTCTCATAATAGCATATATTTATCACTCTTTATACCACAGTACCATAACATGTCAACAAGAGCCATCATTTAAAAAAAAAAAAAAGATTACATCATTAAAAGCAAAACAATGATTACCACCAACCTGCTCATAGCAAATGTCAATCAAATCTAGTGCCTGCGACATTTCAACCATCCCCAGTTCACTCACAGGAGTTGGTGCATTCTTTCCTCCAATAATTTTAGGGGCAACAAAAGCAAAAACCTACATCATATAAACTTCAATAATTGAAAAACCTTAAAATTTAACAAAATTTAGTCATAATTTCATCCCAACAAAATGCAAATAAACAAAGATGGAAAGATAAATTCAAAAATTAAAGTTATGATAAGTGCTTTTAAACTATAAAGATCAGATTCAGAGAATAGATGAAATGGCAAATTTTACCCCCTTGGAAAACCATGTTAAAGACAACTAAACCATCTTTTTCTTGTCCTTTTAAGATATCAAAGCCCAAATGAATTATGCCACACAGATTCATAGGGATTTTTTTCCC
This sequence comes from Citrus glauca, assembly GCA_029633175.1. Lineage (NCBI taxonomy): Eukaryota > Viridiplantae > Streptophyta > Magnoliopsida > Sapindales > Rutaceae > Citrus > Citrus glauca. The sequence continues at coordinate 2,902,861 of JAQOOD010000006.1, forward strand.
CCTTCTTAAAAAAAGCGAGTAATCAGAAGTTAGCCCTTAGTGGCCGGTGGCACAAGGTAATACATTTTTAAATGATCTAGAAAAGAAAATATAGCCAATAAATCATAGAATACAGAGTTGCAAAGTATGCAATGAGCTAAATGCATTAGCTATGACTGCAAAACAACTAATCCCTCTAAAAAAAAATTAAAAAAAAAGGACAAATCCAACACTTTCTTTTTATTCCGTTGGTCCGCCAAGAGAACGACAACATCCTATACTCTCATTTTTAAGTAATAAAAAGCCAAATAGTGATCTAAAAGTGATATAAACTTGAGAGTATTTACAGAAGACCTTGTGAATTAAACCAGATGAGATAGCAGATGCTGCTAATGTTCCCCCGCACTCCCACAAAATAGAAAGATAGCCCCGGTCGTGAAAATATTCCATAACATCTCTAGAGTTTAAGATGTCAAACTCCACTACTTCAACTCCTCTAGATGCAAGATATTTTTGGAACTTCCTCCTAGCTCCCCGTTGTGTTACAACAATGGTAGGTGCATCAGAAACATCCCAAAGGTTTGCTTCCTCGGGAAGGTTGAGAGTTTGTGTCAATACAATTCTCATGGGCGAATGCCCACCTCCATGTCTTGCAGTTAGCCGTGGATCTACCAAAATTGAGAGAAGAAAAGAAACAATCACATCATACTTGCTGTTGATGGTGATAAGTTGAATAACAAGAAGAACAGATTGATAATTGTAATAACATTAGTCACAGAAATGATACTTATTGCTGCTGCAGACAGTATTTTTCCCTAACTATAATTGCATTGCCTGAATATGACAATAAGATCAAGAAAAAGTACACATATTGGTAATTGCGATAATTTGTTAAAGTAGTCACAAAGATGATACTTACTATCCCTGCGAACTGTATTTCCCCCAACTACAACTGCATCACTTCTACCCCGCAAATCAAAAACTCGGTCTCTAGACGTTTTGCTACTTATCCACGCTGCATGTCCACTACTTGCAGCAATTTTTCCTGTTAGCATCCAGGAAAGTACACCAGGGAGGATGACTTTAAAGATCTATTATATATATAAAGCCTAAAAATTGAGTAAAAAGTTCAATTAAATTCATAAAACTCACCATCAAGGGTCATAGCATACTTGAAAACAGAAAAGGGAACTTGAGAAGTAGCTCGATGAATCAAAGGAGCATTGACAAGGAGGCAAGATTTTCGAGCTTCCTAGAGTAAATCTTTATGAACGTTAAAAAGAATAAAAATAGCACATGATACCAATTATGATTTTGCCGCAAACAAGGAGTTTTGCAAGTTGATAAATTAACCATAAGGTGGTGACATAAGAAAAATTAGTAAACTTAAAAATCACATTAGAAATTGATATCTATAAGACCTAAGAGCTCAAGCCAGCAAGAGCAATTACGCAACTATACCTCAATAATTTTACTTTGTAAATCCTCTCCAAGAACATGAACCTGCAGCCCTTGACTTCTTAATGCGCGTACAGCTTGGCCTCTAAGATGCTGCAAAGGATTCTTGATTCCAACAACAACTCTTGTAATTCCTGCCTAGTCTACAAAACAATTATATCAACAGATCATTGAAGCATAACAATTAGAAACTTATAGAAGTGCAAGAAAGAAAAACTAGAAAAATCCTTCCCAAGATCAAAATTTTGTGTGTATATACTTATTTATTTATTTTCTTGTATATTTTGCCAAATACATACCCATAATTGACAATCCTTAGTTACTAAAACCTGTCCTCTTCCAAAATAGACAAAAGACTATAAAACACTCCTTTCCTAGGATCATAATTGTATATATTTTTTCTTAATAATACGGAGGCTCAGATACTTGGTAAAATCCAGGCCAATAATTCACAATCCTTAAAGAAAAAATACATTGATGATATGATAATTGCCTAAAAAACTCTTCCTCTTTTTTCCCATCCAAGGTAAGAACGAGTAACATCCAACAATATTTAGGGGAAATATGTATGCTACAGTCATTACATGTCCATTCATTTTAAAGACATTATTCATTTTAATTACAAGTCTTGAATACAAAGTTAAGCCACACTAATCAATTGAACACTGTATTTCATAGAGTTTCAGAATAGTTCATTGCTCCATTCTCATCTCGAATTGATGAATATCACATAACGTGCCATAAAAGTTTTTTTCTGCTAATATTGAAGACTAATTTAATGACTAATAAAACAATAATAGCACAATAAAAAAATTAAAAAAAATAAAATTGAAGCAATGCGCAAACCTGAACAAGAGCAGAAACAGCAGTGTGGTCACCGTGGCAATCACCGGGCTCCATGTTCAGATACGCGGTGGCGCCTCTGCAAAAAGAGCCGCCGGCTTCAACTGCCTGTACCTCCGCGGGTTTGGTACCCTGCGCGTACAAGTAGCCCTCTCCTGCAACCTTCCCGGCTGAGGTGGCAATCAAGCAGCCGAAATTCGGGTGCGGGGATGTGAAACCAGCAGACTTGTCAGCTATATCGGCGGCGCGTCGGATGTACGCAGCGTCTTCTGCGTGGCTGAATTTGCAGAATACTGGAGCGGAATTGGCTACTAGAGAGGGTGCCATTTTATTTTTTTTTGCCCTTTTTGATCTTTTAGATTTTGAGGAAACCGATCACTCTGATTTTTCTCTCTTCTGTTTGCATAAAATCCGAGTGAAGTGGACTCTGGATTCGGATTACGTACTTTGCTGGACTTGTCAGCTACGTGGTGCTTTCTTATTGACAAATGCTAAAGTAGGGAAAAAATTTGTAATTATAAATATAATTTGAAATAATTTTTTTAACAAAAATTATATAAATATTATAAATTTTTTATGATATAAATACTTAACTTTTAAGAATAAATCGCTAGTATTTATTAAATATTTTAATGTTGTAGTTTAAAAGATGGAACTATCCAACTTTAATTCTAAATATGACCTTACAATCAACCTAATCTAAAATCAATCATCTAACTCAAGAATAAGATAGGCCATGAAATATGAGAGGTCTCAACACAATTATATTTTAATTTACTGTAAAACAGTAATGATGTAAGTTAGCAAGATCTATATATTAGAAAATTATTTTAGAAAAAGAAGTTAACCATTATTCAACCAAATGATTTCTGAATAGCATGGCCTTTCTTATCCACTTATTATTTGTCGCGCGTATATATATTACATATTATCATAATTGGTTGAAGTATACACATGATAAAGAGTAAATCTTGTCACATATATACACAAGACATATTATCATAATTGGTTGAAGTATACACATAATAAAGAGTAAATGGAAAAAGAATAATGCCCTAAGAGTATTAAGACTAATTTTAAATAAAGTCATATAGATTTTTTCCTTTTTTGTGGACAATTATTTTATTAGTTGAGAGAGAGAGATAAGACTTTAACAAAAGAGTAATAATATAACCATAAACTTTTATACAAATTGATGTGATATTAATTCATTAATTGAATAAAAATATAAAATAATATGAATAAATTATATGAATCAAGTGATATTTAATTCAACTAATTTTATCATGTCATATTAATTTGTACAAAAAATTATAACTTTATTATTGCTCTTCAAAAATGTTAGTAAATTTGGATAGAGTAAACAGGGTAGATTGGGAGTAATTTTTCATAGCAATTGACCTAACTTTATTATTATGTGAATAAAAAATCATTCTAGCTTCTTCCAAGGTTCAAAATAAATAATTTCCTTAAAAAAGGTGGAAATAAATAATTTCCTTCAAAAATATCTTGAAGATACCAGTAAAAAGGATTTGAGTATTACATCGTTTTAATATTTTGCTTCACTTCTCTAGACAAGTGCAATTTTGTAACATTTCGCATCCAAACCAAAATAGCAAGGAGCAACTTCTAACTATGTTAAAGACGGTTCAAGGGTTCAAGAGCATTCAGAGAAACGAATATGCCAATGATAAAAAGAGATTTCAAAATGAGGAATTTGATAAAGGAATTACCATACAAGATGGGCTATAAAAATCAAGAATGTAAAATACAAAGTTGAATTTAAATTCAAGTGGAATATGCATTGTTCAAGAAAACTCTACTCTTCAAATGGGTATAACCAACTCTTCTGGCATCAAATTCAACGGGATTTCTGTGCCTTCAACATCGTTACTTTGAGTTGTGACTTCATACAAATAACAAATCGTGTGTGAAAGTGTATGAAGCATTTTGAGTAAGCTAGCATGAACAAGCAAACAATCAACTTCAGATGAAAATCAGCAACAGCTAACAAAATCCAATTCAGGCGATCGGGTTTAAATCGCACAATATGCCAAACTAAAACTTGGAACAAATATAAAAAGCAAAACAAATGCATGCATACTAAATGAGGTATGCTGTTCGCATATCCATTTAGAAGAAAAAAGAGTACAAAGTGATAATGATTATTGAAATAGTAAATGACGGATTGTGTCATCTAACAGGCACACATATTGTCTTAAGGATCTGGGAACTTATGGAGTTGATAACTCACAGGAACAAATAGCTAATACAAAACACAGAACTAGGGTAAAATTCAAATATCATTAGCCGCAGGCTTACTCCTCCTCTTCTGCTTCTTCCAGCCATTTCACAAATGGCTCCAGAGCCTTCACAAAGGTTTGCCTGCAGAAAATTATGAAACATTATTGTAAGTTAAGAGGCTTCTTGGAAAAACAAAAGAAATTTAAGAAGAAAAATCTACATTTAAGGAAACATGAGTCGAAAAATCACAAGGCAAGGCATTCATTCGATAATTATAAATTCCATTATTAAAGAATCATTCATTTTGAATTTTCATTCAGAAAAGACAAATAAAGGAAGAAAAATAGTAACATTTTTGTTGCAAAAAGGAATAGAGGACAGAAAATTCAAAAGCATCCAAACAAAACCAAACCCACTTCACTGACAACAGCAATACCATTGGTTACTAAATCTGGTATTTTTGTTACAGTACTTGAACTTCAAACACAAAGAAGACTGTATTACTCAGGATTAATGAGATCAGTTTCCAAAAACAATGGACTTTTAATATTTTGAAAGGTTAAGAAAATTAATATTGCACACCTGCCCTTGGGGTTTGTTCCCTTGCGGAACCAGTAAAGGATTGTATCTTCTGCAAGCACATCCTGATCATAGAGAGACCTAACGATCTCAGGAAATAGCTTCATCAGCTTAGCATCCTCGTAGCACTGCATCTGAACTTTGTACATCAGCTCCAGCTCAAGTTTCGCATTGGTGCAGAAGGTATTTAACAGTTGTGCCCAGGTTTTTACCTGTATAGAAACAATAATGGCAACAATGACAAGAACTACTGTCAATATTTTAAATCCAATATTGTATTTTAAAATGAGATGACCAACTACTTGCCATGTAGCTAGCAGTTAAGCATCTCAGCACATGCCAGGATACAAACAATTGAACATATACAAGAAACATCCACTATAGCTTTGAAATTTCAAGTAAAATGTAATACAAAACGATGGGATATAAACATATGATGAAAAAGAATTTGTTTTTAATTTAAATATGAAACTCGAAAGTGTATTAATGGAGACAAATCAAAATAGCATGTGGACCAGTTGTCCACTATACAAGCAAAATGCTATATAAAGTATACCCAACCACCCCTACACAAAGCAATCCAACTTTCAAACCATATCTTCAAACCCCTCCCAACTCATATGAATGAAGAAAAAAGATGAAACCTGGAACTCCTCAGACACTGAAGCCTAAAGCAAAGAAAGAAGATGGACTCTATCCTACAACATTTCAATATGATGAAAAGAATAATTTTCATTTTTTATTCTTTTGCAAAACGGATGAAGATAATTATTCTTGCATGCACCTAGAATAATGCAAATGCAAATACCGTCAGGAAAGGTAAACATGACCTGGAAAGAAAAGTATTCAAACATCTGAACTATATAACCCATATTCCACCTCAATTCAAACGTGTACATGCAAACACTCCATAGATGATGAACATGCCACGAGGAAAAGAAATAAATTTTCTCAAAATTTTATGAATAAAAAAGGATTATAGATAAGAATATATCATCAATAAACTAAGAACGGACGAACTATTTAGAGGAGGTGCCTCTCTTGCATGCTCTTTTTGCACTTGGATTGCACCCCAAAGGCTCTTCTTCTACTGTTTTTGTTATCATCTATGACACTTAACTCTTTTGTGATGTATAAGATCGGTAGGCATGCCAGACATAGCCAAACATGCAGGCTAAATTTATTTGACTCGGAACATTTAGCACATGATCCAAATGTTAAGGATTGTGTATCAATTTATTGATGTACCAGATCATGCAATTATCATACATAATCTCATTAAAAGGTGCTCACTAGTTTGCCCCAGCATGAATAATTAATGAAAAAGCAATCAGATATAGTTGATGTGATGCTACACACAGGCAAAGTACGGATTTAGTGCCTCACCTGACGCAGAGCTGCATTAGCATTCTGCTGCTGGTTCTTCCCAGACCACTGAACTGCATCCATCAAGATATCCCACAGTATCCTAACAACCTCAATGTCAGGTAATTTAGCATCTTTAACCCGTTGTTTCACAGATTCTATGACTTCAGACATTTCAGTCTCCTCTGCTATTTGAGTTGTCAAAGTAGATTTCATATCCTTTAGTTTTACTTCAAATATTTTCTTTTCATTGTACTCAACCAAGGGTATCAGCCCCTCCTTACTGAAATAGAAAAACAGTTATTAGACATAATCATTATAATCACTGCCATCACAAACAAGAGAAAACACTGCCTTTACTTGAAAATCAAGTAAATGGAATAAACTTTCTACACCAACATTTCAAATTACACAAACTTTGAGACTTAAATTGCAAATTACTATTACTGGCGGAATGACAATGGAATTAAGTTGCAATCTCAATTGTGAATAGCTTAATTTCAATGTAGTTTTGACATCATTCCACTTAGAGAGGAAGGCCTATAAATTTTCAGAAGTATTTTCCTTTTGACATTTTAGCAAGAAAATGATCTCAACTTAAGGAAGGATCTGAAAGAAAAAATGGTCAGGTTCCAATTTATCTCAACTTGTGCCAACCTGACACTACACCAAACATCCACTCTAACAACACAAAACGGTCCATATCTCACACAAAAACATGCCCCAGAAAAAGACAGTCATTACACATAACCTTCTGATTTCAATAGTTTTACAAAACACTGACCCAGATGGTGACACCCTATTACTTGTAGAAACAGTTAGGGTGGAGTTGCAACCCCCCCCCCCCTCCCCCCGCCCAACACAGAAGGTACAAAATTTTTGTTACTCCCACTAGTAATGAAAAACACAACAAATAACAATCATGAGAAAAGTATAATCCAAAAACCAATTAGAGAAAAAATGGAAAAAGAATGTTAGACACAACAAAGTATAATTTTTCTAATGACAAAAAAAATTAAAATATACAAAAATAATCACATCCCATATTGGAATCTACAACACCTCAAAAATCTAGCTGGCAAGAGTATTAATATACTTCAACTGTCGAAGCCGCAAAGTACCATATACAGCATTTAAACGTACATGTTTGCAGCTTAAAAGGGCAAGAATATAATAGGAGATTTTCCTAGAATCAGAAAACTCACGTGAAATGTTCAGAGAATCCTTCAGCAGACCGCTTTGAAGATGGAAAGAAGTCTAGCAGATTGTCCTCCATTTTACCACGCTTCAGAATTGCAATTAAATCATCAAGGCTATTATCAACCAGATACTCCTTGAAGAAGTCTGTTATAAATGAAAGAACTAGCCCCTTTCCAACAAGATTATCCTTAAGCAGTGGCTGGAAGACAGTCTCTGGCGGAAGCCCCGAGAGCTTCTGAGAGAATGCAAGTGCTGTGAAAATAGCCAGCTTCTTCCTTTCATTCTCCTCAAAAAGCTCCAATGACTGCATGAATCTTCGAGTAACATTTTCAAGATTCTTTATGAGAAATGGCCTCCGCCTCAGGATCTTCTGTATATAGATTACAGAGGGTAAAATGGCTTCACGCTGAGGCTCACAGTCTATTATGGAGTAAGAGTGGCGCTCCCCCTCATCAGGTTTTGTTGTTCCAGGTTGTGTACGGCCTCCTGTGAAAACAACCTGCATTTAAATAGCAAAATTCTAATGTCAAAAGATTTATGCCTATCAAGAAAAAGGATTTATGAGAAATTGACTTAGACCACTAATAGATATCAATAATGTCAAAATCCACCAAACTTCAAGGGCATAAATATATCGGAGAAGGTTAATGGGAGAAAATAGCAAAAAATTAATACATTCATAAGAAGACACTGATGCAATCCAGTGAAACATCGTTTGAGATGGTTCACAAGCAACATAAACCTTCAGAACCTCTGTCTAAAGGATGCACTTTATGCAAATGATGCAAGTGAAAATAGAAAGTATAGACAAGGAATCAAGAGTAGAAAGTGGAGTATAACACTGGTTTTGGAAACATCATAGTTACAAGAGCATTTTCAAGATAAAAGTATAAGCAGTTTCCTTAGTTGCAACCATACCCCCTGTTAATATAAAATTAAAGAAACTTAAAATTCTGAATTCTAAACGAGTCAACTGTGCCATAAAGCAAAACTCATATGAGATCAAATATCCATTGTTGCTCGGTGAGATATCAAGAATCTAGTCCAAACTAATCAAAGCTCACTGTTCTTAATATTAGCAAAACCCATACGAGATCAAGTATCCATTGTTATTTGCTGAGATCTCAATAATTTAGTACAAAATAGTCAAAGCTCACTGTTCTTAATATCATGCTAATGATCCCAACAATTTAATTCTAACAGAAAAATATCAAATTTTCATTTATTTCCTCAAAACCGAAAATTAAAAAAAAAAACTTGCCTCAAAAAAGGTGTCACCGTATCTTGAGAAGTTAAGGTCAGAAGATTCAATGCACTTGGCAATAAGTTCCTGCATTAAAAAATTAAAAAAAAAAGCTCATTTATCGTTTTGCTTGCCAAACAGAAATAATCTAGTTAAAGGAACCAAAAGTTCATAATAAAAGATTACCAGATCACCAGCATTATCCAGATAAATCTGGACCACTGCATCCGAAAAAGCTGCAGGGTCCAGTGGCGCTGCAATATTCCGTTTGCGGGGCTTAATCCGCGTTCCACTGCACAGAAATAAAAGTAAAACAGATTACAGAAAGTTCAAGGCATGATGATTTACAAACATCTAAACAGGAAAAAGTCTTAAATCAGGATGCCCCCACTACATGATCTATGATAAGACCACTTGATAAAATCTCAACACAAAAAAATTCACTTTAAAATCAACCAATCATAAGATTGTTTGGAGTAAGTGAGAAAACTTAAAACATGGTCCATAGAGACATCCTCACTTAAGACTTTCTCTCTAATTAGCAATCAGATTCCCCGTTGTATGTTTCCAGCGCATAATCTCAGTATAACAACAAATATAAAAATTTAAAGAAACTTACCCAAGAGTGGGTTTCTCCTTCGAGCTGTAGGATTCAAGGGAAAAAAATCAAAGTTAATCAGTGAATAATTAACAAATAATCAAAATCGTAAATAATCAATTTTCATTCTCAAGCAAATCAGTAAGCCTCATAAAAAGGACCCCACCAATTAGTAAAAAAATTAAATATATTATCATAAATTGGAGATCAAAATCAACATCATTATTGAAACAATAAAGGAACCCCAACAAGAACATCAGATTAAATAACCTAAAATTGAACCATACCCAGAAGCAAAATCGTTAAAATACTAACAAAATTTGACCTTTTATAGTTATATAATCACAAAATTAATCTTTTTCAAGTAGCAAGTACACAGATCTATAACTACGAAGATCTATAACTACGAACAATAGCAAGATCAATAATAATGACAATAATAAACAAATAATAATTATTAAAGAAAAAAGAAACACAAGAAAGGGATCAAAGGGTACCTCATAAACAAAATAGAAGAGGGATCGAAGAGAGGAGAGACTCTCTGTGCAAGTGAGGGCTTTTTGGGAATTTAAGAAAAAAAGAAGGAATGAGAGAAAAGAGAGAAAGTGGCGTTCTAATTTGCGTTGATGGGTTTGGACAAAGAGACATTTATATATACACATAAATATATTACTTTCTTATTTTTAGTTTTAATTTTAGTAAATTACATTAATAATTAAGAAAAAGGTGAATGACTTGAGTGAGAGAGAGAAACTCCTGCTTTACGTGCAGTTCCTCAGGGTACCTGATCGTTCGGTTGTCCAATAAATAATAAGCATTTACAATAGTAATTGGTAAATGCCTCCGAAGATTATCCATTTCCATTTAAAAGACCTAAACACCTTTTCCTGTTAAGTGTATGTTTGGTTGGGCTTCTATAATAAAAAAAAAAAAAAAGTACTTGTAATAGAGCTTTTGGGATTTAGAAAAATCATTTTGCTCTTTTTTGGAGAAACTCAAAATTTAGGCTTCTCCAAATAGAGTTTTTTGAGCTTTTTTTAAACATATAGAATCCCAAAAATACCTCAATAACATTTCACTAATTAAAAAAAAAAAACACTTAGTGTATATATAAAACTCTACAAAACAAAGATATTTCTACTTGCTGCCATTTTTTGCCAAGTAGCAGCATGTATGATTTTTCTCATGCTTCCTTTATAACCATTTTTTTCTCTTTTTTTTTATCAAATGAATTGTTTATTCTCTTCACTTTACAGCTACTTTCCAACTATTTTTTTAATATCTTAATTTATTTTACTATTGTTTAATGTATTCACATGATCATGTGGTCCACACAAATTATTATATATGTATTATGTGAATTATTTATTTTATTTATTTTATTTGTTTCCTGGATACCCATCATATTATAATTGTGTCTATTTAATATGTTCATATGCTAAATTTTATATTTGTATTTTTATTATAATAATATTTTTCTTTTGTTATAATAATATTAAAAATATTTTGTCCATAATGGAAACCGTTTCAGAGGGAAAAAAAAAATCAAAAGCGAAATGAGAGATGCTACCTGAGATGCTTTTATAAAGACTTGTGTAGAAACCTTAGATAAGAAATATTGTGAATTATTACTACATGTTTTAATTATGAGGCTTATTTAAATCTTAATTGAAGTTTATTTTAAATTTTTGTGTAAAATGGAGATAGTAGATAAGGAATATTGTGATTTGTCTAAATTTATGATTTAAAAATAAGTTCTCTTAGTTATTATTATTTGTTTTGGTAATTTGACTCCACAAAAGCACTTTTAATATTATGGAACCAAATTGTCTCGTATCTCAAAAGAACTTTTTTTATTGACAACCAAATACTCACCTACTTTTAATAAAAAATTCTACTTGTAATACCTCTACTTCTAAAGGCTTTAGTCAAGAAATTGTACCAAACAGACCCTAATATGTATTTTGATTGTTTTTTCACAAGTTTAAGGGTGATAAAGTTTAAATTAATTTTTTATCCTCTATATTTATTCAAGATTTAAATTTGAATGATTAACTAAATAAAAATCCTTGAAAAACATTAAATTAGACATCTTTGCGTAAGTTATTCATCTATAGTCATGGCTAATATTATGAGCCAATTTAGTAGTGTTATAACTTTTAAAATAGTTGATGTTATCTGTGCTGTAGAAATAATTTATTACAAAAAATTTAGTTAAACATTTGATAAAATTTATTTTTAAAGTATTGTAACTTTTAAAAACAATTATTTATATTTGGTAAACCTTACTGTTAAACTGCTATAAGAATATAAAAATCTGAATTAGACATATTAAATAAAATTAATTTAAACATTTATTATATATATAATATTTATTTAGTTATACATTTTTATTGCGTATATATAATAATTGACTACTAAAATATATTTTATATTATTAATTTTATTTTTATTTTGTTATCTCAATATAATTGATGATAATAATAATCTCTTTAAAGTTAATGATTTGATTTTCATCTTTATAATATATATAAGGATATCTATGAAATTATATTAAGTATTATAAGAATTGTTAAAATCAAAATTTCAAAAGTTACTCTATTCTTATTTTTCAAAATCTATTATAGGATAAGATGATTTTAGTAAAAATTATTTTAAAAATTTTAACAAATACCAAAATTAACTTTTAATTTTTAAAAATTACTTTTGAGCAAGCTCGGATGATCCCTCACTATTAAGAATTTGGATACAATACTATAATTTTCAGCCACACATATATTTATAGTAATGTACTTTTAAGGTTTAATTATGCATATTTTTTATCTAATAATTACTAATCATCATAAAAAAAAATTCCGCACACAATTAATATCAACACCGAATCCACATCCGATTATGTTGTGTAATCTTTCTCGTACATGAAAAAAACAAAAAGGGTCCGTATTTTGTTTTGAGTTCTCTTGCTATACCCACTTCTTTAAAGGTTGACAATAGTTTATTATTTTCTTGTGTCACATCGTGGAGGGTTTACGTTTTTTCTTTTTCTTTTTTTGGTTTCCAAGACTTATAATTATTTGTTTAAACGAAAAAAATTCTAATTCTTAAGAAAATTAATTCCTAATAGGTTGCTTTATTTTCTTATGTAATTAATTTTTATACTTTCATGTTGGCTATGTTTCGGCCCATTAGGATTAGGCTTAGCCCAACTATTCATGACTGGGATTGCTGCAGAGTGCGAGGAGTGGTAATTTAACAGGCTTTAGTCCACAATCTATATATATATATATACATATATTATTTTTTAGAGTTAAATTAGTAATTTAATTTTTTTTATTTTATTAATGTTTTAAAAAAATATTGTTGTAAGAAGGTAATACAATAAGGGTGTGTTTGGTACATTTTATTGTGTTGTGTTGTATTACATTATTTTAATACACGTGTATGATATTATATTATTTTGTATTAACATTGTATTATAATAATGTTGTATAATATTTGGTGCTCTACTGTACTGTATTAATTTTTAATTATAATATGTTTGGTGTTGCACTGTATTGTATTAATTTTTTATGATTAATTTATATTATATATTTATAAAATAATATTTATTAATACTTAGAAATATATTAAATATAGAAGTTTTAAATTTTAAAATGTTTACATTAATTTCTTGTATTATAAATGTAAAAAAGAATTATAATTCTTCATAAACCATATGTAAACTAACAAATTATAAAATTTTTGGTGACATAATATTTTCTTTTTTAACATTTCCCAAATTAAATAAACTTTGAAATAACGATCGAATCAAATAATTTAATCAAATAAATTTTAAAAAATTATCACAATATAAATAAATAATAAAACATACATTTAATAGGGATGAATGACAAAACAATTAATTTATATTTTGCTTGTTTAATAAAATAAATTCTATAAAAAAATTGGTAAAAATAAATTATAAAATAATAAACACAAGTTGTGTCTATGCATTGACACGTCATCCTTATCTCTTTATCTCCCTCTTTTACAGGACAAAATCTTCAATTTTCAACCTTCCACCCTCTTTAATTTCTTCTCTGTTTTTTTTCCTCTATTTCTTTTTTCTCCCCTTGTTATCATTCCACTTTTTTTTTTCGGTTCTTTGCATCCTTTATTTATTTATTTTGTCGATAAATCCTTTTTCCTCCCTTTAAATCCTTTTCTTTCGAATAAAAAAAGAAAAAAGAAAAAAAGCAAAAAAGAATAAGTAACACTGTCACAGGGATCTGATTTTTCTTTTTTATCTTTTTTCAAAAATGGCTTTTATAATTTAAAACACTCAAGTTATGGATAAAGGCAAAAATGCTAATATGAATTTGTTGTGATATCGTGCAGTGGCTGCGGACTCGCGGCATAAAGATGGTGGAGTAGGGGTGCCGCGCAAGAGAACTTGACGACATTGACAGCATCGAGTACTCAAAGTGGCTGTTGCCGTGCTAGTGTCGGTGATAAATTCTATGCCTGAGCCGATGTCGGCCATAGATTGGGTTTTGAGAAGAGAATGGCAGCAAAGAGAAAATGTGTTCCGTGGCTTAATCGTGTTTTGAAGAAGAAAAACTATAACTCTTTTTTTTCCCTTTCTTTATAAGCAATCACGCGTAAACCCGATACCCCCCACGGGTTTAGCTAATGCGGCTTTAATTGTATAACAACAGTAATGTTATGTGGTGTAATACGAAGTCAGTTTTTAGCCAAATATAGGGTTGTTTTAATTTAATGCTATACGAGATGGTAATGATGTGTAATGCAGGATGCCAAACGCATCCTAAAAGCAAACCAAAATGAACAAATAATAATAAGGGTGTCAATAGTTTAACGGTAGAGATGTCTTAAAAAAATATAGGGACTAAACGGGTACGAACTTCAAAATATAAGAATTAAACATGCTTTTACCTATACTTCATATCTATATTCCTTTAATCTCATGCACATAATCAAAATAAAAAAAAATCATTTATTATATCTTTTAAGAAACACATCAGTATGCAAATAGAATCTATTTCCAAAAAACTTAATCAAATCATCAAACATTACCTTGTAAACATGGTTTACTTTATTAAAATTCAAAATATTAAGAAAAATATAAATTATAAGTTTAATATATTCTACTCGTAATGATGACACTCGAGCTTGATTATGCTCGATATCTGTGGGTTAACTCACGTTCATGGCTCCTCTTGAATCAAAGAAATGACATCATTACTTTCTAAACATGAGAAATACAATTAAATTTATGCAGTATAACTTAGAATGAATATTTAACCCACAACTTACAACTCAAAAATCTATACTGTAGTATTACCATAATACCCTCAAAACTATAAATTTCATTTTATGTTCAACATTTCATCCTCCTTCTTAATAATTAAATTTTTATATTTTATAACATTAATAAACTGCCTACATTATCAATAACCTCACTACTAACTATAAACTACCTAAACATAATTTAAAACTATTACATATTTGCATAGCAAATCATGAAAAGGGTGAGGGCTTCACGTCTCCGCCCTAAAATGTTTTGTTGGCACCCTTGTGCTCCTAAAATAATCCAACTATTATAAAAATTAGCTTAGGACTAACTTTACCCATTTGTTGAAAACACTAAACTTTGAATAAAGTATACAAAATTTTAAATTAACTTCATTCTCATAAATAGAGATACAATGACATAAATATTATCTCTTTAGTGAGAAATCCAACTCGTTTATTTGTTTTATATCATTCTCACTCTAAACACACTTTCTCCCGCTATCTATACTTCCCACTCTTCATTTCATATTCAATGGATGTTTCTAAAGGAATTTATGATTAAAAGCACTTTATAATAACTCCCCAAACCAAGATTTTCCAAAAAAAAAATCCAAAAATTTTCATGGACCCTATTCCTAATTAAATTTTTGTCCCAAAATTGCCCAGCGAGCTCTCTTCCAAAAAAAAAGTGAAAATGCCTATTTGTTTTAGCATAGAAATTATGCTTAATATAATGCATAAACGGTAATGAGCATGGTTAAATTAATGATAGTTTATTTTTTTAATATTTTTAATTTCCAAAATATAATAAGTTATGTGATAGTTAGCTATATTAATTTAAAGAGATTGTTATGTTACATAATCATCTAACATACATAATTATACATCAATCCTTGAATGAAAATCTAACAATTATAAAAATAATATGATTTTTTTATCTTATATTTTCACAATCATTGATTGAAATCCAACAACTTCTACGTAACATAACAAAAGCCTTAATTAGCTTTAAAGTCTCCTTCTAAGGTTTTTTCTCTAAGAGTAAACCGCAAAATGGCAGTAGTACAGGATTGTCATAATCTTTCTCGGGTCACCTACAAGTTGGGTGGGTATGGAGGTTAGTATTTGTGTTTGAGAGAACCGTGACGTCTTTGTGAGTTAGTTAGAAGTTTAGTAAGGTGCAATAAAGAGGGAGCTCCCTTTAAGCAGCAGATTCTTCGATTGTGGCAGTACAAACTAACTGTTGTCTATGGATACAGAGGAATTAATTAAAAAATACAGCTCCATTGCATTGGAAGAAGAAGAAGAAGAAGAAGAAGAAGATAAGATTATGTACGAGGGAAAGATAAAGGAAAAAGGGGAAATGCTTACAGCTCATTGTTTGATTGGAAAAATTCTTCTCAATCGGGGGATACACATCGAAGGGCTGAGAAATGCTATGAGGCAAGTATGGAAAACCTTTAGAGAAGTGAAGATTGAGAGTTTGGGAGAAAATTTTTTTATGTTCAAATTTGGCACAACAGAGGATAAAAAGAGGGTGTTTTCAGGGGGCCATTGGCACGTCAATAATGCCTTAATAGTTTTTCAGAGCCAAAGGGAGTGGGGGATGTCAAAAAGCAAGCATTTACACACACTTCGTTCTAGGTACAGCTGCATAATGTGCCTCTCATGTGTATGGACAAATATCAATTCAGAAGCTGGGGTCTTTGATAGGAAAAGTGGAAGAAGTGGACACTGATGAAGGAGGGGAATGCATAGGGCTTATTTTTCGAACAAGAATCTCAGTGAATGTTACCAAACCACTTAAAAAGATTCTCTTTCTCCAACAAGAAGATGAAGCAAAAACTCCAATCGGAATCCAATATGAAAGACTTTCGGACTTCTGCTTCTGTTGCGGGTTAGTAGGCCACCAATACAGGGAGTGCTTAAAGTATAAGGGGTAACCAAAGGAAAAACTAGCCTATGGAGCATGGCTTAAAGCTTTAATAATAGCTGAATGGAGGCTGAAAAATAGAGGGAAAGGAAAATGGAGTAGAGAGCACCAGCAAGGTAATCCGGAAATAGGGAACACAGAAGACCAGAACCAAGTCCAAATCAGGCAAACCCAAAAAAATCCAAATTCGGATAAAAGATCAGGTCAAAGTGATAGCGGTCAACTCATAACCCTAATAGAGGCAGAGAGGGATAGAGAGATAGTCGAAGAGTATTTAATGCTAGTAACTGTGAAAACTATAAATATCAGAGATAGCAGACATGATGCAGGGCATAAAAATCTAACCAACGCAGTTGGAAAATGTTCACATAGGGAAATGAAGGGCAAGGCGGGAAGTTGTGAAAGGCAGAAAAGCGGATGGGTCAAAGTAATTGAACAAAGGGCTACCTAAACCACATAAAAGGAAAGGAGTCAAAATTTGTCGGAAATTGAGGAGTCAGTCAATGGGCCAGTAAAAACCAACCAAAGGCCCAAAACCAGGAGATGGAAAGCCAAAGCAAGAGAACAAACAGAGAGAGGAAGTATCTTCGAGGGAAAGGCAAAGACTAAACGCCCAAGCAGTGCAATTAGTGGGTAAAGTCCAAAGTCAAAACGAGTTAAGTTAAATAGCCCAAGCAAAGCTCTCAACAATAAACTCCAAATTAACGCCCCTGCCATGAAGATTTAATTGGCATGGGAACAACACAGTGATATGGCCTTGGAGGATTTGAATACAATTCCAGAAGATAAAGTGGCGGGAGCTGGTGAACAACCCTGCCGACAGTTATGAATCTCCTAAGCTGGAACGTTCGGGGTTTGGGGAATCCCCGGATGCGCCTAGCTATAAGAAAAATTCTCCAAAAAAATAAAATCCAACTCTTTTTGTTTGTGAAACTAAGTTGGGGTCAGCACAAGTAAAAGATGAATGCAGAAAGCTTAATTTTGAGAAGTGTTTTGCAGTAAGTAAGAATGAGAAAAGTAGAGGCGTAGCTATGATGTGGAGCTCAGATATTAATGTCAATATCCTCTCTTATAGTAGACATTACATTGATGCGGAAGTGCAATGTGGCACTGGTAAAAATTAGCGATGCACTGGAGTTTACGAGCACCCAGAAACGCAGTAGAAAAAGCACACATGGATTTTATTACGAAAGTTGGCAGGTTTGTCTTCAAAACCATGGTTGTACTTTGGGGATTTTAATGAAATTTTGAGCTTGACTAAGAAGAGCGAAGGGAATGAAAAGAACATACGGATGGTGTCTGATTTTAGAGAAGCAGTATGATAGTAAGTTGATTGATTTGGGGTACAAAGGATATCAATTTACATGGAGTAATGGTAGGTTCGGTCCATACTTTATGAAAGAGAGACTGGATAGATTTCTTTGTAATGAAGAGTAGGGGAGTCACTTTCGAGAGACAGAGGGCATAAATTTAGTTAGTGTAGAGTCGAATCATTACCCAATAATGATGGAAGTAAAAGAAAAAGGGGTGGGGCTACAGTATGTGAGAAAGACTTTCCCTAGAGTGCATTTCGAGGACATATGGAGCTCTTATGAGGCCTATAAAGACATAATTAAAGCTGAATGGGAGAAGTACCGCACAACAGCAGGAGAAAGCCCAATTAATCAATTCAAAGCAGTGGCTAAGTCTTCTTTGACTCAGCTGAAGTGGTGGAGTGAGGATGAATTCAGAGGGAGGGAGAAAAAGCTAAACATGTTGACGCAAGAACTCCAAAAGGCAAAGCAGAACAAAGTGCAACATAAAGAGGTCAATGCGATAAAGAAAATTAAAGAACAAATCCACAACATTTTGCTTGATTAGGAGATTTATTGGAGGCATAGAGCTAGAGTTGATTGGCTGTAAACAGGTGACCGAAACACGAAAATTTTTCACTCAAAAGCTACATCTAGTAAGAGGAAAAAAAAATACGGGGAGTGGAAGATAAAAATGGCGTTTGGATAGAAAATGGAGAAGCTGTGGAAAGAGA
Source organism: Citrus glauca (assembly GCA_029633175.1). Lineage (NCBI taxonomy): Eukaryota > Viridiplantae > Streptophyta > Magnoliopsida > Sapindales > Rutaceae > Citrus > Citrus glauca. Next base: position 2,921,624 of record JAQOOD010000006.1, read on the forward strand.
GTTTTGCAATTATTTCCAACAACTTTTCACTTCCTTAAACCCAAGCCAAGAGCAAATGAATGCAGTTCTAGAGGTTTTAACGCCAAAGGTTATAGTTGCTATGAATAACCAGTTGAATGCCCCATTTACAGCAGAGGAAATATCAGAAGTCTTGTCCCAAATGTGCCCCATAAAGGCACCTGGTTCGGATGGCTTGCATGTAGTCTTTTACCAGAAGCATTGGCAGTATGTAGGCAAAACTGTAACCTAAACCTGCCTGCACATTTTGAATGAGCAAGGTAACCTCACCCCCTTAAATCATACTTTCATTGCCTTGATTCTGAAGGTGACTAGACCTAAGAAAGTCTCTGAATATAGACTTATCAGCTTGTGTAATGTAGTGTATATAATTGTAACAAAAACTATAGCTAATAGGCTAAAGTAAGTGCTTCACCAGATTATTTCCCCATCTCAAAGTACATTCATTCCCAATAGAATCATTATTGATAATGTTATTATTGGGTATGAATGCCTTTCCAAAATAACGCACAGCAAAGGGAGGAAGAATGGGTTAGTTGCTCTTAAGCTAGACATTAGCAAAGCATATGATAGAGTTGAGTGGGGTTTCCTAGAGCAGATTATGAGGAGGTTGGGCTTTCCTGAAAAATGGATGTATTTAGTCATGAATTGTATCACGATACCCTCTTTTTCGATAACAATAAATGGAGTGACCATAAATTTAATCCAACCGCAAAGGGAGTTGAGGCAGGGGTGCCCGCTCTCACTTTACTTGTTCATTTTGTGCGCGTAAGTTTTCTCGAATTTACTCATGCAGGCAGAGAAGGAGAAAATGATCCATGGCCTCAAGTTCGACAAGCAAGTGACGGTTTCACAATTATTGTTCACTGATGACAGGCTTGTCTTCACCAAAGCATCTATTAAGGATTGTCGAAACTTAAATCAATTTTTGATTCCTATGCAGCGGCCTTAGGACAGATTTTCAATTATGAGAAATCTTCAATGTTTTGCAGTGAAAAGCTTTCAGTGAAGCAAATATGAGCCATTAAAAACATTTTCCAATTAAAGATGATGTTAAAATATGAAAAGTATTTGGAACTACCTTCTATGATCGGAAGAAAAAAGATGAGTTTCTTTAACGAAGTGAAGCTAAAAGTGTTGAGCAAGGTCTCAAATTGGCAGCATAAGTTTTTCTCAAGCGGAGGCAAAGAGGTGTTGATAAAGGCTGTAGCACAAGCCGTTCCAGCTTTTGCAATGAGCGTTTTCAAAATCCCATCGACATTATGTGAGAACATCCAGAAAGCATGGCAAAATTCTAGTGGGGAAATAAAAAAGAAAACCACGGGGTTCATTGGGCAAGGTGGGAGAGAATGAGTCATGCCAAGCATAGAGGAGGATTGGGCTTTAGAGCATCTCCAGCTTTAATCAAGCATTGGTAGCAAAACAAAGTTAGAGAATTATCCAAGATCTAGAATCATTAATGGCAAAAGTTCTGAAAGCAAGATATTTCAAATATGAGGGCTTTCTAAATGCCAAGATAGGTACCAATCCATCCTTTATATGGAGAAGTATCCTTTGGGGCAGAAAAATAATCTTAAAAGGCACAAGATGGAGAATTGGTTCTGGGGAAGAAGTTCAAGTTTACAGCAGCAATTGGCTGCCAAGACTAACAACCTTCAAACCAATATTACCAAGAACACTTGCTGCATATACTAAAGTGGTAGACTTGATAGACCTTGAAAGAGAATGGAAGAGGGACTTAATTCGACAGCATTTTGTTCAAGATGATGCAGATATCATTCAAAGGATTCCCTTCCCAAGAAGCTCAGCAAAGGACGAACTTTGTTGGCACTATGATAAGCTCGGGAGATATTCAATCAAAAGTGGCTACCAGATAGCCTTAAAAGAAAAATTTCAGAATGTCCCAAGCAGGTCAAAACCAAAGCCAAGTCAATGGAATGCCATATGGAAGCTTGACCTCCCTGAGAAGTTGAAGATTTTATATGGAGGGCTACAAAAAGCTTGCTTCCAACAGCAGGAAATCTATGGAAAAGGAAAGTGATACCAAACCCATCATGTCAAATATGCAATCAGGGAGTGGAAACTAGTTTTCATGCTCTAGTAGAGTGTAAAGTTGCTAAAAATATTAGGCAACATTCATCTTTAGCATCAGTGGAGATGCCATCCTCTCATGGGGGGAGTATATTGGATGTTTTTCTAGATACATCAAGGCTGCTGAGCAAAAAAGAGGTTGAGCTTCAGATTGCTTATTGGTAGGTTACATGGTATGCACGAAACCACTTCCTCTTCAAGAGGAAGAAGCTGGATCCTTTAATCTCAACTGCAAAAGCTGAAGCAGTTGTAGAAGCCTTTAGAAGATACAAAAAGCTAGAGCATCAACAAAGGGAGAGCTCAAAGGCAAAGGGAGCAAAGCAATGGAAACCCCCACCCAAAAACTAGTACAAAGCAAACGTGGATGCTGCAATTGATAATCAAAGACAAAGAGTGGGATTGGGAGTGGTTGTAAGGAATGATAATGGAGACATTATGGCAGCAGCCTGACACAACTTAAAAGTAATATTTAACTCCCAAGTATAAGAGTATCGTGTTGTAATATAATTCGGTGAGTCCGAGGTTGATCCACAGAGAAAAGATTTAATTTGTTTATTTTATTTATCTAAAAATTGAATTTAAAACTTGAATATAAACAACTTAATTTAAATGAAACTATAGAATTAAACTAATTAGGGTTATAGATCCACTCTTAGAAATAAACAAAACTTAATAAATTCTTTTTGCCAATTTTTTTAGATTTATTACCCAAAAGATTAATTATACAAATTATTATTATTTTCTCTTTAATTTTATGATGGATTAAGTATTTATTGCGCAAAAATTTAATTTGTCTACAATAAGTCAAAATACCATTTCACCATGCCTTATATTAAGATCTTAAGAATTTATTGTGCCAAATTCATTTGTTTGTCTACAATAAATCAAAATTTAAAAATATAAAACATGTATAAAATTAAATAGAAAATAACTTAATTTATAAAATTAAAAATAGAATTTGATTAAATCATATTTATTTCCTAAGAGTTTCACCTTTCCCTAACTAATATTATTTAGTTAAGCATAATTAAAATAAAAAGAAGTAGTAAAATTGAATTACTTATAATTAAAAATAATAAAAACAACTAAAATTGGAAATAGAACTAATTTTATTTATAAAAATAATTATACAAAATATTAAAAACACACCTGGAAATTAAGATTACAAGGAGATGGAGAGAATTTGAGAAGAAGAGAGTTATAGAGAGATGATTAAAAACATAAAAATGAGGCTCTATTTATAGAAAAATAAATTCATAATCTAGTGCTCTGCGGTTCACCATAAGCTTCATGCATGTGCTTCTCACAACCTTTAGATCAAGATCCAATGGCTGGTTAAACTTCAAAAGTCAACATCAAATGTGGCATCATTTGGCTCGTCCGATTTGCCCAAAGAACGGTTGAGATTTGGCGGGTTAATGGGTGGATTGGGTCGACCCGAATACAAAGATTCGGATCCTCCAACTTGCTTCACCAACCATTGCCACGTGGCACAATCATGACCATTGAATCATGGAAGGTTGAGATTTAGTCAAAATTGCCAGCTATCCCATGCACTCATATCTATTGCAAGCTTATTTCATCATCCAATCAGTGCTCGGTCAATAGAAAAAGTCAACTTTTTTTATACAAGCCTAATTTTAAGCCGATCTTAACTGATCTTAAAGTTTTTGGACCTCCAGAATCCAAATTTGACCTCTATTTATCTGTTTGGAGTCTCGAAGTACGTGAAATTAATATTTTTCCTAATAAACACATAAAAATACACAAAATTAAATATGTTTAAAACATAATTAATAATTCCCAATATATTACATAAACACAAATATAAATTATAACATAAGCATAAAATAATATATTATCGCTTGATAATTCAACAATTTTTAATACTAATCACAACCATCAAGCTTTCAACTTTTAACGGAGAAGTATCTTTTGCAGAAGCTGAAGCACTTGAATGGGGAATGCAGGTGGTAAGAAGTGCAGGCATAACCTCTATTATTTTTAAATCAGATTGTCAAGTGACTGTTGACTTCGCAAACAACAGAAAGGGTCGTAAAACTGAGATTTTTTGGGTGATTTCGGATATCAAAAGCAGAAAAAGAGACTTCCAAGAAGTTAAATTTCAACACACTCCTAGGTCTGGTAATGTTCTTAAAAGGTGCAGAGTCTGTTGTATGGCTGGGAAGTATCCTAGCACAAATTTTGTGTTTAATCTCTTCTTATTAATGAAGTTTTTTTCCCTTCTCAAAAAAAAAAAAAAACAAAAGCCTTAATTTAATAAATAGGTTATGCAATGTTGTTGACCGAGACAAAGTGTCGTAGTTGGGAAGGAAATGAAATCCTACCCACTATCAAATATAAAAATATTGTATTATGACAATCCTAGGTCTGGTAATGTTAATGCCCATACCTTGGCTAAGATAGCCTTAAAAGGTGCAGAGTCTTTTGTATGGTTGGGAAATATCCCAGCACAAATTCTGTGTTTAATCTCTTCTTATTAATGAAGTTTTTTTCCCTTCTAAAAAAAACAAAAGCCTTAATTTAATAAATAGGTTGTGCAATGTGTTGACCGAGACGAAGTGCTGTAGTTGGGAAGGAAATGAAATCCTACCCACTATCAAATACAAAAATATTATATTATGACAATCCTAGGTCTGGTAATGTTAATGCCCATACCTTGGCTAAGAATTTAGGGATGTCAATTGTACCCGCAAATCCGCCCAAACCCACTCGCCAAAACCCACCCACTGCGGATAATTTTACCCGTTGTGGGTGGGTTTAGTACTATAAACTAAAACTCGCACATGGATGCGAGTGAGTTTGGTATTAACTTTATATCCAGTGGATAGCCGCATAGATATCCACCAAACCCATAATATTTTTTCTAAATATTTTTATTTTAATTTTAATCTAAAAATGTATAAAGAAAATAATGTCATTATTCAAATTACCAAATAGCCAAATGTTCAAAGTTGTGTATGTGGCTCATCTCCCATTCTAAAGTCATAACTTAAAGAAAACTAAAGGCATTTCCCTTCGAATTAATATTTGAAAATATTAATCTTAATTATTATTGTAGGCATTGTGTTGGATGGGTGCTTATGGTGGTGAATGAAATGAATATCTTCTCTTGGAGTTTGTTTTAAATAATAATATGAAATGTAATTATTGTTTTTAGATACTAGTTTGTGTTTTTTAAATGGAATTGTGTAATTTATACTTAAATTTGAGAATTTGTGTTGGATTGATGTTGAAATTTTAATTTTTTATTAACATTGTTTAAATATAAAATTGAATATGTTATATGGAATTTGAGGTTATTATTATAAATTTATATATTAAACATTTTTTGTTTTAAATATGAAAACCTGCAAAAAATCTACCAGGTACCATTATGGGTTTGGTAATTATTAAAACCCGCTGCAGGTGGATTTCTTTAAAAAAATTAAAATCCACTGCAGGTTGCGGGTGAATTTGATAATTTAAATTTTGTGCGGGTTTAGATTTAGTAATGACAAATCCGTTGCAGGCGGTGACTATTGTCATCCCTAGTTAAGATAGCCTTAAAAGGTTCAGAGTCTGTTGTATGGCTGGGAAATATCCCAGCACAAATTCTGTGTTTAATCTCTTCTTATTAATGAAGTTTTTTTCCCTTCTAAAATAAACAAAAGCCTTAATTTAATAAATAGGTTGTGCAATGTGTTGACCAAGACAAAGTGCCGTAGCTGGGAAGGAAATGAAATCCTACCCACTATCAAATACAAAAATATTATATTCATTTACTTTTCTTTATCAAATACTAGATAGAAACTTGGGGTTTGACTGAAGATAAAAGTTGAAGTCAACTTTGTTAGGCAGAACAAACTGCAAGACTTATTTTGGTGTGTGCGCAATTTCAGCAAATTAACAACATGCGTGCATCTAAGATAGCACCGTGACTAATAATATTCTCTTTCTTTAAGAATCAAGAATAAAGAGACGACTCCATTGAGGCAACAAAAATTAATCAATCCATGGAGCCATATTCTTTGTACACCTACCTCTCAATCTTGTTGATGATTCTGTGTAATTTTCTTCATGATCTGCAGCAGTCGAACTGCCAACAAACTTACCTTGGTAGTGTTAATCTTGAATGCAATGAAAGCGTTTCTATATCAAAAGGCTATCTCTGTAATGGTCCTCAAAATTTATGCCAGTCCTTCATAACCTTCCGATCTGAGCCACCTTACGACACCCCCGTCAGTATTGCGTATCTTTTAGGTTCAGAAGCCTCCAGTATAACCTTAATTAATAAATTTTCATCTTTTGATGAAAAAATACCTTATAGAGAATCAGTAATAGTTCCTGTTTCATGTTCGTGTTCCGGCAGCCTGTACCAGCATAACGCTCCTTACACCACTAAGCCCAATGACACGTATTTTCTTGTAGCAAACAACACTTACCAGGGCTTGACTACTTGCCAGGCTCTCCTCGGACAAAATTACTACGACGGAAAAAATCTTGGTTCAGGTGTGGAGTTGACGGTCCCCATAAGATGTGCTTGTGCTACGGCAAACCAGACAGAAAATGGAGTGACCTATTTGCTGGCTTATATGGCAAAAGCGGGTGATAATTTGACATACATCGGAAATGAATTTGGTGTTGACGTACAAAGCATTGTGGACGCAAACATGCTGCCAAATGGTGACGTGATAGTGGTCTTTACACCTCTTTTGATTCCACTCAAAAGCGAAAGTTGCTCTGCAAATCCAGAGAAATTCTTTTGCCAGTGTAAGAATGGTTTCCTTGCAGATGGAATATTGAAAGGTCTCCAATGCAAACCAGATGGCAAAAAATTTCCAGTCAAATTGGTTACTTTATTGGGTAAGACTCTTGCTGATAAATTCAATTAATGAATGAAATACAATCATGACAGGCACTGATAAATATTTATTTTCTCAAATGTTTCAGGCCTGGGGATTGGTTTGGGATTTTTGAGTTTGGTTCTTCTGGGGTGCTATTTATACAAAGTCATAAGGGAAAAAAGAAGCAGAATGCTTAAAGAGAAGCTGTTCAAGCAAAATGGAGGCTACTTGCTGCAACAACGATTATCATCCTGTGGAAGTAGCGAAAAAGCTAAAATTTTTACAGCAGAGGAGCTTCAAAGAGCAACAGACAATTACAACCAAAGCCGGTTTCTTGGCCAAGGAGGATTTGGCACTGTCTACAAAGGGATGCTCCCTGATGGCAGCATAGTTGCTGTCAAAAGGTCGAAAGCAATTGATAAAACACAAATCGAACAATTCATTAACGAAGTTGTCATTCTCTCTCAGATCAACCATCGACATATTGTCAAGCTTCTGGGTTGTTGTTTAGAGACTGAAGTACCGGTACTAGTATACGAGTACATCTCTAATGGAAATCTTTCCCACCACATTCATGATCACCAGCAACAGCAAGAACAGAAACAAGAGCTGGAAGAGGAGCAGGAATTGCCTTCACTTTCATGGGAGAATCGAGTTAGGGTTGCGTGTGAAGTTGCAGGAGCAGTAGCATATATGCATTCTGCAGCCTCGATCCCCATCTTTCACCGCGACATCAAATCTTCCAACATACTCTTGGATGATAAATTTAGCGCAAAAGTTTCTGATTTTGGTACTTCAAGGTCTGTACCGAATGATAAGACTCATTTAACAACAGCAGTTCAAGGAACCTTTGGATACTTCGATCCTGAGTACTTTCAATCAAGTCAATACACAGATAAAAGCGATGTCTATAGCTTTGGAGTTGTACTATTAGAGCTTCTAACCGGTAAAAAACCAATCTGTTTAACCAGAGAGGAAGAAGAAAGAAATTTAGTTGCGTACTTCATTTCATTAGCAAAGGAGAGCAGACTGCTTGAGATTTTAGATGCCAGAGTAGCTAAAGAGGCAAGCGAAGAAGATGTTGAAGCTGTAGCAGAGCTTGCAATGAGATGCTTGAGATTAAATAGTAAAAAAAGGCCTACGATGAAACAAGTGTCCATGGATCTTGAAGGGTTGAGAAGGTCGCAGAGATGCTTAGAAATAGGCAAAGTGAATCAACTGCTGACAAATGAGATATCATTGGCACAAAACTCGGTATTTTCGGTGCCAGAGGATTCAGAATCATTTTGTTCATCAATTTGATGGGTGGCTACCATTTTTCTGTTTGTCATATTTAATTGTAAGAAATACTCTGTAGTTGCAGAAACATCAAATGAAGTCCATGCACCAAGCAATTGTCAAAAACACCTACAACTTGTAGTAATAGACCTCTTTTCCAAGCAATTTTCAGAGTTTCTTTGCTTTGAAATAAAATACTAACACTCCTTTGCTCCCCAGTTCAGGTCGCAGGAAAGTCGCATTTGTTGAGAAAACATGTGCCTTTCGATTCGAACATGTATTTTTAGTCTGGGTTGTAGTATGGGCTTAAAGGTGTCTCCCACAGTTGGGGCCCTCCTCAGGATACCTCATGGTCAAAACTAAAAAAAGAAAAATACCAACACTTCTTTATGTTGGTTAAATTTCTTGTGTGAAAGTTGAATCGAAATGATGTTATATGTTAAGACTAATATAATAGGGTTCTGAATCAGGATTCTCTTATAATTTGATTTTATGTAGAGCAAAAATCATTGGAACTAATAAATTAAAAATAAAAATAATTAAATATTAATCATAAATAAATTAAAAATAAAAGAAAAGTTCACTCAAGTGATTGGAGATTAATAAATTAAAAATAAAAATAATTAAATATTAATAATACTAAAAGATAGATAATACAATGTTTTTAAAAGCTTAGCTTAGCTCTGATTAGGAAAAGATTCTAATTCCCTTAGCCTAGATAATTCAAGCTTGTACTAAGAAAAGAACTTGTTTTTAATCACGAGAAAGACTACAAAATGAAATAAGATTGAAGTCACTTTATGTCAATTTTAGTGTCTAGAGAACACTTGAAGTTTGAATAACTATAATCGGCATAATTTATACCCTATTTAATTTTAAAATAATAATAAAGATAGCAGTGTATGAGGTTTGAAAGGTCTTCTCAGCAACCAATAAGAATTTTTTAAAAGTCATCTCTACTCTCTCTAGTCAGATCTACGAACAATAGAAAGATCAATAATAATGACAATAATAAACAAATAATAATTATTAAAGAAAAAAAACAGAAGAAAGAGATCAAAGGGTACCTCACAAACAAAATAGAAGAGAGATCGAAGAGGAGAGATTCTCTGTGCAAGTGAGGGCTTTTTGGGAAAAAAAGGAATGAGAGAAACGAATCAACGATAGAAAGTGGGTATTGCAAGTGTGTAAGTGTTGATGGGTTTGGACAGAGATATTTATAAATAAATAAATATATATATTATTAAGTTATTCATTTCCGATTTTTAATTTTAATTTTATTAAATTAAATTAAATTAATAATTAAAAAAAAAAGTGAATGACTTGAGTGAGAGAGAGAAACTCGTGCTTGACCTTTACGTGCAGTTTTTCAGGGTACCTGATCGTTCGGTTGTCCAATAAATAATAAGCATCTATACAACAGTAGTTGGCAAATGCCTCCCAAGATTATCCATTTGCAATTAAAAGACCGAAATACCCTTATTGTGTTAAGTACATGTTTTGATTGTTTTTTCCCGAGCTCGAGGGTTGAACAAAGTTTAAATTAATTTTTAATTCTTCATTTTTTTTAAGATTTAAATTTAGATAATTAATTAAATAAAATTACTTAAAATATATTAAATTAGACCTATTTACGTTAAGTTATTCATTTTCAGTCGTGGCCAAAATTCAAAACTATACGAGTAACTTTTAAAAATTTAGATGTAATATTATAATTTTTAGCCACATACATTTGTTTAGAAATATACATTGAAGATTTAATTATGTATAATTTTTTATATAATACCTACTGATTATAAAAACTTATAAAACTCAAAAACCACCTCTCATTTCAAAATGTATAATACTTGTTATGTTGTGTAATCTCTCTTGTATTTCAAAAAACTTAGGTTCGTTTGTATTTTGTTTTGATTTCTCACGATACTAAATTCTTTAAGGGTTGACATTAGTTTATTATTATCTTGTGTCACATCGTGGAAGGGTTTACATTTTTTTTTGTGTGGTTTCTAACACTTTTAATTCTTCATTTTAACCAAAAAAAAAACCTCTAATTCTTATTAAAATTAATTCGTAATACGTTTCATAATTTGTTAGTCATGCAACTTTTTTTAAGAAAAAAAATTAAGTTATACTACTATTACTTAGGAATGGCAATTTTTCCTGATGGGATGGGATCCTGCGAAATCCCATCCTATTTGGGACGGGATTAAAATATATTTTTGTCCCATAAAAAAATTTGAGACGGGAGTATAATATTTTTTTATCCCAATTACAAATGTAGGATGGGAGTGGGATTGACAAATTCCATCTTATCCCGTCTCATTACCGATTAAGAGTGAAATTTTTTTCAATTGGGATGAGATTCCGCAGGATCCCATCTCTTTTGGGACGGGATTGGAACATATTTTTATCCCAAAAAAAATATAGGGACGGGACTATAATATTTTTTCATCTCATTTACATATACGAGATGGATTTGAAATTGGTAAATCCCATCCCACCCCATCTCATTGCCAACCCTTATTACTACAGGAATTCTCGCTTTATTTTCTTATTTTAATCAATTTTTATACTCTCATGTAGGCAAGTGTTTCGGCCCAGTGGGCTTTTGCGGTAGAAAAATGAAACTAAACCCAACCCATTCAGCCTCGTATTCTATTATTCGTGACCCGTACAGCAGCGTAAGCGCGATGAACGGATTTATCCGGGTTAAACTCGGGCTGAACCCGAGTTGATGACAAACTGGACCAGAATTTTATCATCCTATTTATGTGCCTTTCTTGCACTATCCGGGTTCAAAATCCGGTTCGAGTTCAGTTATACTTGATCCGAATTTCAAAACCCTGTTCTTTAACCCAAGTCTGGTTTAAAAAATCCAAACTCTTACCTATATGCGGTATACATTTCCTTATTGTCATCCTTTATTTTAATGAGTTAATTTAAAATTAGTTAAAAGGGTTTTAATTCTGCACGTGTACGGATTTTATGCACGTGCAACAACATGAACATGTGAAATTGATTAAATGGCTTTAAATCAAATGTATACTTGAAATATATAAGTAGTTACTTCTCAATTGGCTTTCTATGGGTTGACTGAGATTTTGATAACATTTTAGGTCTCCTCCACTTTTCAAATTTGTATTTAATGTGGAGTCGTGCTAAATTTTTTATAATCTTTTGCGGCGCGAGCATTTATAACAATGTATGATTAACAAAGCTAAGCATTTAGTTATTGGTTGATGGGATAATTAGAGTTATATGTGAATGTTATTAATTGGATAATCTAACCTTTGCTTTTTAGGTACTTCTTCATGCGATGTATTGTACTAGGAAGTGTTCCTAATTTCGCTTGCTTCACTTTGTAACCAAACCACAAGAAAACCTTATTAGACCAAAAATTCCTTACTGCAGTAGTAATATGAAAAATTTCTTAGGTGCCTCTAAAAGATTTGATCGAGTAATTTTTAAATAATTTTTTTTACCTAATTATTTGATTTCGAATCTTAAGAGATAGGAAGCTAATAAATTTATTTGGACTTTTGCAGCTGGACAGCTTCACAAAGAACCCAAAAGCAAGCTACGATGGGGAGTGTTTTCTCTCACAAAATAATTCTCAAATATGTGCAAATGCCATCCAAATTTATTTAGTATTTATATTTATTAAAATAAAATAATATTACATTTATTTAAAAATAATAATATTATATTTATTTAAATATTATTTAATGATGTTAAACTTATTAAATAAAATATTATTATATTTACTCAAAAATAATTATTTATGTAATCTAAGTTAAAATCATTTAAAAATAATAATATTATATTCATAGAGAATTAATAATATTACTATATACTATCTTTATTTAAAAATATAATATTATTATATTTATTTACTGTTAATAATAATAACAAATTGTTTATTCAAAGAAAAATATTAATTTTGTACTATATTATTAATAATAATGTTTCATTTGTGTTGCTTTTATTAATTTTTTTAATTTACATAATTACAGTTAAAATTAATAAAAAAATATTATTTACATAACTAAGAATATTAATAATTATTATTAAGTTATATAATTAAAATTAATAATAAAATAAATAGTTTATATTATAAATATATTTTTTGTTAAAATATAATTTTTTTATCAACTTTGTAACTAAAAATTATAATTTTTAAAATAAGGGTAAAATTATAATTTAAAATAATTTACTCCCAATACAAGACAATGTAAACATATAAATAAGATTTTGATTTTTATTGTACACTCCCATTTCAATGTAAGTAAACAACATACTCCCACTCCTAATCCACACTTCTAATCTAAAGATTTTCACTCTCTAATATTCTCAATTCAATCCGAGAAATAAATATAGAGTTAAGTACGATACTTGAATATAGAGTTGAGCTGAGCTATACTCACCTTTCATAATCTTTGTCACATGAGTTTAGCTCAGCATTGAATCCCAACAATAATATCTATACAAAGGAAGAATCAAACTTTAAGAAGTTGGTAGATCATTTAATCTAGTGTTGATTAAAGGTGTTGTGTGTGTTTAATGGAGACAGAAAAGAGGAAAAACACTACTTCTAGAGAGGCTAGAAAGAGTACTTATGAGAAGACTTTGAAAAACTCTTATTGGGCAGACATACTTTTAAACCTCATGAGAGTACACTTCTTTCTTTAATGCTATTACTAGTTTTGTTTCTTCAGCTAACTTATGAACACATTGAAATTCCTTTCAATTAAAGAAGAAATATTTTCCTGTTGTAATTAAGCCAAAGCTCAAGGGAAATCTTTAATTTGTACCTTCTCTTATTAGTGGAAAAGTCTGTTTTTGTTTGTACTGAATCAATTCAGTAATCCGTTTCTACAAAACTAAAACTCTAAAAGTACATATAAACTCAATTTCAACAAAAATAACAACCCTTAAGAGCATATAATTGTACAAATAAAAAGATCATATCGACAATTCTTTGGCCTGACGGTTGACACTTATCTCATTCATGAGGTTCGAGACTCATGTATATATGTTGTTGTGAGAATACAATTTCTCATAAATTTAGTAGTAGGTCTCTCCTGTGGTTTTGAATTCAATATTAAGCTGAAGATTATTAAAAGTTGGACGTTGCTTGACTCAACAGAAAATCCAAATTCCTCTCCTGCATCTAGTATCATTTAATAAAGGCAAATAAAGATTGCTCGCTTAAATTTAATTCCTTCTTATTAAAGGCTAGTTTTACAGAGTTATTGATTCACTTGGCACATTTCTAAGCATCTCTGTGATCTTCTCAACCCTTCAAGCTCCATTGAAACTTGTTTCATCGTCGGCCTTTTTTTGCTATTCAATCTCAAACATCTCATTGCAAGCTCTGCCACAGCTCCAATATCTTCTTCTCTTGCTTCTTTAGCTACTCTAGCATCTAAAATCTCAAGCAGTTGGTTCTCCTTTGCTAATGAAATGAAGCATGCAACTAAATTTCTTTCTTCTTCTACTCTAGCAAAACAGATTGGTTTCTTACCGGTTAGAAGCTCTAATAGAACAACCCCAAAGCTATACACATCGCTTTTGTCTGTGAATTGACTTGATTGAAAATACTCTGGATCCAAGTATCCGAAGGTTCCTTGAATTGTTGTTGTTAAATGAGTCTTATCGTTTGGTATAGACCTTGAAATACCAAAATCAGTAACTTTTGCGCTAAATTTATCGTCCAAGAGTATGTTGGAAGATTTGATGTCGCGATGAAAGATGGGGATAGAGGCTGAGGAATGCATATATGCTACTGCTCCTGCAACTTCACACGCAATCCTAACTCGATTCTCCCATGAAAGTGAAGACAATACTTGTTTTTGTTCTTGTTCTAGCTGTTGCTGATGCTCATGAATGTGGTGGGAAAGTGTTCCATTAGAGATGTACTCGTATATTATTACCGGTACTTCAGTCTCTAAACAACAACCCAGAAGCTTGACAATATGTCGATGATTGATCTGAGAGAGAATGACAACTTCATTAATGAATTGATGAATTTGAGTTTTATCAATCTCTTTTGACCTTTTGACAGCAACTATGCTACCATCAGGTAACATCCCTTTGTAGACAGTGCCAAATCCTCCTTGGCCAAGAAACCGGCTCTGGTTGTAATTGTCTGTTGCTCTTTGAAGCTCGTCTGCTGTAAATACTTTAGCTCTTTCGCTACTTCCACAGGATGATAGTTGTTGTTGCAGCAAGTAGCCTCCATTTTGCTTGAACAGCTTCTCTTTAACCATTCTGCTTCTTTTTCCCTTAAAAATCTGTACAAATAGCACCCCACAAACACCACACTCAAAAATCCCAAACCAATCCCCAAACCTGCAAACATATATAAATATATGTGAGTATTGATTTGGTCTAAAATCATGAACTTTATTAAAGTTTGAGAAATTTATTAAGTCATATAGTTTAATAGTATGATGCCATTACACTATTAAGCTATATGACTTAATAGCTTTTCCCCAAACTTGATCCTACATTGGAATATATACATACATACATAATCCAAAATGGTTTAATAGTTTAATAGAATTAGTTTTAATGTGGTTTAATAGGTTTAATAGCACGTCTACATTAATTTTATTAAACTACATAATTTAACAATGTGTTCGTACGAAAAAAGAAAAAATGAGGGAACCCATAAGAAAAAAGCTCTCCATATTTATAATATACATAAATATATATACGAGTCATTCTCTAATGAGAAGTATCCTCATTTTAACCCTCACTTTAACAAAGTGGGGATGTTCTCACTAGACAATTATTAATATAAATTTAGTACGTATGATGTTATGTATTTGTCCATTAATTGAATTTATCAGCAAGAGCTTTACCTAAGAGAGCAACCAATTTGACCGGAAAAGTTTTGCCATCAGGTTTGCAATGGAGACCCTCTAGCTTGCCATCTACAAGGAAACCATTCTTACAATGGCAAAAGAAATTCTTAGGATTTGTAGAGCAACTTCCGTTTTTGAGTGGAATCAAAAGAGGTGCAAAAGGGATAATTGAGTCAGCTTTTGACAGCATGTTTGCCTCCAAAATGCTCTGTTGTTCAACTCCAAATTTATATCCAATTGATGAAATAGTATCACCCTTTGCTGCCATATAAGCCAACAAATAGCTCACTCCCTTGTCTATCTGGTTTGCGGTCGGACAAGCACATCTCAGCGGGATCATCACCTGCGCACCAATAGTAATATTTGGTGCGTCGAAGTAGTTCTGTCCAAGGAGAGCCTGGCAAGTTGTCAAGCCCTGGTAAGTATAGCGTGCTAACTTATAATACGTGTCGTTGGCCTTGATGGTGTAAGGAGTGCTGTGTTGGTATATACTGGCAGCACAGGAACACGAAATAGGAACTATTACTAATTTGTCAGCGGGCAATTTCTCATCAGTAGATGAAATTTTATTGATCAAGGTTATGCTGGAGGCTTCTGAGCCTAAAAGATACGCAATACTGACGGGTGTGTCGTAAGGTGGCTGAGATCGGAAGGTTATGAAGGACTGGCATAACTTTTGAGGACCATTACAGAGATAGCCTTTTGATATAGCAGGGGTGTTGTTGCATTCTAGATTAACACTACCAAGGTAAGTTTGTTGGCAGTTTGATTGCTGCAAATCATGAAGAAAATTACACAGAATCATGAACCAGATTGAGAGGTAGGTACATAATGAATATGGTGGCTCCATGGATTAATTTTTGCAGCCTTTGATGGATTTGACTCTTCTTTCTTTTAACTTTTTATCGCAAGAGAACTGTTGTTAATCATGGAGCTAGATACACAGATGCATGTAATTAATTTGCTGAAATTTTATATACAGCAAAAGAAAGTCTTGCGGTTTGTTACATATCCCCATCAGATAACAAAAATGCAAAATTTGACTTGAATTTCCATATTTCCAGTCAAACCACAAGTTTGTCTTCGCATTTTGGTCTTATTAGAATCATTACATTCCCAGCTATATATGGCTCTTCAGCATTATCAATACGTGGCACCAATTTTTTTTTTTTTTAATGTCTCAAAATTAATTATGGCTATATTTTTCAAATTTTAGCTGTTGTAACCAAAACATGGGGAATATAACAAACACTTGAGATAAATAATTAACCAATTAACCAAACACATGGAAACCGGTGCGTGATTCAGTGCAAGTGGTCTTCTTGAATTTTTTTTTTCCCCATATCAAATATTCAAATGTAAATTGACGTACTTGGCTTAAACTTCTATCTTTGCAGTCAAACCTCAAGCTTTTTCTTCATTTTTAGTCTCATCATAGAATCGTTACGATCACGCATCTACGGTGTTTAGCCGCGAATCAAATGTCAGAGTCTTACTTCGAGTTCCCGTATTTATCTATTCTCTTAATTATTGAATAGTTGAGTATAGAAAGTTACTTTCATTTCGAAAAGTCGAAAATGTTTCTTAAATATTAATGTGAGTAAAAATATAGGTAGTACTCTATTAAATTTAAATAAAATTTAATATATATTAATTCTATTAATTATTTGATTATAAATATTATTAATAGTTTGATATAATGTCAGCAATAGTCTAATTGTAATAAGTTGATTGTAATATCAACATTAAAAAGTAATACTTTATAATGTTCTTTTAAAAAAAATTTTATGATATGTCTCAAGTTAATAGTGGGTTAAATTAATTTCTCAAATTTAAGATACATTATGAAAAAAGAAGGAATGAAAAACCAAATGTGCAACGTCGACAAATTTGTTTGCAACAATGTATTGATGGATTTGAAGCACTATAAGTGTTTTTGGCATATTGTATTGTATTATTTTGTATTATGTTGTATTATATTATTTTAATATAAGTGTATTGTATTATGTTGTATTATATTAACATTGTATTATAATAATACTATACAACATTTGGTGCTATATTGTATTATTAATTTTTTAGTTATACTATATTTGGTACTGCATTATAGTGTATTAATTTTTTGGGTAATTATCCACCGACGACTTATTTTTTCGTATTTTTTTAAAAATACATAATTTTTTAATGATTTTTTGCTTGTGTGATAAAAATGTATTATATCATTAATAATTTTATCAAAATTATTATTTAAAAAATATTTACTACATACTATTAATTTTTTTTCATAATTATAATTTTTTTACTGTTTTTATTTTCTCTAGCTTGTCGGGAACCTTCTTGATGGTAGCCCAGATTCTACCTATTCCTATTATTGAAGGATTAAGGAGTTCCGAAGTGACTACTTCATTGATAACAAATGTTTTGCTTTGGATTTCATCTACTTATCTTAAATAGTGCCATGGATCTTTCAAATTTCAATGCAAGAACCTAATTTTTTGGAATGGAAAGCAATTTTTTGTTGGTTGTTTGACTGATGTGATGCAGCCTTGATGCTTCTTGCAATTTTGTTAATGTTTGCCAATGAGCCTTTAGAAGTAGAGATATGCGGACTTGACTAAGATTTTGCTTGGAAATAGGAAGTTTTACTCGATCAAATTAAATAATAGGGTGCTCATTTCATTAAAAAAAAAAAAAAAGAGGTTACATTACCTCAATCTAAATAGGACCGTAAATGGAGGTTGTTTTGAAAAGTTTCTTAAATAACATGTGTTTTAAATAATAATTTTTAAAAGTTTCATAAAAGCCACAGCTCCCAAAAGTTAAGCCAAACAAACCCTTGGTCAATTTTACGTCTAAGACTAATTTCAAGGGATTTTCAATTCGTTTCTTATGACAAAGTTGAACTAATGCGATTGAGCAGTGGGAAAATTAGAATATAAAACGTAATCACTTTTCCAAGCAATTTTCTGAATTTAAAATAAAACATTGTCTCATAATGAGTTTGGTACTAAAAAAAACCTAAGGAATTAATAAAAATAACATTAATTAGTAGGAAAATGCTACTTCCCCCGAATCAAACCCTGAATTAAACCTTGACATCCTAAAAACAACCGTTTTAGCCAAAAAAATAAAAGGTTGCTTATAACAATGCTGATATTCACACAAAGAAGAGCACGAGTGCAAAGAGTACCTCACATACGCAAACAAACGCGCCCAAGTTCACGTGTTTGGCTCTTTCATTTCTTTCTCATTACACTGCTTTCCTTTCTCCCTCATGGCAACTCTTTCTCTCTCGTGCCACAATCTCCACCGCAACAGCCGCTTTCTCCCGTCTCCACGCAGCTGCCTCATTCCCAATAGTACAACAACAAGTCTCTTTGCTCTCATACCCTCACATACACGACTGTGTCATCCAATGAATTGATCTGTTAACATTAGTTGGGTTTTGAAGGTGGGTTATGAAGAAGTCATTCAAGGCGATCAAGCTTCACTCTAACTTCCAAAAGCTTGGATCTAGCAATAATGTTATCACTGAGTCTTTGTTGTTCTTGTTCTTGGCTTTTGTTCTTGACTTTGCCATCTATCTCTTCCATCAACTCTGCATACTCTTAAGCTTAGATCTTTATGTATATTGGTCAGATTGTTCTCGTTTGTTTATCAAATTTATTGCACACTATTGCCATAGAAAAAAAAATCAGAGTTTGTAACTTTGATTAAAATTCTCATCCTTATCAGTTAAAGTAAAGCATTTTTTTTTTTATAATTTTTGTAGTATTTAAAGCGACAATGTTGTTTAATTAATTATTTTTCTCCTTTTTCCCGTATTTTGTTTTAATTTGCTTATTTGTGTTGCAATTCTCATTCAATGAATTTATTACAGTCTATACCTAAATAAAGTGCCCAACTTTATTTATTAACTGCGAACTAAATTTATTTAATCATAAGATAACTTGTATTTATGTCTTATGTGAATCCACATGATGATCACATAAATACATATAATATGATTAAATGGACTTTAATACAAATATTAATGCAATTAAGATATTTGAATAAAATACCTTATTAATT
Source organism: Citrus glauca (assembly GCA_029633175.1). Classification (NCBI taxonomy): domain Eukaryota; kingdom Viridiplantae; phylum Streptophyta; class Magnoliopsida; order Sapindales; family Rutaceae; genus Citrus; species Citrus glauca. The sequence continues at coordinate 2,940,798 of JAQOOD010000006.1, forward strand.
TTATTAATAAGAAAAATATTTATTATAATTAAATAAACACATATGCTTTTTAAAGAGCATATTTTCATAACAGTTTGACCATTCTTTTTTCATTGTCCCAATTGCCGAAGGGGTTTGGTGGCGGAGATACGACAAAACTTTCAGTAAGAATTCACCTGGTCATGCTTGACTATCACAGTTACTTAATAGGCAAATCAAAACTATGTTGCCACATGGTTTGACCATTCTTTCTCAGCTAAAATACATTTATATGATTCATAGTTAATAAATGAGAATTTAATAATTAAATAACTCTTAATTATATATATAAAAAAGTGCATGTATGTGTGGAAAGATTTTTAGAAGTTGAGATATGATATCCCACTTTTGTTTTCTTAGGTTAGTTAATTACACTGCAATCCTTGTTTTGTCTTAAAATTTAAAAAACAAAATTAGATATTTCTAAGTTTTGATTAATTACTCCTACTTGTTGTAATTTTTTAAATTTAAATCAAATGGTCGAGTTATTTTTGTTATTATTATTATTAATTCTCACACACCCATCATCGAAGTTTTGAAAAGAAAAATTACTCTATACACTTAACCAAATGTCAAATATATCTTATTAAATCCAATTTTTTTAGTAAATAAATTAATTAAAATAATACATAAAAAATTGATTAAATTATTTATATGCTTACTTATTTCAGTTCCATATATCTAGCAATTAGCAACTGAATTCTATCATTGACTTAAAGTTATCGAACGTAAAATGTGAAAAGAGTTTAAGATTTTTGATACATAAATTCATAATATTATGGATCTTTTACACCTAGGTTTATTGACCTGGTTTATTTCACCATAAAATTATTTTTTCTTGCACTTGCATTAATATGTTCAAATTAAGATTTTTTCTTATTAATTATTTAATTTAATAGATAGAAAAATTATGTGTTAATTATAAATCATATTTTAATTTGTTGCCCACCATACCCCAAGATGGACATTGAACAGTCTCCAGTCAAATTTGCATGCTATATAAAATCAAATTTTCCTCCGTATTGGACTCTAAAAGTGCACAATGTTTATAAAATTTTAAAACTTTATTTCCTACAAATTAACTATTGTTATGGGTACCAAAACATATATGATTTTTATTTTTTACCACTATATGAGTTGGATTTTAATTTTTAAATTCTTTATATTATCTTATCGAAGAGTTTTTACCAACCAAACACTATCTACCACTAACATTATTCGCACATGTATACACACATGCCCGTGAACGTGCAAACACATTGCATTCTAAAATAAGAAAATGTTTTTTTTTTATCTTGAATAAGTTACATATGAAATCTAATAAGAATATGAATTTATAGTTCAACCAAACATCTATCAAGTATATATGGGAAATGTAGACATATCAAGAGATGAAATCTCTCCATACACAAGGATATATTTTCCTCTACCTACAAATATAAGAGAGGAACAACTTAAGTTCACAAATGGCGACTCAAACCAAAACTTTCACCTAAACATTGGTTAACACTTTGGCCAAAGGCTCGTGCCAATTATAAGAAAATTATTAATAATTAATTAAGTATTTTTAATTTGGATATAATATGTGCATTGATTACGTTATGGCCTAACCTAGAGTTGGTAAGATATTGTCTCCGCTTTGAACCTTAACAAAGTCTGCACGGTTTTATTTTCGAGGTGGTATCTTTCTTGTACTTTGCAGATGTGAAATTCGCCTAAAGTGTTACAGATCATGTGAAATTTTGATTTAAATATTTAATTAAGGGTCCAGCTATATTACCACAAGGGTAATAAACCCCATTTTTCTGTGTTTTCCTATTCTATCATCAAGATGCAGCACAAAAATAATTCAATTGCTAAGATGTTCTATTGAGTTATTAACATTATAGCCCTGATATTTGCTACAAAATTAGAAAAGCGAAAAATTTTAAGATTTTGACACATATATCCATAATATTATAGATTTTTTTCACTTAGGTCTGTTAACCTAGTTAATTTTACCGTTAAAATGACTTATTTTTACTTGTACATTAATATATTCAAATTAAGACTCTTTCTTATTAATTAATTAATTAATTTAATATATAGTAAAACTATATATTAATTATAAATCATAATTTATGATCAATGTGAATATGAATTTAATTTGATGTTCTATAATTTGTAATTACTTTTTTAGTTTCTCAATACTTATTCAATATATAGTCAATAATTGAATATATAATAAAAATATATTAATTTACCTATGTATTTATAATGTATTTTTTCAAAGAAGGTATCAAAAAGCGGGGCAAAAAAAAAAGCCTACAACTTGCTATTCATTTATTGTTACAACTAGGAGTTTGATGAACAAGTCTAGAGTTTTTAATAAAAATTTTTAATCGATATGAATTGTATTTATAAGTTTTTGTAATTATAATTTAAATAATTATGGATATGAAACCTTTCATGGGGTTACGTAGATTTGAAACATTAATAAACCAACTTGCATACCATTTTTAAATAACTATATAACACATTACTACCATTACCATACATTTGGATATGAATCTCTATATTCCATTTTTTTCCTTTCATATTTTAATTTTTAATTTTTTACCATTAAGTTAGAGATAACGATACAAATATTGATAAATACAGTTCATTATATCTGTCAAGATCTGAAACCAATCTAATGTCGAACTCTAACCACTTGAAGCCAGCCTAATCATCAAAACCTAAGTCACTATATTAAAATTTACTTGACTCGATGTATCAAAGTTGAACTACAGTGCACAAATATAAAATTGAAGAAAAAATTAAATAAAAAACTTTCACATTAATGAAAAGTCTTGAATCCTCAATGCAAGAGCTCGAAATCAAAGAAAAAAATAAATAAATAAACATCCACACTAACGGAAAGACTTGGACCCTCGATCTAAAAAATTAAAAAAAAAACTAATAAGAAATTACCAATTCAGAAAACATAACCAATAAATTAGCACAAAGTGAGGATAAAAATGAAAATGGTGGTCTACTTCCATTAGATAAAAATAAATAATGAAAAATTTGCTCAATAAATTTGATTCAAAATGGTAGATCGATCTTGCCATATTGAGGTCCCAATGTCTGCTACTTTGCTTTATAATTGCGCTACAATCAAACTCTCTTCTTCACTAATCAACATAAATTACCATAAACGAATAAAAGAAACTAGTGTTATTTATTTATTTCTGTATCCGTAGGACAAATTTTCATATATTAAGAGATAATTTTTTTTACTTTTGAATTTTTGTTACATGAATTAAATCTCAGGCAAATACACAACAAATCAATTATTATATTTGGAATGAATTTAAATGAAATTTTTGAATCAACAAAAAGCTAATCTGAAAAAAGATTTCAATTTGGATTGTATAAATCAAATCTGTCTTTCTTGATTTGTTTTAAGTAAATTTATTTATGTATACCTGTTAAAGAGAAGAAACTTGTTTGGTTAGTTAGAAAATGATTGAGAAAATGTTTAATGCGATTATGATTATGATAAGTTGATTTACAATATTTATGCAAGGTTGTATAAGATATTCTACACACTACATGCAAACAATGTGTTTGTTTGAGGTAACGGTATAACGTATTCAACTAGCTCAGCTGCCATGTTAGCATCAGTAACAAACTTACTTAACTAAGACTAACAACTTTGCCTAACTAAAACTAAACTTGACTAATCAATTCAATTTATCTTAATATAGATAATTGAATTGATCATATGCTAAAGGTTTTGTAAGAATATCTGCAACTTGTTCATAGCTAGGAACATGATTGACTTGAAGTTCCTTTTTAGCTATATGTTCTCTACTGAAATGAAGATTAAGTTCAATATGTTTAGCCTTAGAGTGATAATTTGGATTACTAGCCAAGGCTTCAACACTTTTGTTATCACACTGAAGAACCAAAATTTGCTACAATGACACATTTAATTTTTTAAGCAAATATATAATCTATAGTACCCTTGCAATAGTTAAAGCTAAAGCTCTATACTCAGATTTAGTAGTGTTTTTGGATACTATGTGTTGTTTCTTTGATGACCATGATATTACATTATTTCCCAAGTAAGCACAATAACCTCCTACTGATCTTCTATCATCTAAATCCAAACCCCAATCAACATATAAAAAGGTTGTGAGATTGAGAGAACCAGAAGTGTAAACTATAGGCCATAGTTTATTATACTCTACAAGTATCTCAACACTCTTTTACAAGCTTGCTAGTGAAAATCTGATGGAAAGGCAAGAAATTGACTGGGCTTGTTCACTATAAATGCAATCGCAGGCCTAGTTAAAGTAACATATTGTAAAGAACCAACCAAGCTTCTGTATAGTGAGGGATTTTCAAAAAACAGCTCCTCTGTCCTTGACTATCTTCTGTATTGAGCTTATAGGAGTTTGACACCCTTTGCAATCTAACATTTGAGCTTTATTCAGTAGATCTCTTATATAAAATATACTTAGTCTGTGAGAGATGAAACCCTTTAACAAATGGAGTAACTTCAAGACCAAGAAAGTAATTAAACTCTGCAAGGTCCTTTAAAGGAAATTATATGCCCAATTGATTTATAACTCCTTCTACAAACTCAGAGTTAGTGCCAGTTATCAAAATATCATCCACATAGATAAGTACTACAACAATATCATTTCCCATATGATGAATAAATAATGAAGTGTCTAGTTTAGAAGCAATAAATCCCCACTACAATAAAGAAGATTTCAACCTATTATACTAGGCCGTTGGTGCTTGTTTGAGTTTATAAAGTGCTTTGGTAAGTTCACATACATGTAATGAAAATTGAGGATAAACAAAGCCCTTAAGTTGATGCATGAAGACATCTTCAATAAGTATGCCATGAAGAAATGCATTATTAACATCTAATTGCCTCATTGTCTAGTGATGCATAACAACAAGGCTAAGGATAACTCTAATTGTACATGGCTTAACAACTAGACTAAAGGTTTCAAAGAAGTCCACACCTTGTGTTTGATAGAATCCATTTACAACCAATCTTGCCTTATACTTGGATATGCTGCCATCTGGATTATATTTAACTCTGAATACCCATTTATTGCTAACAATCTTCCCAACTGCCTCTTTACCCAATTTTTATTTTTGTGCAAAGCTTCGTATTCATCTCATAGCTAGTCCCCATTTGGAATCTGCTAAAGCTGCTTTTACAGATTATATTTCAAGTTCTTGAACTGTTGCTAGGTACGTTTTGGGTTTAAAAACTCCATCTTTTGATCTAGTTACCATGGGATGAGTATTTTGAATAATTGGTGCTAGTAGTGACTGTGTCTAAAGTGATTGAGTAAAATGATTAATGGAGAATAACTGTGAGGATGAACTTTATGGTGAGGTATTTGGAGAATGATGTATAAATGATGTTTAATAATGACCAAAATTAAGAGCTGCACCTGGAGCTGAAGGACTGAGAAAAGCTTGTGTATTGCTTGTGTCTTCAATGATTATTGTGAGGGGAATGTTTGAAGAAAAAAATAAACGTTATTGGATATCTTGATTTAGATCAGAAGAAGGAAAAATATATGAATATGGAAACTCATATTTATTAAATTTTACATGTCTAGCAACATAAATCTTGCCAGTTGAGTCAAGACACTTATCCCTTGTGCATAAGGCTATAACCAATCATAAGACATTTTTGTGTATGGAAGTCAAATTTGTGCTTACTATAAAGTCTGAGAAAAAGGAAACATGAGCAACCAAATGTTCTAAGAAAATCATAGTTAGGCTCTCTACCATAGAGCTTGGTAAAGGGTGATATGTTGTTTAGAATAAGAGTTGGCATTCGGTTGATAAGAAATGAAGTTATATGAAATGATCCCCACAAAAAAGATAAGGGCATTTTGACTTGAACAAGTAGAGTTAACCATGTTTCCACAATATGTTTGTACTTCCTCTCTACCACAACATTTTGATGATGTGTGTAAGGACAACTATGCCTAAAATCTATCCTTTCTTGTTTAAGAAACTATTCAAAACTCTTGTATTCACCTCTTTAATCTGATTGTAAAACTTTTACAGAACAATCAATCAGTTTTTCAACTAAGTTTTTAAAGAATTTAAAGGTGTCTAGGGCTTATGATTTGAGAGTTAAAGAGAATATCCAATAATACGTACTATAGTTATCTACAAAGCTTATGTAGTATTTATAACCATGTAAGGAAGGTAAGGGTACTGGACCCCAAAGATCAGTATGGATAAGTTTTAAGGGAGCCTTGGTTTGATCATTGTTGAATAAGAAGGAAGTTGATGTATTTTTCCATATTGGCAAGCATCACAAAAATCAAGTACAATAGTAGGATAATTGAGTGATAGTGAAGACAAAATGCATTTCAGCACATGTTTGCTAAAATGACCAAAACACTGATAAAACAAATTTGTAGATTTTATTGATCTAACAATGTTGGTATGACACTGAGAGTTTTCAGTTAGAATACATGTTTTATTTATAGTTGTATCAAAATGATTACAAACTGAATTGTTGAAAATAGAGAACAAAGAATTAGGGACATAGGTCAGATTATAAGAGTGAGGAATAAAGTCATTTTTTTATAGTAGTTGATACAATCCTTCTCTAGCAATCCCTTGAGCTAAATGCACTTCCTTATTTTTGTCCTTAATAAAAACACATATTGGCAACAAATTAATGATTAAATTGTTATCTTCAAGTAATTTGGAAATACTGATGAGATTTTTGGTGAGTTGAGGTACATATAAGATGTCATGTAAATGTAAAGTTGAGTCACATGATGTAGGTAGGCAAGTATATCCAATATGTGAAATGTATAATCATTGACCATTCCTAAAATACAGTATTAGATTACCTCAATATTCTTTCCCAAGGTTCAGATTCTGAAAATTATTGGTGAGATAATGTATTGCTCCACCGTCAATATACCAACATTGATCAATCATTTCTCCTTCAGATGTTGTCAGAAAAATAGCTCTTAGTGCAAAGTTTGGATATGAAGCTTTTGGTGCTAAGAATTGAGCTGGATTATAGCCTGGATTATAGAAAGAAATAAAATCTTTATTGAACCTATTTATACTCTCAATTGCAGTGTGTTTTGGTTTAAAGCAGATTTGGCAGAACACAACAGTCGTATTGTTTGGATCAAAGACATTTTTGCCATTATTAAAACCACTAATCCTAGCAAAGTTACCATTACCAGCAATATAACCTTCATTTCCAGTAGCACAACCTTATCTCCCTTGATAATTTCCGAGTTGCATACCATTCCAGTTACCTCTCCCTTGGCCTTGTGCATAACATCTACCATACCCACCTTTGCCTTTAGTGTTATGACCAACATTTTTATTCCAATTATTATTGAATTGATTTCTAGTTTTATTATTAGGTCCAGTCTGAGCAACACTGGTAATATAGTTCAATTTTGCCTCTTTGCTAAAACTTAACTAATTTGCTTCCAGCCTAGCTTAATGAGTTAAAAGCATGGAATATGCTTCATTAATGGTCATTTTAGCAAGATTTGCTTAATGTACACAACTAAAAGGTGATAAGGTTGACCTAATCCAGAGATCAGATGACTAATGAAATCCAGAGAGCTGATTGGATTTCTAGCAACCAACTCATCGAAAATTGGTTTCAATTTTCCAAAGAAATTAGTCATGGACATGGATCATTGTTTAAGGTTATTAAGCATCATTTTTAGATAAACTTTCTTAGCAAAAGTTTCAGATTCAAACTATTGTTCGAGACTCATCCAAAGATCAAGAGAGGTTTCAAGTTTACCATAAGGCTCAGAATCTCAAGATTAATAGGTGACATTAACCAACTCTGCAACATTTGATCATTCCTTTTCCAAGTTGTGAAGGCTGGATTGATTTGAGTTTCTCAACCGTTGAGTATTTAGAATCATTAGGAAGAAATTGATCTGGACAACATTTTGAGTTGTCAAGAAGATCTTCAAGGCCATTAGCACGAATTGAATAAAAAATTTGAGATTTCCAGATTCTGTAATTAGATCGATCTAGCTTAATTGGTAATGTGAAGGTAAATGAAAAAACAGAGGTCACAGTGTTTTGACTAGAATGTGTAGAAGCCATTTCAACTTATTGAGAAAGCTCTAATGCCATGCTAAAGAGAAAAAAAACTTGTTTGGTTACTGAGAAAATGATTGAGAAAATAAAGAGACAATGTTGAATTCAATTATGACTATGATAAGTTGATTTACAAGTATTTATACAAGGCTATATCTAATATTCTACACACTACATGCATCCAATGTGTTTGTTTGAGTTAACGATATAACAGATTCAGCCAGCTCAGCTACCATGTTAGCATCAGTAACAAACTTACTTAACTAACTAAGACTAACAACTTTGCTTAACTAAAACTAATCGTGACTAATCAATTCAATTTATCTTAACAATACCGTATATCTTTTCTCTAACATGAATGACTTGAAGACATCATTTTGCATACTACGAGGATGAAATATGTATTATTTTGCATATACGATGCGTTAAATTTTTGCAAGCTTGCTAATTACTAATTGTAATAAGTTATGGCCTATCGAACTTTTATTGTTACCCTTTGTATTTGATTTGTTATAAAGGCGTTCAATTTGAAGTACAACCATCCAAATTTCTCTTCTTGTCTAAAACATGGCTCTATAGTATTTGGCTATAAAGTATCCCGTGATATATCAATGATAGCTCCCAAAAGTTAAGCCACACAAACCCTTGGTCAATATCACGACTAAGATTAATTTTTCAAGGGATTTTCAATTCGTTTTCTTATGACAAAGTTTAACTAATGTGATTAAGCACGTGGGACAATTAGAAGTATTCTAAATTCCAACTCGTAGATAGAGTATAAAGCATGTCACTTTTCCAAGCATTTTTTTGGTTTTAAAATAAAACATTGTTGCCTTTGTGACTCTGGCTGGCTAGCTGAAGGATGGATATATTTATAGTGTTGTACGTATGCATAGGCTAATGTTTTAGCCTGTGAGATGGGAGGCTTTGAGTTGAAAATTGCAGGAAATTAAATAAAACTTCCATTAATTAGAAGCAACACTTGCAGGGACTCCCAATGATACTCTGACGAGTCGAGGAGGAGACTGTCAGACTGTGAGTGGTCTTAGGTCGTTTGGACACGTAGACCGTGTTCGCAATTTATCTCTTTATATTCGAGAAATGCTAAACGTAGAGAACGGCGAGAGAATGCCGAGAGAAATGGTAGTATAAGCTGTCGTTTCGAGTGCTCTCTCGCCATTCTCCACATGACCCGCACTTTTTTTTTCTTTTCACTTTGGCCTCACGTAAACTCCACTCCACTTCTCCTTTTGCTCTCTCCCCACGTGAACTCCACTTTTCCTTTTACTCATCCTTTTCCCCTCATAAACTGTTTTGTTCATTGCTTAAGCAGCAGAAGCAGTTCATCACAAGAGAAAGGAAACGACATCAGTAGGAGTGGTTCATCACAAGCCATTACTTCAGCTCAACTCGAGGTCGAGTTTCCTCTCACCCCTCTTGCTACGTTTTTCCTCTCACTCCAGCAGCAGCAACTACGTCTCCATCTTCCCTCTCGCTCCAGCTGTAGCTTCGTCTATCTCCCCTCTCACTCCTACACCTCTCGCTCACTACTCCTCTTCCTCGCTCGCTACTACTCCAGATCCACTCGATGGTCGCTGCTCTCGGTGGTCGGTGGTCGCTGCTCGGTGGTGCTGCTTGCTGGTCCTCGTCTCCCTCATCTCTCTTCATCTCACTCTTTCCGTTTGGTTTGTAATAATTTTTTGATAATTAATTTTTTATAATTGTTGGTAATTTTATTTGGCAATTATTTTGTTCAGTGATTATTTTGCTGGGAATTATTTTGGTAATTGTATTGTTGATAATTATTTTAATAATTAATTTATGATAATTGTTGGTAATCTTGTTTGGTAATTATTTTGTTGAGTGATTATTTTGTTGGGAATTATTTTGGTAATTGCATTGGTGATAATTATTTTTTGATAATTATTTTTGGATAATTGTTGGTAATTTTATAAGTAATTATTTTGTTGGGAATTATTTTGGTAATTGTATTGTTGGTAATTATTTTTTGATAATTATTGGTAATTTTGTAAGTAATTATTTGGTAAAAATTATAGGTGAAAATTAGCAGATTAAGTTTGAAAATAATTTTGCTGGTAGTAATTTGTTGCTTTTTGTGGCAGTTAAAGTAGTGTAATATTGACAATGTCATCTAACACAAATGAAAGTTGAAATTCACTGTAAATATATAATGAATGTGGTGGCCAAATAGAGCTATCAACTTCTCGAGGCCACAGCAGAATCAATCAACTAGAATGGGCAAATCCTCCCCAAGGGTATTATAAAATCAACGTTGATGCTGCAATCAATGTTTCTAACTAAAAGGCAGGGTTGGGGGTAGTAATTAGAAACTCTATGGGTAAGGTTGTTGCTGCAGCTGATTGTGGTTTGTCGAACATAAATTGCAGATGATTTGTTATTGTTTTAAGACAAGATTAAAAAGAACGTATTTGGTCAAAAAAAGATAAAAGAAATTCAAGAAATGGTTTGTCGAACATAAATAATGAAGATAATTTTCATTGTTTTATTTGTTTTGTTTTCATAGAAGCTTATAAAACAATTGAGTTGAAGTGGAGTTCACGTGGGGAGAGAGCAAAAGGAGAAGTGGAGTGGAGTTTACGTGGGGCCAAAGTGAAAAAAAAAAGTGTGGGTCATGTGGAGAATGGCGAGAGAGCACTCGAAACGACAGCTTGTGCTACTGTTTCGCTCAGCATTTTCTCGTCGTTCTCTACGTTTAGCATTTCTCTATTCAGATTCTGGGGTGGAAGATTTTTTATAATCATTTATTTATTACAGTCTCACCCTCTTTCCTTTCAATTTTGAAAACACCATTAAAACACTCAAATATTACAATCCTACCATATATAAAGAGTAATGATACAGCCACAAACTCTTGTACAAACTTATTTTGTACAAACTGATGTGGCATTAATTCATTAGTTGAATTAAATATCACTTGGCCCACATGATTTGTTTTTATTAATTTATATTTTCTTTCAACCAATTTTTTGTCCCATTTTCAAGAGTTTGTGGCTGTATCATTACTCATATATAAAATGGGACAAAAAATCATTTTCCAAAGTTTATCAAACCCTTGAATCCCAAAGAATCATATTCCAAATTTAATAAAATGTTTTAATTTACATCATTAAAAATAATAATAATTATTATTATTTTATATAATTAAAATTAATAAATAAAATAACTAGGTTATTGTACAAATATATTTTCTTATTCATTTTTTAATTAAAAGCTATATATTATTTGCTCAAGGGCAAAACTATAATTTGTAATAATTTACTCTTAATTTAAAAAAATAAATACATAATTGAGATTCTAACTGGCAATTTATACTCTTATATAATTATAAGTAAACATTCTACTTTCACTCTCATCTACACTCTCAATTTCAAGATTTTAACTTCTCAAAATTTTCACTTTAATCCAAAAAGTAAACATTGAGGTTGGTAAAATATAGATTAGAGATGGATTTTTCCAAGTCTAGGCCCAAGCCCATATTATTGATAAGAAAACATACGGCCTTCAAAAGTCAGTTTGAACAGGCTTGGGCAGGGCTTGAGCTTTTGCATTAAATATAAAATAATTTTTAATAAAATAAAAAATTATTTAAATTAAATATAATTATCCAATGCATAATAAGATAGTAGTCTAATACATAAAATACTAGTACCATAATATAATAAATCATAAATACTATTATAAAAAAATATTAATTTAATATTTTAAGTTTTTTTCTTATTTATTTAAATTTAATTTAAGTTTTATTTATAAATAAAAAATCTAGGGTCAAGCTTGGACTTTTTTCCTAGGCCCTTTTTTTAGGCTCAATCTATACAAGCTTTAAATTTTTTGGCTCACGTCCCGATACAACCCGGCTTGAACTTTTTTGCCAATCAAAGTAAACACTACAATAATGTTTCTTTATTGAGAGTTTTCCTCCTCATGCAAGGGCATTTAGGTACTTTCTCATTCGAAGTTTGAGTTATTAGGATTTTTTTACACTTTCTTTGGTTTGATACGGGAAGGTGATGCTTTAAAGGATGCTATGGGGTCACATGCCATTGCCATATTATTTTAGACAGATTTTGGGTGTAGGAAAAAGTAAACCTATCTAAAATAATGAATTTGTATTTTTAGGGGAAATGAGGTACCTCGTTGGTTTGTTATGTGCGGTGTTTCTGAATTCAGAGGAGGTAAGAAGGGAAGAAGGGAAGAGAGAACTGGTAACCATAGTGAAAGGTTTGAACCAAGAAATGTGTCCTTTGAAATGGGCTTCACGCCGCAAAATAGTGACATAGAGGTTAGAGGTGAAGTCGGGGTACTCCGGCGTTCACACTCCGATACTCAAGTTAGCAACTCAAACTTTTTTATGGCAAAAAGAGCTTACCAGTCCTCTGTAAATCAAGGTTTAAGGTTGAAAAAATTTTATTTTGTGGAGTGTGAATGTTCATGGGTGAATGAATAATATGTTGGAGAATAAAACCTTAACATCTTTATACATGTGGTACTTCAGCTGCCACGTGACATATCTTTTATGGCTATTGGCTATCCCTTTTTAGGTCTTTCACGTCTTTTTACTTTTTTATGATTTTTGGGCCATTATGTGCGTGCTTGGGAATCAAGAAGGCATTCGCGGCATATCTTATCCTTTGGAAACATGGCATGCGCTAGATAGTGGTTCAAGATACCTCTGCAGTGGCTATTGGGTAAGACGGCTGAGAACCACTTTCCTTGGGACAACGTCCTTCACTTTTGGTAAAGGTAGCAGGTGGTTGTCGCCACTTTTTCAGTACGAAGTTTTGATATATAATTTTGACAAAATTAAATATTATCCTTCAAAAGGTGAAGACATTTCTCATGGCGGATGCTTTTTAAAGGATTTTCCTGAATATGATCTGTTGGATACCTCAAGTTATAGGGGGTACCTCGAGGTATGTGGGATACCTTGAGTTACTCTGGAGTTATGTGAGGTACCTCAAATTATACTAGAGTTACATAGGGTACCTCGAATTATACTAGAGTTATATGGGATACCTCGAGTTACTTTCAAGTTATGCTAGGTACCTCGAATTATGCGGGGTACCTCAACTTATACTGAAGTTATGTGGGATACCTTAAGTTCCTCTCGAGTAATAGAGGGTACCTCAAATTATACCGGAGTTATAAGGGGTACCTCGAATTATGCCGAAGTTATTTCGCTCATCAACACGTGGCGTTCTACTACATTTTCCTTTTTCTCCCCAAACACATACTTTTTACTAAATCATACTAGGAGTTTTCAAACAATATTCTGTCCAATACAACTAAAAAATTTCAACAATATTCTGTCCAATACAACTAAAAAATTTCAATAACAAATGAAAATATAAATAATTCAATACATTTTTGCGGAAATAATATTTAACAGGAACTTATTTTAAAAAGTGAGCCTATATGCACTCTAATTATTATTTGAACACTCATTTACTACACCTATATTTAAAATCCGTAAATTCTTATCTCCTTTCTTTACCAGGCTTCTACAATGGTGGAGCGAAGTTGTCAAATTTGAAATCCGAAAAAAAATTTCTGGGCAGATAATTTGAGTAACTAATAATTTTCTCAAATCATTTTGTTATCGCGGCAGAAGCAAATAATTTATCTTTGCTTAGCTTTGAATCCATCCCAATGCCATGATTTTTATGATTATTGCTCCTAAGCAATCTGATCACAAACACTTTCAAACTCACAAATTCCTCATCAGTCATCAACTTTGTTAGTATCCAAATATTTTTAAAAACATAAAAATGCATTTATGGATTGCTAAAGCTTGTTATTGAGTGTCAATGATTAGTAGAGGACATGTTGGTTACGAGGATGAGGTAAAATTGTCTCTTGTTATGTTTATGTTTTTCTCTTTGTATTTAAGAACTAGGTAGAACTATTTGAATGCAATAATTTTCTTTAAACATCCACTTTTTAAATTAAAAAACAATATTAAATTATAGCTTATTATTGTAATGGGTGGAGCTATTTGAAACCACTAATTTATTTTTTATAGTTTTTTTATTAAGAATTTTATTATATAAATAATTTTTAAAAATTATTTAATTAACCCTTTCTTCTCTTTCTCTTCTTAATTTCATAAATTCTCATCAATTCATTCGGATATATTATTTTAGGTATAAATAATTGATATCACTACTAAGAGGAATAAAACCCATCATTTAAAGTTAAACATCAACAAAATTTTATAACCCATGAAAGTTAATGAATATAGAAATTAATTTTTACCTAATACAAAAGCTATTGAAAATCAAGAAAAAAATTATTATATATAAAAAGCATGAAATAGAAATTATGATATACTAAGAAAGTAAAAAAAACAAATTCAAAAGAAAGTGCCGTTGAGTGTTTAGTTTATTGAATATGAGAGTATAGAAAGAGAATACACAATTATAAGGTAGAGAGAGAAAGAGATTAGTACAAGGTAATTTTGGAATTTTTAAGTTTTAATAATAAATATATAATTTTAAAATGGATGTAAAGAGAAATTTGGTGGATTTAAATAGCTCCACTCTATTTTAATTCACTAATTCTCAAAAATTATAAAATTACCCCTGATTACCTATTTTATCTCTCTACTATAATAATGTCAAAACCTAAATTACATTCTCTTTTTCAATTTTTCTTTTTTTTGTTAAATCAACTTTATTTTTTTTTAATTTTCATTATTATATTATCAGTTCTTACCTTTTATTATCATTCAAAGTTTGTGCTTCTTAGATTTAACAAGAAAATTTCTAGTACAAGATGAGTATTGTTCCTTTCGATTTGTTGTAAATTAATTACAATACTTCTAAGCTTGTTAATTTTTAAACAATTGCATTTGTCAAATGCAATATTTTCTTCGTATATCACAATAAATTTTTTATAAGAGAAGGGGATGAAGGGAGAGAAAATAATGTTAAATAAGCAGTTGATCATATTATATTTTTATAATAAAAATTTCAATTAAAAAAAGAGTGCAGTAAGAAATTTTGAGTGAGTATAAGTCCAACCTTAAGTCGTGGATCTAATACGTCTATATCAATAATTCGATTTAAGGACATATATGTTATGAAATTTTTATTTAAATTTAAAGTATCAAAGTAAATTTTGGAATACATATAACTTCATTCTTTGAAATTTTTTTGAAAAAGATACAAAATTAAATCCAATAATTTAACTTGAACCGGCAAGACTCGGTTAGCATTTACCGTTCGAATTCCTTCGCCTGTCTTCAGCTGTTGTTTGGTTTGACCATTATTCCTTCATCCTCCCAACTACCCTTAAGGGGTTTGGTGGCCGAGATATGACAAAACGTTCAGCTGAATGTGACATTTAATTAAGGGAAATTTACAATATTAGCCAAAAAATTTAGGCTTTTTTCAAATTTAACCCTTCGAAGTTTTTTCTTTCAACATTAGCCATACATCTAATTTATGGACGAAAATACCCTCCCCATTTTCACGTTTCCCTCTCCTAATTGTTTCTCTCTCTCACCAAAGTTTCAATCACCGGAAGTTGTATAGATCTTCGGCGGCGGCGTAGATCGGCAGCGGCGTAGATCGGCAGCGGCGTAGATCGGCAGCGGAGGAACTTGGCAACGGTGGAAAGAAGCTAAATCACCTTCAAAACTTTGGAGAAATCAAAAATCAAAGGAAAAAATTGAAAAACCTAGGTGAGTTGTTATTATCGTTGTTGTTTCTGTTTGGCTTGTTGTTGTTGTTGTTGTTGTTGTTGGTAGTGTTTAATGGGGGTGGTGGGTGAGATTCATGTGGGAAAGGAATCGTAAGAGAAAGAGAACAGAGTATCGCGCGCGACAGGGAAGGCCTGTCGCGCGCTCCTGTCGCACGAAGCCCGTGCGACAGGCGCGCGCCCGTCGCACGAAGCCCGTGCGACAGGCGCGCGCCCGTCGCACTGGTTTCGTGCGACAGGCGCGCGCCCGTCGCACAGGCTTCGTGCGACAGGAGCGCGCCTGTCGCACAGGCTTCGTGCGACAGGCGCGCGCCTGTCGCCCCAAAAGAGTGCGACAGGCGCGCGCCTGTCGCCCGAAGCTTCGGGCGACAGGCACGCCCGTCGCATCAGTTTTTTTTTAAGAGTTAAATTTTTTTTACAATGTAATAATTTTATAAATATTACAGATTCATGGCGAAATCAGAATCACTGGATATTGAAGTAGGCAAGATGTATATTCCTTATGCCGATCACTTTCCTGGTCGAATTACGAACATGTGTAAGTTATCTTCGGTCGTGAAAGTGATCCAGGAAAAATTAACAAAACGGCAGTTGAATATGTTCAAAAAGGATATATTTGGGCATTTCTTGGAATGTCGAAGTTTTCCTTTTAGTGGGGTAATATTGCACAATCTTTTATTGAGGCAAGTGGCCCCTGAAGAAGATAGCCCTGAGGATCAGCTATGGTTCGAAATTGGTGGGCATTTGATTCGCTTATCAATTGTCGAATGGTGCTTGGTTACTGGACTTTCATTTGACAATCCGAGCAAAGAAAAAGATGGTAAAGTGGAGCAGCAGAGGCTACGGAATAAGTATTTTGGCGGTTTGCATCGTAAGATGTGTGTGAAAGAATTCGATGCAGAATTTTCCTCGTTGAAATTCGAGGAAATGGATGATATGGACGCATTAAAAATTGCACTGTTTTATTTTGCGGACAAAGTACTGAATGGAAAAAAAAGTCACGCTCAAATCAATTGGTT
Source organism: Citrus glauca (assembly GCA_029633175.1). Classification (NCBI taxonomy): domain Eukaryota; kingdom Viridiplantae; phylum Streptophyta; class Magnoliopsida; order Sapindales; family Rutaceae; genus Citrus; species Citrus glauca. Next base: position 2,957,690 of record JAQOOD010000006.1, read on the forward strand.
TATGCTTGACGACGTTGATGATATACAATTCTTCCGAAGTCGTCCATGGGGTCTATTGTCCTAGAAAGTCATTCACGACAGTCTTGACGATGCATTGGCTGACAAAGAAGAGAAATTTAAGAGGACTCGGTTGCAAAATCCAGATCATAAGATCGAAAAATACAATCTTTACGGCTTTACGTACGGGGTTCAGGTGTGTTTTTTTATATTAATAAGTTTTATAGTATTAAATATGTAATAGTTGTTTTATTTGAATTTTCACTTGCGTTGTTGTAGGCATGGATTTACGAAGCAATCGGAGGTATGCCATCAACATGGGTTGTCAAAACGAACAACAAACTTCCTCGCATATTGCAATGGAAGCCCATGGCGTCCTCGAACATCAACTTTGCGGAGGTTTATGCGTTCTTTAACGACGAATCTCGTCTTGTAAGTAATATGTATTAGTTATTTTTTTAACATAACAAAATTTAAGTTATGTATATTTACTTCATTTTTTAATTGAATTTATGGCAGGGGGACGTTCTCCAAACTCTTGAGCCAACTTCAAAGGAGAGTAGGAAAAATTATTGGCTCTCATTGAAGGGTTACGTGCCAAGCATGCCAGTGTGGGTTCATACGGTTGGTATATTTTAAGTACAATCAAATTTTTAATCGATATTTTCAACATATCATTCATTAATTTAAATGATACTTTATACAGTACCAACGCTCAATCAACGCGATGCCGTTGGATACAAGGCAATCAGACGAGCATGACCATCATGACGACATACCAAACCCAGTACCAGAGCAGCGTCATGACACTTCTGAGGATGAGGTTGAGGTGCCTGCTGATGACCACCAGGAGCAAACAGACAACTCTGATGACGCACGTGAGGTATTTTTTGTAAATAATATACGATATTTTTCCTTTATAATTCATTATTGTTTTACTGTTATTCTAAAGTTTTTATTTCTTTTGTAACAGTCAAGGACAAAACAGTTTAATGATTACGTCCGACGACGGTTGGATAAGCTTGATCGTAACGTGGAGAAGCTTGATCGTAACATGAATGAAATAAAGTCAGATTTAAAAGATTTTACAAAAACTGTTGTTGGCTTTATCGACACATTCTCCAAACGTCGAAATAATGATTCTCCCACTGCACGCTCATATGCGGTGAGTAATTTTAAATTTAATAATTATGTTCTTTAACTTTTTTTTATAGTTTAATATTTTCTTCTTTGCGAATGGACAGGCCCCGGATGATTGTGGAGTGTATACTGACGTGGGCAATCAAAATTTGTCTACGCCCACGTCATTGTATAGTTTCTACGGAGATGTTAGTGGGGAGAGCGTGCAGGTGTTCACTGAGTTGCCCCCGCGCGTTAGTAAGTTCGGCCGCGCTTACATACCGTCGTATGTTTATAACAGTCCGTTCGTGATTCCTCCAACCAGGAGAGGACAGAACGTGCGGCCTTTACCTCGACCCCAAATCATGGAGCATGCGATTGACATGAGTACGAATGTGGATGTAAATCCACTGCGGGGACTGGACGACGCTAGTATGTTTGCTGAGTTTGATCGATGGTTCGCTGGTGATATCACAATGGATTGGAGAGTACAGCACTCGCGGTCATTCTTTGAAATCATTTTGGGTACAGCCTCGCTGGGATGGCTAGGCGATGAGGTATTTATTCTATCGAAGATTTTAGATTGTTGTCGACTTGTGTATAAAATTTTTCTTTTACATCGTAATGTATGTGTTTCTCTACAGCATATTCACGAGTATCTCCGCTTGATTAGCGCGAAGCAACGACAGTTTCCAAATGCCTTCGTTCAACGTATCACACATACTGACACATTTTTTTGGGTAACGTTTCGACAAAACTTATAAATGCCATTTATTTTTTTTACTTATTACATTTAAATTTTGTTAATTTATGCATTTCTTGGTTCTCTATGTACTAGGTATTCTTGAGTCAGCTATGGAACAACGGGAATTGTGCGGTCGATTCATTAGATTTCGACGACCGCGTGAATGATTATTTGTGTGGGCGACAACACACACTGTCCAAATCAATGACGGATGTTGATATGGTACGTGTTTTATTATATTTCAATATTCGAGTTGACGTTTTTGCTTAGTTTCTGTTTCAAATTCGTATATAACGAACATGTTTTTCAAATGTTATATGCAGTTACTCATCCCAGTTAACTTGGACAACGAGCATTGGGTCCTAGCACGAGTTAACTTCCGGAAAAAAAGAGTATGGATTTACGACTCATTGCTCACATTTCGCGACGACAAAAGGTACAGGTTGACATTCAAGCCACTTGAAGTTATATTCCCGCGATGGTTGGAATATGTTGGCTTTTACAATATTCGACCTGAGTTGCGGAGTGCAGACCCCTGGAAAGTGATAGCAGTTAAGAGCGCGCCTCAACAAGAGCCCGCAACTGGCGATTGCGGAGTGTTTGTATTGATGGTTACGATGTATTTAATATTCGGGCTTAAATTAGAGTTTGACGCTACGCATGTCCAGTACTTTAGAAAGAAGATTGCGGCTAACATATTTAATGACGATATTGTATTATAAACGGTTGTAGTAATTCATTATGTTCAAACTTGAATTTTTACTTTAATTTGCGCACTTAAATTTATATCATTTTAATGCTCACATTTTAATAATTCAAATAAAATAAAGTTATATGACAAATAAGTGTACAATACACAAAAATAAATAACAGTTTTAACCAATAAAACACTAAAAATAATAAAAGTTTTAACAGACGAATAACAGAAAATACATCTAGCTTGAAGTCGACGCAATGGGATTCTTACATCGCTTACGATTATGGCCTAGTTCATGACACCGCCCGCATCGTACAGTCCGCCGGTCAACGTCCTCGCCTGCCGAGGGTATTCTGAGTTCTTTACGACGGCCAGGTTGTGGTGCCTCAACTGGTGGGTATACTTGCATCTCCTGAATTTCATATGGAACTTCCCAATCAGCCATATCACCAACTGGCTCCACTGGTTGTGCATAAGCCATCGCCAACGATTCTGTAGTGTAAAAGTCCGAGCAAAGGCTAATAAAATCCACCCGGTGTGTTAGACACGCCGCAATTGCATGAGCATATACAAGCTGGTCAAGCTGAAACACTCTGCAGGTGCAAGTTCTCTTTTGCAAGTCAACCAAACCTTCCTTAAGCCCACCGCCTACAACTTGAAATCGATGCGGTGACACCGGTTGAACTCTCATTCTTTCAGCTATAGTTCTTCTCTCAGTGACTATTTCATCCGCCCATGTCGTTAGCCGAGTAGTCATTGATTCAGCCATAATTTTCCTATCATAAAACCATTGCTGTAATGTTTTCCTAAAGTGATCAACAAGATGAGTTACAGGAAATTTTCGAGGTTCCCTCATAAAAGAATTAACACTCTCCGCGATGTTTGTGGTAAGTATGCTGTACCTCCTACCTTCAAACTGAGACCTTGCCCAATTACACGTACCGACATTATTTTCTAGGTAATCAGCCGCACCAGAGTGGATCATCCACAGCCCTTCAAGTTGTCTCTTAAATTCCTCGTGGCCATATGCTTTTGCTGCATTAATGAAGGTTGGCTCAAATTGATCCCAAAGAGCTTTGGACATTTTAAACTGTGACTTAATGTTACCTTTCACGTGGTAAAAACAAACACCATGAGTTGCATTGTGAAATACTTTAAGAACAGCTCTCCTGATGGCAGTGCATCGATCAGAGATGATTACCAACTCAGGTCTATCGCCAATCACTCCGTGTAACTTCATCATAAACCATTCCCAAGCATCATTGTTTTCAGAATCCATGATCCCAATGGCTAACGGATACAATTGATTGTTACCATCAAGACATGTTGCCACGAACATGCTTCCACGATACAGTCCCTTTAGATGAGTACCATCTACAGCAATAACAGGCCGAATGAACTGCATAAAACCCTTGATGGAAGATCCGAGTGCCACAAAATAGTACAAGAAATTACCATCTCCATCCTGCTTGAGGTGAGTGACTGTACCCTCATTCGCTGTAGTTAGTACGTGAGAGTATTTCGGGAGTAAGTTATATGACTCTGCAGGGTTGCCTCGAACTATTTCAAGACCAACTTCTCTCGCCCGATATGCCTGCTGATATGTTAACTGAACACCGTATTGCTGTTGCATATCTGCTCTTATGTCATTCGGAGTATAAATTCTCTTGTCTTGAATATATTTATCTGCAATAATATGACCGACAACCCGGCTCCTTACTTGATGACGTCCATCAACCGATACCTCATTATGACAAGTGTGTACATTGTCAATTCTCTTCACCACCCAAGGAACATTTTGCTCGTTCGAACATCTAGTTGCTCGAATACGCCATTTGCATGATTCTGAAGAACAGTGAGCCTCAAAACGTGTCGTAGTAGACCGTGCAATCTTGAACTCATACTTATCTCTAAAGGCCACCTTGCGTAGTAGTAATATAAACTCACTCTTCTCATCAAATAACATACCCACACTGATATCATCTGAGTTACAACTGCTAACAAAGCTTGGAGCAACCGTGTCCGCTGGCAAAGTTGGAGCAAGACTTGTAAGAGGATCAATTCTCCTTCTCGACCGAACCATAGAAGAAATAGGTCTATTGCCTCTGTTATTAACACGAGCATTATCTTCATACTCATCCTCATGCTGATCTGACGGAACATTCGAAGGGCCGGCTCCTCCATCATCACCATCATTATTGAAATGAGTACCCCTTGTATTATTAGAAGGTTCTGCACAAACATTATCCCCCGCTGTCTCATCATGAAAATCATCATTGTCCCGAAAATCATTGTTGTGATACGGCGAATACCGTTGCTCCAACGACGTCGTTATTGGGAATACCGTTGCTCCAACATCCTGTAACGTAACACCGTGATCCTCAATGTTGTCATAATTGTCGTGGATTGGAGAGTAATATTGCTGCAGCGATACTGTTCTTGGCAACACCTCTTCATCATTATCGGGGCCAGACATATTTGCTCTAAACGAAGTTTCGGTATCAACATGCAGCTCAATACCTTCACTCGGAACTCGAGGTGATGTGGTCACGAATATAGGAATGCATCCAATATTGGCTACGTCGGATGCCATATGCAACACAACCCTCACCATTTCATCATCAAATATATCCATAGGCAGTGCACATATACGATATAATGTATTACTAGACCTCAAAGTTGTCTTCATTGTAATACTATATTCATTAGGGTTTATTTGTAACACCTCGTATACTCTTGCCAATAACTGATCAAACAGACAATTTTTTCCAACCAAAAAAGCTCGATTTTTACCATTCACATACTCCATATGGCCATCATCTAATGTCTCCCACCAACCATCATAACACAATTCAAGTACAACTGAATCCATTAACCTGTAATTATAAAAAAAAATTATTTAAATCCGGATCAAATTAATACAAATTTCATAAATATGGTGCGACAGGCAGGTGTCGCACCAAGCCTCGGGGCGACAGGCGCCTGTCGCCCCAAGCCTCGGGGGACAGGCGCCTGTCGCCCCAAGCCTCGGGCGACAGGCGCCTGTCGCCCCAAGAGTTGGTGCGACACCTGCCTGTCGCACCAACTCTTATTGCTACAGCCAGCCCCTCCCTGAATTTAGATTCACCAACAAAAACTGAGAAAATAAATCGTATCAGTAAGTGATGCTGATTTATGTTGGATCTGAATAGATTATAACTGACTTTTTGTTGCTGTCGTTGATGATTCACGAGTACAAAACTAAGCTGCTGCGTTTTGTTTGTTCCACGATTTGGAGAAAAGTTCGTTTTGTTATGTGAAAAAGGGTAATTTCGGAAGAAAGATTTGAATTTGGCTAATGTTGATAGAAAAAAGTTGCTATGGTTAATTAAGAAAATGATAAAATAATTATGGCTATTTTTGTAAATTTCCCTTTAATTAATCAGCAAATCAAAGCTATGTTGCCACATGGATAATCAAACTTTTTTTTTTTCACACACCCAACATCAATTTTATAAAAAAAAAAAAATTGCTCCACACACCTACCCAAATGTTAAATATATTATTGCTAAAATCATTTTTTTTATTATTACTAATAAATTAATTTAAATATTACATAAAAAATTGATTAAATTATTTACATAAAAATTGATTAAATTATTTGCATGCTCACTAGTTTCAGTTCCATATCTCTAACAATTAGCAATTGAATTGTATAACTGACCTAAAGTTATCGAACATGTGAGGTGGAACCCTACTAAGTGTGGAGTATAAAATGACTTTGACTTTATAGTGTGTTTACTTGAGAGTTTAAGGAATGAGAATGAAACTCATGTTTACTTGAAAAAATATAATTTGAGAATGAGAATAAAATGTGTGGGTTCCACATAATTTGAAAATAAAGAATGGGGGGTTTGGAATAGGGATATTCATTCCTTGAACTGACTTTTGTATCTCTTTAATTTTTTCATATTTTCTAAATTACTCTCATTCAAATCACAATTAATTTTATTATTTTAAATGTCATTATTATTATTATTATTAAATTTTATAAACTTTATTATTTAGTTATTATTAATTATTGTCATTATTTTTTTATTAATATTATCCTTATTAGTTTATTTTTTAATTAATATCATTTTTATAATAATATTTATACATGTATCTAGTTAATGAAAATTACATTATTTTAATACTATAGTTATTTTAGTAAATTGATTCTTATTCTCATTCTCATTCTTCATTCCCATTTATTTTGTTAATTAAACGCATCAATGACATTCCAGTACATTTTCATTCCCATTTATTTTTGCCAAGTAAACATTGGAATCTCATTCTCATTCCTAGCCATTCTCATTTCACTTCATTCTCATTCCATAAAGTAAACGCACCGTTAAATCCTTAATAAGAAAACTTCTACACTTATTCATCAAGCTCCTAGTTGTAAAAAGAAATGAAGAGCAAATTTTTTTTTTGATACCTTCAATTAAAAAAAACCACATTATGAACACTATATGTATATTAATATATTTTTATTATATGTTCAAATTATTGATTGTATATTGAATAAGTATTATGAAATGAAAAAAATAACTGCAAATTAAAAAATATGAAATTAAATTTATTTTCAAATTGATCATAAAATATGATTTATAATTAATGCATACTTTTTCTATATATTAAATTAAATAATTAATAAGAAAGGGTCTTGACTTGAAGATATTAATGTAAATGTAAGAATAAACCATTTTTCAGTTAAATTAACTAGGTCAATATACCTAATTGTAAAAGATCATAATATTATGGATTTATACGTCAAAATCTTAAACTTTTTCGCTTTTTTAAATTTCGTAACAAACATTGGGGATATATAGTGTCAACAACCCAGCAGAAACCTCTTAGCGATTGAATTTTTGGGCTAGATCTTGATGGTGGCTTAGGAAAAGACAAAAAAAAATTGTGTTTTTTTACCCATGTGGTAACATAATCGAACCATTAATTAATTATTTAAATCGAAATTTCACACGATCAATGCACAAATTGCAAATTTCAAATGCTTAATTAATTATTAAGTATTTTCTTATAATTTTGCTGCTCTGTGCCTTTGGCCAAAGTGTTATCCAATATTTTGGTTAAAGTTTTGGTTTGAACCATTACTTAGAGAATCTAAGTTATTCTCCAATTAAATTTGTGGGTAGAAATTGATATATTTTTATGTATTGGGGTAGAGATCTCACTTCTTGGTAGGTGTATGTTTTTGTGTTTTGCTCAATAGATTTTTTTACTGAACTACAAAATATATAAATTCATACTATAATTAGATTTCATATTGTATCTCATTCAAAATTTAAAAAGCACTTTCTTATTTTAGAAATGAATATGTTCGCACGTGCACGTGCACGTGTGGATACTCGTGTGGACAATGTAGGTAATAGTTAGTAGTTAGTTATTAAGAACTCTTTGTATAAAGTAATACAAAGATTTTAAAAATTAAACCTTGCTCATATGATGGAAAAAAAAAATAATCATATTTTTTTGTACCCAGAACAATAGTCAATTTGTAGGAAATAGAGTTATAAAAATTTCTCAACATTGTGTATCTTTTAGAGTCCAATAAGGAGGAATATTGACTTTGATTTTATATAGTCTGCCAAATTTGACTAGAGACTGTCCAATGTCCATCTTGGGGTATGGTGGGCGACAGATTAAAAATATAATCCATGTGGTCAAGGTTGGGTACTATCACTTCTTTGAAAAATAAAATAAAAGAAATGGTTGGTGTTCTTACCCCATGCTTGATTAATAATTTATATTAATTAAATCTTCATCAAACTACAAGAAAGTCTTCTGATGTTTGTTGTTGGTTGATTATCATTAGATAATTGTGAATATTATGTGGTTTAATTATTTTAAAAAATGTCAAAATTATCTTAATTGAGTTTATCATACATTTCTTTTTCTTTTTTCTTTCACATTCTTGATGTTTGAACATTTGAGTTTATTTATTCTTTTCTTTAATCTAAGATTTTTATGCTGAATTTCAATTTTAAAAAATTATTCCAGGCCCTAGTCCAGACAAATTTATTGGACCGTATTTATTATTATTTGGATAGAATTAAAAAAACATCATTTCACATCGATGATGATATAACAAGTTTAAAGTACGAAGATGGTTTATACGATTTTATTTTATTTTTTAATATTTCAAAACTTCGATCATATTTTTATCTTTACATTCAGATAATGCAATTAAATTTTATAATCTAAATAAGAATTTTAGGATCATTTGCTTTTAGAGAAATTATATTTTTTTAATATTTGTGTGATATAGTTAATTACATTTTCTTTTTTTAATATAACTAAAAAATAGAACCGCGCTTCACGCAGATTTGAAAAAATAATTTAATATTATTTTTTTCTTACTTTATACTTAATAAAACTGATAAAAAATATAAATTAATTTTTTTAAGATGAGACAGCCTTATAAAAAATAAAAAAAAAACCTATTAGCCAGTAATACAAATAAATAAGCAACGCAATATAAAGAATAAAATGAGATAATATATTATAAAATAATTTTATTCATTCCAGTTGTGTGTACAAAATAAAAAAATAAGCTCTCCTTTTATACTTACATAATCACTCCATGAAATTAATGAAAAATTATGGATCATAATTCATTGTGAGATAGTGGGAGTTATAGGGAAGCTTAAGATTACTAATGGGAGATAGTAGGGAGACTAAGAGATATATATTATGAACATCTATATTTATTTTAATAAATTCATAATACTCTTCCTTGAATGCTCATTACAAAGAATATGCCTCGTTAAAATTTTTACATAATTGTTATTGTGTAATAACAATTAAATTAATTATGAGAATATGAAAAATTAAATCTAAAAGAAAATTTTTTTATTTATTAAATAATAGAGAATATATAAATATGAGAAATGACGATGTCATATCACCGCCTCAAATCTCAGATAATGCCATATATGAAGATGCCATATATATATATATATATATATATTACACTTTACTTTTCTGAAAAGAAAGAATAATTATAGAACCATAATACATACAATTAATTCTGTGTAAATTAATGTGGCATGGGTAATTAAAAAATACAATAAATATAATTGAGAATCATCAATTCAATGTCGGCATCAAGATAAATTAATTAATTGATTGATGACATTGACTTTTTGTCCTTCACCTATTTCGAAAGTATGAAATCCTTCCGCAGATCTTGTCATCATGTGAGATGTTCATTTTAAAACACATTAGACAAATCGCAGCATCCATAGAAAATTTGATCAATCCTCTGGTAAAAAATTTACTTTATTTTTTTTTCAAAAATTTAGAATCGCCTCTAAAGAGAATTCACAAATAAGTTATGCTTAGGAAACATCATCTTGTTATATATATATATATATAGGGAATTGCTATTTTTACCCTAACCTCTGTCTTTTTCTTTTTTCTTTTTTCTCAAAAATAAATACAATTGCTCTCCATCTCATTACCCTTTGCATCACTAAGCAATGTGTGTTAATATGAAATTGGAGAAAAAGTATGTTTCTTCAAAAGTTGAAATAATAATTAAATAAACAAGAATATATTAAACATTACTCTTCAATAAATAATCACTACAACCAAATCAATTTGGTCAAGGCTTCAGATCAATACAACACCATCCTACGCTCGTTGAAATTTACTTGTTTAAAAAATATTTTAAAAAATTTAGTGAGTTTTAATAAAACAATATCGGATATCCTATGGAAATTTTATTTTAAGAATCTAATAGTAAATTCAATCATTCTTCCATTTTCTAACGATTTCTAACTTAAAAAATAAAAATAAAAAATAGATTTAATCATCCAATTCATGTACAAACTGAATTACCTAAAACGAAAATCCATATTAATTGAATTTATAAGTTTTGTAATTATAATTTAGATAATTATGGATATAAAACCTTTCATGGGATTACGAAGAGTTGAAACATTAATAAGCCAACTTGCATACCATTTTTAAATAACTATATAATATATGATTTGTGTTTATTGACACTTGTTGTAATAGTCCAAATTCGTCTATTAACTTATATAAATTACCTGCTAATATCAATTAATTTAAATCTTAATAAGAAATGATCCAACTCATATACAAATTCAACTTTTCTAAATTTGATTACCATTACCATACATTTCAATATGAATCTGTATATTTCATTTTTTTCCTTTCATATCTTATCCCAAAGTAGTTTTTAATTTTTTAATTTTCAGTTAGAGATTACGACACAAATGTTGATAAATACCGTTAATTATATATGTCGAGATCTAAAATTAGTATAATGTCGAACTCTAACCACTTGAAATCGGTCTAATTATCGAAACCTAAGTCACTGTATTAAAATTTACTTGACTCATGTACCAAAGTTGAACTACAGTGCGAGAATAAAAAGTTAAAGAAAAAATTTAAATAAAAAAATTTAAATAAATAAACTTTCACATTAATGAAAAGTCTTGAATCCTCAATGTGAGAGCTTGAAATCAAAGAAAAAAAATAAATATATATAAACTTCCACACTTATAGAAAGACTCGGGCCCTCAATCTAAAAAATAAGAAAAACCCTAATAAGAAATTACCTATAAAGGAAACATAACAAATAAATTAGCACAAAGTGAGGGTAAAAATGTAAAAGCATAAGTCAAAGAAAAATGGTGGTCCACTTCCATTAGATAAGAATAAAATAATGAAAAAATTTGCTCAATAAATATGCTTCAAAATGGCAGATTGGCTCTTGCCATATTGAGGAGATCCCAATGTCTACTACAACGCTTTATAACTGCGCTACAACCAAACTCTGCTCCTCACTAATCAACAACTCTTCTTCTTTCTCAAAGTCCCGTCTATATTTCTCCTCTTTCCATTTTGCCCCCAGGGTTTCTTCTATTCGCATGCCTCTGTCCTTGAGAGGTGCCTCTCGTTCTAGCTCTTCTTCTTCTTCCGCTCGCGCAATCAGCACTATGGGTGACGCTACAACTGATGCCGGCATGGACGCTGTCCAGCGCCGCCTCATGTTTGAAGACGAGTATGAATTTTTTTTAATTTTAATTTTTAATTTTTTATCACAATTTCTTTCTCCGTTTTTTTTTTAAATTAATCAATCAGCAGGATTTTCGAGTCACCACGTTTGACAAAATTTCTGAGATTGCTTTTAAAGGTGACGTTACGTTACCTACTAGGATACTGCTACGGCTGTCTACTAGGGACCTATTTGATACGAAATTTGAAATTATGATCCAATTTGAGAAAAAAAAATTGCAGATTATTAAATTCTGTTGATTGTGTTTTTTTGAATAACCGAACTGAATCTATGCTTGTTTTGGAGATTTTTATTAACTTGTGCATTGAATTTATTTTTTTATTTTTTAAAAGATTCAAATTCATCTGATTTTCAAATATTTAAAGCTTTTTTTGAAGACACTGTGAATTTTCTGTTTTATAAAAATTATGTTTATCTGTTATTATCATCAGGATCCTTGAGCCGTTATGCTTGACTACTACTGTCCACTACTACTATTAGGGAACTATTTGATACATAAGTTCAAACTATGTACTGATTCGAGAAAATAAAAAAAGGGGGACTCTCATGTTATTTTCCTGTTTCATGGAACCAATTCTGTCGATTGTGTTGTAGAATTGAACTGAATCTATGCTTGTCTAGGAGATTCTTATAATCTTCTATAGGATGAACTGGATTGAATACATTTATTTTTTATTTTAAAAAAAGAGTTAAATTCATCTCATTTTGAAAAATTTAAAGATTTGTTGATTTATTGAGCTTAGCAGTGGAACATAAATTACCATAAAGGAATAAAAGAAACTAGTGTTATTTGTTTATTTCCGTATGCAGGACAACTTTTCATATATTATGAGATAAATTTTTGTTAATTTTGATTTTTTTTACATGATTAAATCTCAGGTAAATACACAACAAATCAATTACTATATTAGGAATGACTTTAAATACAATTTTTCAATCAGCTAAAAGCTAATCTGGAAAAAGATTTCGATTTGGATTGTATAAATAATATCTGTCTTTCCTGATCTGTTTAAGTAAATTTATTTATGTATGTCTATATATCTTTTCTCTAACGTGAACGATTTGAAGACATCATTTTGCATACTACAAGGATGAGATATTTATTATTTTGTACATATGATGCGTTGAATTTTCGCAAGCTTGCTAATTGTTATATGGTTATCTTGTAATAAGTTATGGCCTATCCAATTTTTGTTGATACTCTTTGTATTTGATTTGTTATAAAGGCGTTCAATTTGAAGTAGAACCATCAAAATTTCTCTTCTTGTCTGAAACATGGCTCTGTAATATTTGGTTATAAAGTATCCCGTGATATATCAGTGATACATGCTTGTGATCTTTTGTAATTGATACTTTTGACAGATGCATTTTGGTGGATGAGAATGATCGTGTTGTTGGTCATGAAAACAAGTACAACTGTAAGTGAACCCTTGTTTCTGTATATTCTTAAAAGAAATGCATGCAATGTGATATATTTGTGTAAAATTTCTCTTTTTGCTTATGCAGTTTTACTTTTTTTGAGTCAGATTTCTTCATGTTTATCACTGATGACTAATTTTGTGGGCTTTTATGCTTTTACTAAATTTTGGTACACTTTTTTGCCTGATTATTATATATATTTGTAGCTACTTCTATAATTACCTCTGGATTTAAGAAGTGGAAAAAAATTAACAGAGCAAGAATCTTTCACTTTGGTGTAAAACGTTTTAATATGATGTCAAATTTCTTGTTCTTTTCTCTGCTTGGGGACTGCGTGGGTGTTTTGTCTCGTTTCCTGCATGTCTTCGACATATAATGCTGTATTCTGCTCTGTATAAATTCTTAATTCCTATGCAATTAATGTAAAGTAAATCTTTTAAAAAAATGCAGGTCACTTGATGGAAAAGATTGAGTCTTTGAATTTGCTACACAGAGCCTTTAGCGTATTTTTGTTTAACTCAAAATATGAGCTACTCCTTCAGGTATGTCTTTTCTGTATTCTATGATAAAAACTTGTTTGTCAATGGACTGTCATTGGGTTGTGCGAATTTGTGGTTTGACATGGGAGATGACTGATAGTAATATTCTCTTTGTTATGACACATAAATCTTAATTTGTATGTCTTGGAGAAAAAAAGAAAAAACAACTTACTAGTTGAAATGATTAGAATTGCAGTAATATATGAAAAAGATATTTATCTGACTTGGGAACCATGTGAAAGGATATGATATGTTAGCATAGTGTTAAAACAATTGCAAGTTCAAAATCCTCTCATGTAAGACCGATATAAATATTGAGTCAAATTTATTCAGTAATTAAGCATAGCATCCTAAACCAAGGACTAAAAGCCATCTTAGGAATGTCTGTGCATCTTACATGAAGGTATCCATCATTTTGAGCAGGTCAGTAAGCTGTAAGAATTGATCTTGAGGGTGGTTGTATTGCATGCACAAATGCGTTCCTAATATTTTCTCGATCTTGGGGTTTGTGTCTTATTCTATCGTGTCTGGACAGCAACGCTCTGGAACCAAAGTTACCTTCCCTCTTGTGTGGACTAACACCTGCTGCAGCCATCCTCTGTACCGTGAATCTGAGCTTATTGAGGAGAACGCTCTTGGTAAGTATATTTGCATCTTTTACATTCTATTGAAAGCCTATTTGATCATTTGTAACTGCAACTGAATCTAAAGATGTTTTTCTTTTCTTTAATTTGCTTATCAGGGGTGAGGAATGCTGCACAAAGAAAGCTTTTGGATGAGCTGGGCATTTGTGCTGAAGATGTGCCAGTTGATGAGTTCACTCCACTGGGTCGCATTCTGTACAAGGCCCCTTCTGATGGCAAGTGGGGAGAGCATGAACGTAATGTCTTCATCTAGATCTATTTTATGTTTCATTTTGACTGATAACTTAATTATTGAGTATAAATATTAGGATGACTGGCAGGAAATAATAACTTTTATTCTTGGAAAGTCTTTAAACTGTAATTTTGACTGTTATTTCTCACATCAATTGGCAGTTGACTACTTGCTTTTCATTGTCCGAGATGTTAGTGTTAACCCAAATCCTGATGAAGTAGCTGAGTATAAATATGTCAACCGGGAACAGTTAAAAGAGCTTTTGAGGAAAGCAGATGCTGGAGAAGAAGGTTTGAAGCTGTCTCCTTGGTTCAGACTGGTTGTGGACAATTTCTTGTTCAAGTGGTGGGATCACCTCGAAAAAGGTACCCTTAACGAAGTCATTGACATGAAGACCATTCACAAGTTGACTTAATAAAGCCGCAGGCCCTTGAAACACAGTATTTGTGTGCCGGAACCTGTATTCCAATAAGTTTGGGCATTTGAGAGTTCTTCATGACATTAAGAGTACACAGTATCTTCTCACCGGTTTCTTTATTCCAATAAATTTGGATATGCGAGAGTTCTACACAGATTAGCATTTTGTTGTTGAAGTTACCTTATCTTTTCGTATGTGCTACTTTTATGGAATTTTATTGTTAAGTTTGTAATTTTGACATTACATATGGTTTAGTAAAAAAATAAAAATCTGTTTCTTCTATTAAAAATGCAGTTGATTTTAGTTTATTTTTCTGAAGTTTTACTAGATTTGAGCTTTGTGAAGCCTCATTTGCTGGTAAAGAAATGAAGAATTAGTGCTGTTTGGCTATTTGTTTTATGTCGGAAGTTCAGTAATCTGTTTTTCGTTTCCAAAATTTGTTTTTGTTTGTCAATATTGCAGAATTTTTGTGGTCCATAAGATGTGAGAGTGGATTTTCCATGTTACCAAGTTTCTTAGAGACACTGACGGACCATTTATTTGAAGACACAAACTTATAACACTGATATTTTTTGCCAGAAGTTTGTAATCGGGAATCAGATTAAGTATTTATATAAGTTTTTTCTTGTCAAAAATTAAAATTTCAGATGGATTATTGGTGGCTCTTAGATCGAGTATCTTAGAGGGTGTTAAATTTTAATGTACACTATCGTTAATTGATATTAACAGATATACGTTATAAGATTTTTTAAAATTAAAGAAAAAAAAAGATAATGAGAAAATTCTATTTCTCCCAATAATAACTAGCCTCCATTTGACTATGTGTGAGAGTAAAGATTCGACTCTGTATAAAAGAATTGTGAGAGTTAATTTTAATTTTGTTTAATTATAAAATAATTGAATAGGCAGTATCAATTATAATTTTTGATGTAATATCAGTAATAAATATAATTCAGTAATAGATATAATAGGCTTATGTGTCAATATTAATAAAATAAAATAAAATAACTAGTCTCCGTCTATCTTTATGATTTAAGAAGGTGATTTTAGTTGTGGTGAAGCTCAAGCGTGTGCTTTGCACACGATGAATGTTGCATCTGTCACAATTTTGGTTGTAACTTATTTTCTGTTACTCATAACAATTTTTTAATTATATTTAAGGTAAACATCAATTAATCTATCAGGTAAAATGATAGTCTCTAATTTATTTCTATAACATACTAAAATGATACACTATATGGGCACATAGATTAACATTGTTTATGTTAACTCAGTTAGAGAGAGTTTGGTTTGGGTCAAGTATTATTATTCAAAATTCCAGTGGTTTGTTCATCAATTAGTAATCAGAACAAGCTGGAAAGAAAATAAATTAAAATTGAAATGAACAAGAATTGGAATAGAGAATGGATAGGAAACGAAATGGATTAAAATCAAAATGAGGTAGAATCATAATAAATTATTTATTTTAGTAATAAGAATTGGAATAAACTATATTGACATTGATGTGTTTAGTTTGTTTTGGACTCAAATTAGATTGTTGCAAGTTACTATATATATATATATAATCATTTATTATACCAATTTTGATTACTATTATTCTTATTATTCAAAATAATTATTGTTAGCAATCTTAGCAGCATAAGTAGCAGTAGCAACAACAATAATGTTGTAGTATTAGTAGTAATAATAATTTTAATAATTATTATTTATATAATTATAATTATAATAATAATAATTTTATTGTTGTTGTTATTATTATTAAAATTAGGGTAAAAACTCATTTAGTTCTTATATTTTAAGATTAGTGTCCGTTTAGTCCCTATATTTTTAAAAATGCCTTGAAACATCCATGCCGTTAAAGTATTGATATTCCTACTGTTATTTTTATTTCTTTTAGCTTACTTTTACAATATCACCCTTTTATAATATTTTTTTATTTGGACATTAATAAAAAGAAAATAATTAAATTACCAATTTCACCATAGAAAATAAAAGAATTATATTAATTATTTTACAAGCACCATTTGCACACTTGGTAGTTTGCATACAATTTTTGACAATTAAAAATGAATATTATTTTATTTTATTTTTTAGCGTTAAATTAGTAATTTAATTATTTTATTTTTATTAATGTGCAAACAAAAAAATTATTATAAAAGGGTAATATTGTAAAATTAATCCAAAAGAAATAAAAAAATAACAATTTAATCTTTGACAATTAAAAATTAATATATTTTTTTATTTTTTAAGGTTCAATTGGTAATTTATTATTTTCTTTTTATTAATGTCCAAACGAAGAAATTATTATAAAAGGGTAATATTATAAAAATAAGCCAAAATAAATAAAAAGTAACGGTAGTGGTATTAATACTTTAATGACAGAGATATTTCGAGGTATTTTTAAAATATAAGGACTAAATGAATATTAATCTTAAAATACAGGGACTGAATGAGTTTTTACCCTTAAAATTATTACTATACTATAGGATTTCTTTATGATGCTGAGTGAGTTTTTACAAAACTGATTATGGGATTGTTATGAACTATTAGATTTTAAGTGTTTTAATCTCTATCGTTCATTTAGTATAGTGGATAAAAATTAATTAATTAATTAAAGAATATCAGGTAAACTTTTTGTTGCAAGTAAGTGTAGATTTTTTTATTGTTAATTAATTGATAAAACAAAAATTCTATTATGTTGGGATAAAATTTGACAATCAATAATGGGATCGTTAGATTTAAATCTTAGAATATTCACCCTTAATTTAATTTTAATAGATGAGTAATTATATAACTATTAACTTGTAAGCTGTGGTATTTCTTCACACTTTAAATTACTTTTTTATCTAATCAATTAATAATATTTTTTAAGTCACTAAAAGAATGAAAATTATTATATGCTATCTATAAAATTACAATTTTACATATTTTCCTATTACATTTAGTATTATGCACACACACACACACTTAACATGCAACTTTATTTCAATACTTTATATAAAGATGTTTCATAAGGCTTTATAATAACTTATTGTATGAATTTAATTATAAAGCCATTAATACTTAAACAATAATGATCATTGGAGGTATTGTAATAAATTATTTGATCTATATTTTATTAATGATATTATACGAGTCACAACCAATGGAAAATATTTTATTCAAAAATTATAATTAAAAAATATATATGTGTATATAACTACATGATGGTTTGGATATATAATTTTAGAGTTAAGTTATTTTAATTTAAATTTTTAACATGTAATATAAACTATTAATTTCATATAACTCAATGGTAGATGATGTTATATCACAATATGTTACTTTGACTTTCAATATCAGCCATTAGATTGTGAGAGATTAAAGCTCAAATTGTGTATCAAAATTTTAAGTTAAAATATCCTAAACCATGTTTTTATAATGAAAATATAAAATATATAAAAAAAATTCTTATTCTTTCCCATATAAATATTATCGGAGGTAATATTTTATGTATTGAGTCACCATAATTATCATAAGAAGAGTAATAATTCTTAGTAACGTGAAATTTTATAATTACAATAAAAGGATATCAATAAAATAATCTTTCATAGAATAATATGTTAAATGAGTGTTAAAAGTAATATATACTTTATGATCAATTATACAATATTCCTTAGTAGTATATAAAATAATGGGTATTTTAATATGCGATATTAAATTATTTTAAAACATAGGTGGTCAAGTATTTTTAGATTACAAATAATCTCACCCGTGAGTTTATTGATGCAATTTATAACATTCACTCAACTATATGTACTTAATTCTGTAGTTTATTAGTGTTACATCATATATAAAGTTTATAATTACAACTTTTTTATTTGATTTGTGTTATATAATCTATTAGATATTATATCTTATACTTAATAGTAATAGATTTTGAAACATTTATGTTAGAAAAAAATTATCACATTATGGATTTAAAATAGGGTTGAAAAATGAATTTTAAATAAAATTTGTTATTCAAATGTAATTGTTTCAAACTTTAGGGGAGTTACAGTTACTTTTAAAAAGTTCTTCACTCCCTTAAAACCTTAACAAAACAGTACAATTATCTTTAAATTATTTATATTTTTTAAATTCAAATATTATATATCATTAATTAAAACTAGAGATACACAATTAAAATATTATTAATACTTAATAAAATTACGATGTCATAAAGGGACCCTTACCATTAATATTAAAATTAAGAAATACCAACTTTATGACCGTTACTATAACAATTATTATTATTATCAAATTAGGTAAAAGAAAATTTAATTTCTCCAATTCTATTGTAATTTAACAAATAAACTCTATTAATAATTTTTATTTTTCATTTTCGTTCCTCAATGCTACACGTAATCACACCCCTAAATGATTGATGGCACTTGGAAGTGGGAAACACGGCGGCAAAGTGGAGGCGTACGTGAGTCACTAGTTTATGAAATTCTGACATGAGCATGATAACCATCATTGACGCCATTATGCAGCGAGATGGCCGCCCAGATTCATTTAAGCATTTCTCCATTCATTCGTGGAGGCTATTCTATTATTGTTGTTCGACAAGGACTTAAAATCCCCGGTTTCCATGATTTTTCATAATAATAATAATAATAATATGATGCTTCTCACGTTTCTGTAAAGCGCGTCACGCAAAAAATTATACTTTACTTCGTATTAAAAATATTTTTATGTAAAAATTGCAAAAAAAAGGTACAAACAGCATTTTAGAAATTAAATCATTAAATTAACACTAGCGCAATAATACAAAATTTTCAATAATAGCATGATATTATTAGTATTTTCATTAGGATGAGATTATTTAAACTTACTAATTTTTTTTTCGTTCTTTTTTTATTTATTTATTAAGAACTTCACTATTTAAAAATTCTATCAATTCATTCATATACATTCTTTTTACTACAAATAATTGGTATCATTAATGAGAGAAACAAACACCTACTATTTAAAAATAAACATCAATAAATTTTTAATAAGCTTGAAAGTTGATAATATCAAGAAATTAATTTATACCAAGCCCAAAAGTTAATGAATATTGAAAAAGAAATTCTCATATATAGAAAGCTCTTTAAATAGAGATTATGATATATTAAGAAAGGTCAAAAATTGAATTGAAAAGATAGTGAAATTGAGTGTTTAGTTTGTCGAATATGAGAATAGAGAAATAACATGCAATTATAAGATAGAAAAAGAGAAACTATTGAGGGGTGATTTTGAATTTTAAATTTTTATAGTAAATTTATTTTTTAAAATGGGTGTTGAGACTCAACCCTCCTCATTAAAGGATTACTTTATTGAAAAATATTTAATATCATGAGATTTATTCTCAAATTATAATAATAGCTTAATGATTTAGTGATTAAAAAAGATTCATATTTTTTTATGATTTAAAGATTACTTTATTAAAAATACTTATAATATCATGAGTATTATTGTAAAATTGTTCTACGAAAGTTCTTGAAATAATAAGAAATGTTGACAGACGTGACCACAAATTTTTTTTAAATTAAAAGTTTAAGTCATTAGTAAAAAAAATTATTTAAAAATCATTCAACCAATTTTTTGAGAATAAAATAATATATAAAATATACGCTTGATGTCGATAATTATAAATTTAATGAATAAATTAAAATTTAAAATAAAGTCACCTAATGCCGACTAACTTAAAATATTAGAGCCGTCATATATACAGACACCAAAACTGTTTTATTATGCGAAATCATAAAATGTAAGGACGTAAATATTATTAACTCTAAATAAAAAAATGTTATTTATCCTAAAATTATAATCAAATTTTAATGATTTAATGATTAAGAAAGAGTGACATATTACTTTAAGGATTTAGAGATTACTTTATTTAAAATAATTATAATATCATGAGATTTTTTTTTAAATTTTTTTACAAACAGTACTTGAAATAATTAAAAACACCATTAAATGTAATTATAAGATTTTTTTTGAAATTAGAAACTTAAGTAGTAAAATAAAATTATTTAAAAATTGCTTGATCAAGTTCCTGAAGAACAAAATAATATGTAAAATATATGCTTGATATCAATAATTATAAGTCTAACAAATAAATTAAAATTTAAAAATAAAGTAATTTAATGCTGATTAGTGACTAACTTGAAAACAATAGACCGACCCATCATATATACAGAAACCAAAATTATGTTTTATTACGCGAAATCATAAAACGTAAGGACCTAAATGTTATTAATACTAAATATTAAAAAAACATTTCCCACGCGCTTAAAACCTTGCAAAAGATTCGATCTCCACTCCCATTCACATAGAGAGCTTTTAACACAACACGAACACTTTACATATTTCTCAAATCTCAGTAAGCTTTGTTTGCGGTACGATTAATTTTTGACTCTTAATTTATTTTTAATCTCTTTAATATTTTGATTGCTGAAACACTACGATGCTTTGAATTGTTCCTCAGTGATTTAATTTTTTACATGCATGTATTAATTTGTTATCTTCATTGCTGCTGTTGGTATCAATTTTTCGTCAAACTTATTGATCTGCTAATATTTATCAGCGTTCTTTTTTTATTCTAGGAAAAAATTCAAAAGGGTTTCTGATTCTGTATAGATTTTTAAGTGGTGCTGTAAATTTTGTTGATCTAAAGAACTTGAAAGTTTTATGTTTTCTGATCTGCTTCTTTTAACGTCATTTGAGTAAACGAAAAAAAAAAAAAGAATAGATGGGGTGATGAAAATGGTTTTGAGTAAAATTGAGGAAAAATTGTGGACTGGGTGGATGCAGTTGTCCACATTAATCTGCGTGTGCTGGTTCTGTGGCCGGGTGGGGTATTGGCCAAGGTCTTTGCATTACATTTATGGGAATCTTTGTGCTTTGTGGATGAGGATGAAAATTGAATTGGGAGAGTAGTATGATTATTTTTTTGGGTATGTAGCCAAATATTCAATGCATTTATATTGGGTTTGTTATTAGGATGCACGAAGAAAAGGCATATAAAGAGTCTCATTGCTGATGGCTGAGCTGAATCCAAATGGTTAGCAATAGATGCAGTGTGAAATAATATATTAAAAAAAGAAAAGAAAAGAAAAGAAAATAACAACTAGGAGCTGGGAATTCAGTGGGTGAAGATGTTTTGCCTTGTAATATTCTTTGCGAATTTGACTCTGGAGCAAATTTTGGAATATTTGACTTGACTTGAAATAGGAAGATTGAAGTTGGAGAGTTTCTTCATTCAATTCCTATTTTAAAGTGAAAAAAGATAAATTCACATATATTTTCAACTTTACTCCTTTCAGTAAAATTTTAACTAGTACTTCATTGCTTCTTTTATTATTTTATTGTGATTTGACCCAATCGTTTCTCTGAATTGTCATTTCAATGTAGTTATACTGTCATTTCCAACATTTTCAAAGAGCTAATCTCTGCTTAAGTTTGCATTGTAATTTATCACGTTTTCAATAGTAGACATGCCTATGGTGGTTTTTGGATGGCCACTGAGGTTTATTTTGGACATAAAAAAATTGTAGGTACACGCTTTATTTATGAGAAAATGATTTAGAACTTGCTGGCTTCGTTACAAGACCACCTGAAGGAAACTTCTGCATGCAAAAGTACCTTCATCTCAGTCATATGACATCTGCAGTTCCAAATCAAATACACTGGTTCTGTCAGTTAATTAAACACTAGAAGAAATGTAGCCTAGGCCTTCTTGAGAGGGGTTGAAATGATAGAATGATCCACAATTTTCTTATGGAATTCGCCGTGCTCCCCCCCCCCCCCCCCCACACCCCCCACACACACACCACAACCACATGTAAAATTATCAAAAATTCTATTAGACAACTTTATTAAGGTGTAATATGCAGCTATTTGCAAATATTTGCTTTTAATAGTTTACACTTCGGTCCTTCTTGATGTCAATGGAGACGACAGCTGATCTCAAATTCTCTTCTGGCTAGTTGATTGAAATTTCCATCACATTTTTATTGTCTGGTTTCAAGGTTATGCTCTGCTTTTATGTTTTCATTCAATATTGGAAACATGAAAAATGACATTATGAATTTTGACGGATGTTGAAATGTCTTCTATTTAATGTACATTTGTGAATGCTGTTAGGAAACTAATATGCAATGCTTTTTCTCTTCTGAAGGTGCTTAGAATAAATGGCATTAGTTACGACTGCTGAAGTATGTGATGCAAACCCACAGCTGATTGTGAGTGGCGAGCTACGTGCTCTCCAGCCAATTTTTCAGATATATGGTCGGCGCCAAGTGTTCTCTGGACCAATTGTCACCCTCAAGGTATTTGAAGACAATGTTTTGATTCGTGAGTTTCTTGAGGAGAAGGGTAATGGAAGAGTTCTTGTTGTAGATGGGGGTGGAAGTTTGCGTTGCGCTATATTGGGGGGTAACCCTGTTGTACAAGCCCAGAATAATGGATGGGCTGGAATAGTTGTGAATGGGTGTATTAGGGATGTTGATGAAATTAATGGGTGTGATATCGGTGTGAGAGCACTGGCTTCTCATCCCATGAAAGCCAATAAGAAGGGGATTGGGGAGAAACATGTGCCAATAACTATTGGTGGGACAAGAATCAGTGATGGCGAATGGCTTTATGCCGACACAGATGGCATCTTGATTTCTCGGGCAGAGTTATCTGTATGAGTCCTTTCCTTTGCAAATACCAAAACTGCAGGTGCCTTTCCTGGAATGTATTCCCCTACTATTATGCCTAACTTGTTTTCCCGAACCCATTTATTAATTTTAGATGAACTTGTGTGGTGTGTCAAAAATCTATCCGACTTCTTTTTGATCTGTTTGTTTATTGCACATCAAATTGTAATGTTGTTTCTGGTGATGATGATGATAATGATTCCGACAAAAATAAATTATAATTGCTCTTTTGGCCTTTTGAGGGTAGACTCATGAAGTCCTTTGAAAAAGTAAGCCTTGTTCTTAATTTCTATTCATTTGTGGAACTGTGATTTACAGGCCTTGGTTTAATCCTCTCTCCTCTTTAACTAGCATCTTGGGAATTTTGCAAGGGCGAGTGTCTGTAACAAATTTAACCCATCGAGTTCTTCTTCTAATGCTTAAGTAATGGGTGAGCTTTTGCATTTATCTTTCTCAAAACCTATGTTTATTTTACCATCAAGCTTAGACATGTTACAGCATGACTTTGCTTCGATGGCTAACTCGCGGCATCAGAAACTACAGCTACATGATTACATGATACCCACCATTTCGCTCATGAATTTGGCTTTAATCCACTAATTATTGCACAACTTAAAATAGTAAAAACACAAAGAAAGAAACATTTGTAAGGTAGTCGTTTTATGTAACATGTGATGTAAAAAGGTCACGTGTATGTAATCAATATCTTTTGGCATCCTCATTGCGGATTCTGAAGTTATCAATATATGATTTTGCATTTAGTTCGCGTGCAAGATATCCCTTGAGGTAGTCTCCATAAGTTATTTTCTTAAACAACCCTGGAGTATCTGGTTTCACAAGGCTTGGAGCTGGACCGATTTCTCCATCCAATTTTGGGGTGTAGAATGTGGCGATAGATATCCTTTCCTTTTCTGAATTTATAGTCGCACGATGTTCTATACTAGGGTAAGATCCATTAGTGACAATCTACAAAATCACAAAACAAAGCAAGAGTACATAAGAGAAGAAAAGAAAAAAATTGAAAAATATTAAAGATAAATCCAATTGTTGTGTTAAAGAAACAACTTGATCTAAAAGTTTAAGTCGATAGGTAAGGACTCAATAATTAAAATAAGTTTCAATAAATACCCTCTTGAATAAATCATTGAAAGAGTTTGCACATTTGAAAAATCAAATTTGAAACCTTAACTCGGATATCGTATTGGATAAACCTTTGGCCAAAAACTTGTAGCAAGTGACAACCATAAACTATTACCTCCAAAGTGTCACCGATGTTAATAATAAAAGCATCAGGGAGGGCTTTAATAGGAACCCATAATCCATCTTTCTTTATTTGAAGGCCATCCATCTCATTGATTTGGAGGAGGATGGTAAGACCTGAGGCATCAGAATGAGGAGTAAGGCCCATAACAAGCTCTGGCTGGGGACATGGAGGATAGTAATTCATCCTCATTATTTGCACTCCTTCTTCAAACAAATCTTTGATATCGTTGGGATCCATTTTTAGAGCTTTTGCCATTTGGTAAAGAATTTTCAAGGCAAGATTTCTAAGTTCTGCTGAGTAAGATTCCAAGGTATCTCTACAGGCAAGGAAAATTAGTTCAATTATAAGATGCATGCTAAAATTGAAGAACCCGTACTCAATTAAATTAATGAATATGTGAGAGAGAAGATAACCTGAAATGGACAGGCAACTTGGGAAATAGATGGGGCTTCCTCAAATAAGTTGGAAGAGTGTACATAGCAAACATATCTGCCCAATCAAGCTTCTGCTCCTCAGACACAATAAAAGCCTGCCCAAATCCCTGAATATCGCCTGGTTGCTGCCAATACTTCTTTTTCTCCTCCATTGGAAGATTAAAGAAATTTGGAATCTCTACCTTCATTTTCTCTATCAATGAATTACTTATTCCATGATTTATCAACTGTGAAAAGAAACTAGCGTTAAAAAATTTAATTACAAATAAAAATTGTTTGTCTTTCCGAGTTTTTGTTGTGTTTGGAAACAGGGGAAGGAATGTTAGACAATAGTACGAGTACAACTGCTTGCGCAGGGGCGCATAAGAGAGAACCTTTATGCCTATATTCTTGTGTAAATGTACACGAGTATTCATATATAAGTCGTTCATACCTTGCCTTTCGTTTCCACGCGGGATGACTGCTTTTTTCTTTAATTTTTGTAATTCCATGGGCGTGTATCGAGTACCAATAACTACCAATTTCTCATTCATCCTTTTTTTATTTTATTTATTATTTTTGTAACTTCATAGGTGTATATCGAGTATTGATTTCTCATTCACCCAAACATTAATTTGATCATATAAATATCATTTCGAAATACTTACAGACAAGTATTCGAATCACCTTAAATATTTCACTAACACCAAATAGATCCCATTTAAAATTACATCTTTAAATAGTCACTTGTACACTATTTTTCCAACAATAAACATTGATCTCCCTAGCTAATAGGTATAATTACTACTACGGAGAAAACAACACTAGATTGATGAAAAACATGAAAGTTTTAAACACGCCACTTTAACTCTAATACGGTCAAAATACGGGTATTAGTCAACGTGTACACACACATACACAGATATTTATATATATACACACTCACCTGAAAGAAGCCCCATTCTTTGCATGCATGGTGAAATTTATGGAGTTCTGAATCCATGAAATCTGCTGAAAGCAACTTAGACATGTCGATGACAGGAACATTTGCGGCCAAATCGGCGTTGCATATGAACGGAGATTCTTGATCGGCCCGAATATATTGCGGTGGAACATTTGTTAGTGGCTTCTTTGCTAAATCTTGAACACAAGGTACTGGGAGAGACCTCCCCATATTTGGTTGTTTTAGCTCCATAGATTTTGTTTCTTAATTTACAAATTTTATTCATCAATTATCTGCTTATATTACGATGATATTGAGGGCTTGATTTTTTTGACAGTAATTCTCACTCACGTTTATCTTAAGTTCAAGAAATTGATAGATAACCCAATTTTTTTTTCTATTTTTTTTATTTCGACCACTTGCCGTAGAGGACAAACTTCTTGCTTGGAAGCATTTTGTGGGAAAGTTGATGGCGATTTGACTGAAAATGTAGTAATGCTAATTAAAAATCGATAAATTTTTAAGCGGTGCGCAAAACGGATAGACATCCACTGCTCCATACGTGTGAAGCGTGTAATATTTCTCATGCTTGATATATTTGGCACCTAGCGCATCTGGTTTTGAGCATGATTTGATTGGCCAAGTAATTTTTATTTGAGAAATTTATAAAAATAACTAAAATTTTTTGTCATTTTTAACATTTAACTATTAAAACTTTTTTCTATTATAACTAGCCAAAAATACGGTTTTTTTTTCTTAAAATTACCCTTGTTAGTTCAATCCCAACTTCTCTTCCTCTTTATCAAATCAAACCTAGCCTTACCCTCTTGAATCATCACCGGCAATGGCAATCAGCAATGGCAAATGACAACAACGAATGGTAAAAGTGAAGTCCAATCAAATACAGCCGAATCCATCTGGATCCAACACCAATTCGACACGATTTTAACAAAGTGAATTAGAGCCCAAAATCTAGGTAGGCTAATTGAAAGCTAATTGAAAGGAAATTGGTTTTGTAGAAGTATTGCGTATAAAGTGTTTGATGAAATATTTCTTGGATTGTTTATACTTTTTTTTTTGCATCACTATGTGTTAAGAGATGTTTGTCAACTTGATTTCATGCGACAAAAGAGTTTTAATGCGATTGTATGTTTAGTGCCAAAGGCAACCTGTTGCACTAAGAGAGAGTTGCACCAAAACCGTCTCTTAGTGCAATAGGTGCCTGTTGCACAAATTTACTGCGACATGTGTGCCAGGTGCACCAATCTGTGTCTTGACTGTCGCATCACACCAAGAGACAATTTCGATGCAACTATCTCTTAGTGAGATAGGCACCTTGTCACACTAATTTGTTGCCCCAAAATTGGTACGACATGCACCTTGTCGTACCAATATATAAATTTTTTAATTTTTTAATGTTATTTATAAAAATGTGTTGCTTATTCTCTTTATTATGTTTCATAGTGCGTAATTTTATATATATATGTATGTATATTAATAATTTCAGGCTTAATAGATTCAATTGTGCTTCACTTGTGTTATGATGGCTGGTGGAAAACATTAGCGGATAGCCGTATGGAGTATGTGAATGCTAAGAATACAATTTTTCTTATTCGGAAAAATTGTATGTTTGATCAATTTTTGGCAAAAGTATATGAGGTCTTATAAATAAATCCTAATAAATATAATATCACAATGAAGACAACTTTGAAATCTAGTAACACAATCTTTTATGCATGTTCACTACCCATGGACATATTTAATAATGAAATGGTAAATGTTATGTTGCATATGACATTTGATGTGGCCAACTATGGATGCAGTCCTATATTTGTTACCACATCTCCTCGAGTTCTCAGCTAAGATCTTGAGCCACCTATCGAAATTGAAACTTCATTTAGAGCAAATATGTTTGACCCAAATATTCAAGAAGAGGTGCTGCTAAGGATGATGTCGTTGCAGTAATATTACACTCCACTCTACGACAATAATGACAACATTGATGACAACGATATTACGTTAGTAGATGTTGGAGAAGAGATGTTACCACTAACGACGTCGTTAGAGCAACAATATTCTCCATATTACAGCAATGATTTCTGCGACAATGATGATCCTATTGATGACATTAGCAATACAAAAGCGGATAATGTTTATGTAAAACCTTCTAATAATATGAGGGGCACTCAGTTCAATAGTGCATGTGAGCAGTTCTTTCAATATTCTTATGTCTCAGTATGAGGATGAGCATGAAGATGATATTCCTATGAATAACAGAGACAATCGATCTATTCCTCCAATGGTCTGTTCGAAAAAAAATGGGTTGACCCTTTCACAAGTCTTGCTCCAATTTTACCTTCGAGCATGGTTGCTTTAAACTTTCTTAGTAGTTGTGACTCAGATAATATTAGTGTGGGTAAGTTATTTGATGAGAAGAATGAGTTAATATTACAACTGTGCAAGGTTGTCTTTAGGGATAAGTTTGATTTCAAGATTGCATGGTCTACAACGAAACGTTTCGAGGTCACTATTGTTCGGAATCATGTAAATGATGTATTTGAGCAATTAGAAGTTCGAATGAGTAGAATGTTCCTTTGCTGGTGAGAAAAATTGATAATGTACACATTTATTATAATAAAGTATTGGTTTATAGTCATCGTTAAGTAAGAAGTCAAGTTGTCGGTCATATTATCACAGATAAATATATAAAAAAAGGATATATACTCCGAATGACATCAGAGCAGATATGCAGCGAGAATACGATTGTGGTTAACATATCAGCAAGCATATCAGGCTAGAAAAATTGGTCTTGAAATAGTTCAAGGGAACCCTAAAGAGTCATACAACTTACTTCCCAAATACTTTCACATATTGACTAAAACGAATGAGGGTATAGTCACTCACCTCGAGCGGAATGAAAATGATACTTTCTTGTACTACTTTATAACACTTTGATCTTCCATCAAAGATTTTATGTAGTACATTTGGCATGTGATTGCTGTAGATTGTACTCATCTAAAGAGACTATATCGTGGAAGTATATTCTTAGCAACATATTTGGATGGTAATAATCAACTATATCTATTAATTATTGGGGTCATGGATTCATAAAACAATGGTGTTTGAGAATGATTTATCGCGAAGTTACATGGAGAGATAAGTTAGAGTTAGTAATTATCTTTGATCGATGCACTGTCATCAGGAGAGCTGTTCTTAAAGTATTTCGCAATACAGTTCATGATGTTTGTTTTTACCATATGAAAGGTAACATTAAGTCAAAATTCAAGATGTCCAAAGCTTTTTGGAATGAATTTGAGCTTACCTTTATTAATGCAACAAAAAGCATATGGACATGAAGAATTTAAAAAATAACTTGAAGGTTTGTGGATGCTCCACTCAAGTGCGGCTGATTACTTAGAGAATAATATGGGTATATGTAATTGGACAAGCTCTCAGTTTGAAGGTAAAAGGTACAATATACTTACTACTAATATAGCAGAGAGCGTGAATTCTTTCATGAGGGAATCACGAAAATTTCCTATTACTCATTTTGTTGATCACTTTAGAAAACATTGCAGCAATGATTATTTGATAGGAAAATTATAGTTGAATCAATGAGTATTCGGCTAACAACATGGGCAGATGAAATAGTTACTGAGAGAAGAACTTTGGTTGAAAGAATGATTGTTCACCTTATGTCTTTGCATCGATTCTAAGTTGTAGGTAGTGGTATTAAGGAATGTTTAATTGACATACAAAAGAAGACTTGCTCATGTAGAATATTATAACTTGATCAATTTGTCTGTGATTATGCAATTGTGGCTTGTCTAATTGTTCGAGTAGATTACATAAGTATTTGTTTTGATTTTTATACCAAGGAATCATTGGCGATGGATTATGCACAACCAGTGGAGCTGGTTGGCGGCGACGTAGTAGATTGGAAAGTTCTAGATGAAATTCAAGAGATGCATGTTTATCCACAAGTAGAGGCACCACCACTTGGTCGTCATAAAGAGCTCAGAATACCTTCAGCTGGCGAGGATATTAACTCGAGGACTATTAGATGTAGACGGTGTAATAAACCAGGACATAACCATAAGCGATGTAAGAATCCTATTTTGTCAAATCAAAGTTACTTGTATTGTTTCAAGTAATTATATTTAAAGAGTTGTTATTTTTTTTTGTATTGGACACTTATATATCATAAAATTTTATTTTATTTTGTTTCTTTTATTTCATTTATTATTAAAATGTGAGTATTAAAATTATATATACTTAAGTACGCTTAGGGGAAAAAATATCCATGCATCAACATTCGAATTACTACAACAACTTACAATACAATATCGTCATTAAATACGTTAACTAAATTCTTTTTTGTAAAGTAGTTCCCATGGCTACCATTAAAATCTAATCTAAGCCTGAATATTAAACATATCGTAAACATCAACAAAAAAATACCTTAATAGCCAGTACCGGGCTCTTATTGTGGCACACGCTTAACTGCGACAACTTTCCAAGGGTCGGCACTCCGTAGCTCACGTCGGATATTATAGAATCCAATATATTCCAACCATCGAGGGAAGATAACTTCAAATGGCTTGAATTGAAACTTATACTTTTAGTCATCTTGAAATATCAGTAATGAGTTATAAATCTAGACTTTGTTCTTACCAAAGTCTACTCAGGTTAGTACCCAATGATCGCGGTCTAGGTTAATAACGATGAATATATGTACATAAAAAATTCTAGTAAATTTATCATGTTCGTTATCTATGAAATTGAAAAACATACAATAAAAAGACACATTAGATTGTGTCCGTAAAATACACCATATCGACATTCGTCATTAGTATGGAAATGATGTGTTGCCACCCACCAATATAGCTATTCAAGCTATCGTTATATACTTATGAATCGACTGCACAATCCTTGTTGTTCAATAACTGATTCAAGAACATTTAGTATATAGATACCAAAAAATACAAAAATTAACAAAACTTCAAGGCATTAGGAGATAAGAAATAAAAAACTAGTGATTATAAATTATGTTAACACATTACCCAAAAAATGTGTCTGTATGTGTGACACGCTGAGGTAAGGCATTTGGATACTATCGTTACTTTTTACTAATCAAGCGAAAATACTCACGAATATGATGTGGAGGAACAGAAACATGTCGATTTAAAATGCAAACAATAATACAAAAATTCACAACACTCCAAGAAATAAAAAACTAGTGATTATAAATTATGTTAACACATTACCCAAAAAATGTGTCTGTATGTGTGACACGCTGAGGTAAGGCATTTGGATACTATCGTTACTTTTCACTAATCAAGATAAAATACTCACGAATATGATGTGGAGGAACAAAAACATGTCGATTTAAAATGCAAACAATA
The DNA here is from genome assembly GCA_029633175.1 of Citrus glauca. NCBI lineage: Eukaryota > Viridiplantae > Streptophyta > Magnoliopsida > Sapindales > Rutaceae > Citrus > Citrus glauca. Next base: position 2,989,324 of record JAQOOD010000006.1, read on the forward strand.
ATACAAAAATTCACAACACTCCAAGAAATTAAAAAAAAAAACTCAACTTGTCACCTAGCCATCCTATCGAAATATGGTCCAAAATTACTTTAAAGAACAAGTGCAACTGTTGGACTCTCCGATCCACTATGATATCGCTAGCGAACCATCAGTTAAACCCATCATACAAATTTAGATCCTCTAATCCTCTAAGTGGATTTATATTCACACTTGTACTTTTGTCAATTGCATGGTCTATGATTTGGGTTGCAAGTAGAGTGATAACGTTCTTTCCTTGATTGAATGGAAGAATCAAGTAAGGACTATTAAAAATATACGATGGTCTGTTGTTTAGTCAAACTTACTAATGCCTGGAGGCGCCTCAATGAAGACATGCATGCTCTCCCCACTGACATCCCCATAAAAAGTATTCAATGACATGGGAGTAGAAACATTCTGATTGCCAACATCAGTATACACTCCACAGTCATTCGAGACTTGTCGATTTGGCAGGATGAACGTATTAAACAAATATCAAATTAAAAGCTAAACGAACACAATTGTTAATTTAAAATTTGCTCATCGCATACGTGTGTCCAGTCGAAGAATCCCTGTATGACCGTTTAGTAAGTGAATCGATAAATCCCACCACTGTTTCTCTAAATTCTTTAAATTCTCTATAATCTGCCTCAAAAGTTGACTTAAGTTCATAAATATTACGATCAATCTTGTCCATTTGTTGTCTCATGTAATCATAATGATGCTTTGTCCTCGACTGTTACAAAAAAAAAATTCTTTATAATAAGATATTGTTATAATGATTTATATAAGAGGAAAAGAAATAATTTATAATCTCAGAATCATGTGTGTTATTAGACTTGTCTGTTTGCTCCTGATGGTCATCTACAAGCAGCTCATCTTCAGATGTGTTGTGGTGCTGCTCTAGTGTTGGGCTCAGTATGTCGTCATGCTCTTTTGTTTGCCTTGTAATGGGCGGCGCATTAATTGAAGATTGGTGATGTAGAAAATAACATTTAAAATGAGTAATAGTAAGCCAAAAATTTTGATTAAATAAATAATAGTAGTTATAGGAATTGACATTATAGACCCAGCTTTGAATACGTGGCACGCAATCCGTCACAGTCTACTAATATGTTTTGCGATTATCCTTTGCATTTGGCTCAAGGGTTTATAATATGTCCCCTTGCCATGAATTCAGCCCAAAATTTTAAGTGTAAAGAACTCGAATTTAGTAATGTCAAATGTAGTATTATATGTCTACCAATACATATTACTTACAAGATGAAGATTGTCATTTAATAAAGAATAAACTTCAACAAATTTATTTTAGAAGAAGCCATGGGCTTCCATTGTACAATGCGGGAAATCTTCTTCTTAATTTTAACAACCCATGCTAACGGCAGACCTCCGATCGCTTCGAAAATCTAAACCTGAAACAACCAAAGTGAGAAAGTTATTAAAACTATCATTAAATATTTAATGTTATAAAACTAATTAATCCAAAAAAAATCAACACATTTGAACCTCGGACGTAAAGTCATAAACATTGTACTTTTCAATTTTATGATTTGGCTTTTATGACCGAGACTTTTTAAATTTCTCGTCTTTGCGGGTCAATGCATTGTCAAGACTGTCATATATGATTTTCCACGACAAACGACCCCATGGACAATTTCAGAAGTGATCTATATTATCTACTTCATTAAGCAATGACAAATTGATTTGACAGTGACCTTTTCTTTCATTTAGAACTTTGTCCGTAAAATAAAAGAGCACGATCTTTAATACATCAATGTCGTCTATAGCCTTGAAGTCTAACTCCTCAAATAATACATCAAATCGCTTAAGATTGATGTTACAAGATAAACCATTAAAATACGTATTCAGTAGCCTATGCACCGTTTTTGGCTTTTTTTAGTGTGGTATCTTGACTATAAGGAAGTCCCGTAACCAAACTCCATTCTCCAATAGATAAGCATATCAAAAGCTTACTAATTTGAAACCATAACTGATCGTTTTCCCTGTATTCTCCATGGGCCACTTGCCTTAGCAACACATTGTTCATAATCATGCCACTGAACGAAAAGTTTCGGCACTCCAAGAAATGCCTAACTATGTCATCATTGAATAGACGCAACTGCCGTTTTATTAATTTTTTCTGGATGGCTTTTACAACTATAGCTATTTTACATATACTTCAAATTCGCCCTAGGAAGTGATCGGCATAAGCTAGCTTCATCATGCCCAGTTCGTTTCTTAATCCTTTTAATTTCACCACGTATGTGTTACATTTACAACATTATTATATTGCATTTATAACAAAATGATAACTTCATGTTAAAAAAAAACTGTAACTTGGTGTGACATGCAAAATTAGTGCGATAGGCAGCTTGTTGCAATACGCGCGAGTGACAGGCTCTCTCGTGCGCTGTCATGTGCACTTGTGAAGTGTGACAGGCGTGCCTGTCTCCCTGATCAAGTGCGATGGCTAGCCATGGCCGGCACCGAGCCAACGATTTTGGAGCCATCACCCATACCAATAATTTCACCCATGCCACCAACATCACAAACACTTTAATCTTCACTCACCATGATAAGTGCATATTTTTCATATATTTTGCTATTAATTTCTCTATTTTTTTCTTATTTTGGTCTTAAAATTCTAGTTATTTTAGTTAATTTTTAATTTAGTAAATTATATTTGATTATGTTAATTTATCTTAATTTTTATATTATGTTATTTTAGGTACATTTTGGGAATAAAGAGGAATAAAATCAGAATATTCAAGTAAAGAGAGCTTAAAGAAGAAACTAATTAGAAATTTAAGGAAAGTAATGGGAGTTAAAACAGAAGAAAATCAAAGAAGCCAAGGCCTAATTGAAGTTCACGTAAAGATGAGAAGAAATAGCGTTAGAAATAATTTAATTAATAAGACAAACACATTCTTCTGATGGGCTTTGGCTAAACTGTTATTAGCTTATTGATTAAATAAGTCAAGTGCATGTCATTGAATTATGGAAAGCAAAGTGAAACAAAAAGGGAAAATGGCCTTGCACATGAATCCAAAGAAAAGTGGCGACTTGGCTTTGGATTTTAATCCTTTCCATGTGAGGATTTAGGGCACATAATAAAAGCGAGACTTGTGGCAGAACTAAGAGAAGATCGGAAGCAAGAAAAACTGAACAATTTTGCAGCCGTAAAGGAGAAGAAAAAAATCAGCAGTTGAAGGGAATTGAAGAAAAAGGCAGTCGCTTGAATTAATTTTCATGATTGGTTTTATCAATTTTCTTATTCCCAATTTAATTATGTTAAGCCAGATCTTTTATTTGGTTGAAGGTGAATTCAAAACCCCAAACATGTCATACGATTAATTTTTAATTTCTATCATTCAATTTATTTAATTGAGATTGTTCATGTTGTTTTATAATTAATGTTTATGATTTTATTCTCGTCTTATTTGAGTGGCCAACTAGATAGGACTTGAATAAATTCTATTATTAGAATAAAATTCTTTATCCGTTATTGTCTTGAGATTTTAATCATAAGTAGCATGTTGGAATTAGTGATTTCAATCGGAGAACATAACCTAGGTTAAATAATCTGAGCTTGTGTGTTTATTGCCTATATCAACCTAATATCTTTCTCTACGTAATGCTTCCATTATCTAAAATTTAAAGAGCCTATTTTAAATTATTTAATGATAGTTTCAATATAAATTGATCATAGAATTGATATATTATGTGCATGTTTGGTGGTGGTGAATGATCCTTTAACCAAAGTTTTCATCATGATTATTTCTTTCTCCTTTAATTAGAGTTTTTATTAAATTTTTGTTTTTATAGTTTAATTTCTTTATTTCTTGCTATTTAGTTAAAAATTCAAAAATTTAAAAACTCCCCTTTTTAATTGGCATTTTCTTTAGTTAGATTATCTATATTAATTATTTCTATTATTATTTTATTTTAAGTCTTGCTTTAGAGTTGATAATAAATATAACTAGCATAGTTTCTGTGGGATCGATCCTTACTTATTCTATACTAATTATTTATACTAGTAGTAAGGTTTTAAATTTGGTACACCCAAACGACACTACCACACCATCACCAACATAATAAAAAAACAACAACATAAAAGAAGAATACACAATAGAACATTTCAGATCTTGGCCGAAAGTTTGGTGATGTTGGCTACCGAGGATGGACTCGGGGAAGCCGCCAGTGATGAGTGACCAACTTGGGAGAGAAATCGTTGATTAGAGAGAGAGAGGAAGCTTAGTGAGAATGAGAGGAGTATTTTCGCCACTTGAGATGTTTGCCTAATGTTGATAGAAATAAATTTGGAGGGCCAATTGTGAAAATTGTAAAATTTTTTAGGTTAATTTTGTAAATTTCCCTTTCTAATTGGTATTCCCACTTCTTCTTAATCTGTTTGTCTATTGTGGATCAAATTGTAATGTTGGTTCGTGATGACATATGATAATGATTCTGTTAAGAATTAATTACCATTGGTGACTGACATATGACAATGATTTTGTTAAGAATGAATTACCATTGGTGGCTGACATATGATAATGATTCTGTTAAGAATGAATTACCATTGGTGGCTTCAAATACTTTTGGCCTTATATGGGTAGACTGATGAAGTACAAGTACTTTGGAAAGTAAACCTCGTTCGTAACTTTTATTCATTGGTGAGACTATGATTTATATAGGCCTTGGTTTTAATTCCTCTCTCCTCTTTAACTAGCATGTGACAGTGTCCTTTGCAAATTTATCCTAGCGAGTTTTGGTGACAAAATAAGATCAAAATATCAATTCGTTTAAGAGTAACTCTACACTAGATACTGATTCGATTCCACGTGTTAAAGGTATTTATCAATTGAATGGTGTGGTAGTTAAATATATAAATAATTTCATACTTGTAGAATTACATCGATTAAAAGATGATTGCTATATCACTTGATATGAAATCTCTTTAAATTATTACACAATTTAAAATAGCCAATATATACACAAACAAAAGAAACGTTTGTAATAAATGATTCTCGATCAGGTGCGTCCTACCACAAACGTTATTGTGTGTGATGGGCCACATGTCACCTAATTCACTGATTGTTGGTTGATGTCCCATAGTTCGGCCAATCATTAGGTAACACATGACCCGTTGAGCATAATAACGCTTGTAGGGATGCATCTAATCAGATTTGTTTAATAAATTATCTTAGATGTAGTAATCTCATGTGTATGTAACATTAAAATTCACATGTACGTTGATAGCTTTTGCCATCCTCATTTCGAATTCTGAAGTTATTAACATATGATTTACTACGTAGTTTGCATGCAAGCGATCTCCTAAGATAGTCTGTGTAAGTTATTCTCTTCAACAACGCCAGAGTCTTTGGTTTAACAAGGCTAGGAACTGTACTGATTTCTCCATCCAATTTCTGGCAATAGAATGTTGTGATAGACAAACTTTCTTTCTTTGAGTTCACAGTTGTATGATGCTTGATACTAAGGTAAGATCCATGGCAAAATCTACAGAATCACCAAACAAAGTAAAAGCACGTAAGAAGAGAAGGAAAGAAAATTAAAAATAATGAAAAAAATACAAGCAAATCCACTTATAGAAAGTGATGCCATTGGGCAGCTTAGGGGTCAAGGGTGGGTTTGTGCCTTAATTCAAAATTTAAGCTTTCATAGAGGCTCTTTCTCTTTCTACACAAAATGTACATAGAATATTGTTATTGTTGGTGTAAATTTTGACCTAACTTACTAGGCGGTAATTCCTGCCAAAAGAATGACCTTCTTAGGATTGATTTTTCTTTTTAGTGGATCAAATAATGATAAATTTCTTGTTTGGCCAGGTCTTAATGGGCCTTGGAATTTCTCCTAGGAGTCCGCTTCCTTAGATAATGGAGACAACTTTGTTAGAGAACGATCTATAAAGAAAAGATAAAAAATCAAAGACTTGTTTTACTAGTGTAAATACTGTGACGATCAAATCAGTCATTGGATTTTTGAAAATATGAATTTAAAGTGAGGAATTTTAGATATAGAAAATCTAGAAAGAGAACATCAATTCCTCCCTCTTGTGAGTTTTTGGTTGTCTTTAAGTAAGAACACCTAGCAAATTTATAGGTAAAATAGATTTGACTTGAGTCCTAGTTGCTTTTATAGTTGTTAGTCTTCTGGCTCCCAGTGATAATTGTCTTCTTGTGTCCATGCTAAGTGACATATGGACATACAACATTGTCTTTGGATAAAGAAATGTTTCAATCTTAGGTTGTTTTTCTTAGGATCTGGGATTGTATGAACCTTGGAACTAGAAGGTTCATTATGGGTAATTTGACCTTGAACTTAGTATGTGTATGCTAGGTAGTTTTTCTTAGGATACCTTGAACTTGGTAAGTGTATGCTAGGTAGTTTTTCTTAGGATACTGGGATCCTAGAAACCTTTGAACTTTTGAAGGTTTCTCCTAAGATCCTAGAAATCTTGGAACTTTAAAACCTAAGAGGTTTATCTTAAGGGATTTGTCTTAGAAACCTAGAAGGTTTAACTTATGTAATTTGTCCTAGGAAACTAGGAATCTTTAACCTAAAAGATTTTATCCTATGTGGGTTTTCCTAAGAGTCTCAGAGGCTAAAACCCTCAGAACCTATGAATATTGGAATCTTGGAGGCTAAGAATATCATAACCTAGGAACTTTTCAGCTTTAAAGGCTTGGAACTTTGGAATCATGGAGCCTTAAACATTTATCCTTGGCAATTTGTCCTAGGAACCTCGGAGCCTTAGGAACTTGTAAGGTTTAAGCTAAGTGATTTTTCCTAAGAATTTTAGAATCTAGGAATCTTGAAGGTTAGGGACCTCAGAACCTAGGAATCTCGAAGGTTAGAAAACTCAGAACTTAGGAGATTTTATCCTAGGTAGTTTGTACTGGGAACGTTGAAACTTAGGAACCAAGTAAGTATATCCTAAAAGACTGGTCCTAGGAGCATTAGATGCTAGGAACCTTAGAAACTAGAAACCTAGACACCTTAGAAGTTAGAAACACTGGAGGCCAAGAACCTCAAAATCGTGGATCCTTGGACCGTAAAGATTAGAAACCTAAGAGCCTTAGAACCTTGAAGACTAGAAACTTTGTAACCTTGGAATCCTAGAACCTCAAAGACCAGTAACTTTGTAACTTTAGAACCTAGGAGGTTGTCATAGGTGTTGTACAAGGAACCCATCAATCTTGGAGGCTTGGAACCTTAGAACCTAAGAGGTTTTATTCTCGGTGGTTTGTCCTAGGAACCTTAGAAACTAAGAGGTTTTATCTTAGGGAATTTTTTCAATCTCTTCATGGGTATTACATGAACCATATTTATTTAGGTTCTAATTGAGCCTATTCTACTTTTGTTCCAAAAATTGCCCCTCATGACTCAAATTTTAAAAATTATACTTTTTTTAGGGTTGATTTTTAAAGATTTGTCTTTTGGTGATTTTATCTTAGGACATTTTAATCTATAGGTTTACGCGAGGATGATCCCACCTTTGAAATTTTCTTGAAATTTTCTCTAAGAAATTTTATCCTAAGATTTTATCTTGGGAAGACTTTTATCCTTGAATTTTAGCATAAAAGGATTTTTCTCCATCCTTAGATGATTGAATTTAGAAGATTTAAAGCTATCTCAAGAGGACTTCCTCTAAATATTTTTATCCTAGGATGATTTCATTCCATACTTAAATGATTTGTTTGGAAGATTTAAAGCTTTCTTAAAGGGATTATCCTCTAAAGATTTTCATTTTAGTATGATTTGTTCCCATTTTGAGGCAACCAGTGAGATCACATATTTAATAGAGAAAAGCTCTTAAGTTTCTAAAGAGAAAGGGCAATGATTCATAGTGTTTGACAACAATGTTCGTAATGGCTTATAATGATTTTCTATTGACTTTTCAGATCTTTCCGGTGACTTTCTAGCAATTTTTGATAATTTCTGGTGATCTTAAGTGAGTTTTTAATTCATTAATTATTGATTAGTTAATTATATTTTAATTTTACATATTTAGGAGAGTAACTATAGGTCATTGTGACTTTTTAGGTTTTTCTTACTTCAAGAAAACCTAATGTTGAAATGACCAAGGATAAAAATATAATGATGGATGTGTGTTCCTTTGGCAACTATTCATGTTACGATAAGTGATGTTGATAGTTGTGAGTTAAAAGAGGAGATAGATGAGGATAATGGCTTATACATAGTGAAGTAATAGGAAGAAGCAAGGTTATTAACTTAAGAAATTATGAGAATAAGACTAAGCCTATTGTTGAAGATACCTATCTATGGCAAATAAAGACAATTAAATATAGATCAGGTGAAATTTTTGTTGAGTTTCTGATGGTCAAGTATAAAAGGAGTTGAATTTTTACATTCACATATATTTGTAGCTTGTGAAGAACTAGATATCTGAAAAACAAAAAACACTTTGATGCCCAAGTTAGTGTTTGATAAAGATTAAAGAAAAAAGAAAGATTGAGAAAATGAACAATGTTTTTTTGCAAGTCAAAGACCTTTTCTCATAGAGATGATCCCTATTTATAAATGGTAGGTGATGTGGGGTTTTGCCTTTTGCTCTTTTCTTGATGGCATGTGTCAATCATTATTGTACACATGACTGTGAATTTAATTGTAGGGAAAATAAACATATTTATTTCATACTTACATGTTTCCCTACTCTTATGACTTTAAGCGTGGTTTCTTTCGACCATGGAATTTAGAATCAGAATGATTTTTCTCCTCTTGTCATTTTCATAAATTCCTAGGGAATTTAATGTTAGGTTTTATGCCCTCGGAATAGATTGAGTATTATTTTTTCCAAAATAGTATCTTTTCTCTGAAAGGAGCGACACATGACGTAGTTTGGTGCCTTTGAAATATAGCGCCTACACTACTTCTCTCATGAGTGTATTTTCTTTAAAAAAAACATGAAATAAGAAGTTCTGACTTTTGTTTGACTAGCCTTGTGGCTTTTTCAAATGAAGTAAATATACCTTAGGGATTTGAATATATTTTCTTTGAACTGACATTTCTAAAATAAAATATTAGATCCTTGAATTATTCCTCTAAACTGAAGTTCTAGTAGAAAAATGATCGTTTTTCTTTGAACTTTTCCCCTAAATTATAGTTTCAAGAAGAATTGTAGATTGTTCTTTAAATCGATGTAATTGAATCCAATATATTTTCCTTCTGAACTGAAGCTCCAAGAGAAATGTCAGTTTCCTTAACTTTTTTTTTATAATTTAAACTAAAGTTCTACAAGGAAATGTGAATTTTCCCTAGGCATTCCAACTAGTTTAAGAATGGTTTACACAACACACACACACGCACACACATGCGCACACACACACACTGAAATTACAGTTGTGTGAGATATTATTCTTTTTTAAGATAAAAACCCAATAACTGACTTGAGCGTTGGAGGGTTAACGTCAGAAAAATCTAGCACCCTTGACTATTTTCTATTGTTGCAAATCATTAGAAGTGTTAGTACAATTCAAATTCCATTACAACAACAAGAGACAACAATCAATCAAGACAAATTAAAGCATTGACAAGATAATGTAGTCACCATCATCAGCTCAACTATTTTGGCATCAACAAGAATAATCTCCTATAATCTGTGAACAAACCAGATCAAGAAAACATTGGTATTCACCTCTAATACTTAGGACAGAGTTTAGGAGAAATACAAATCTTGCACTCTACATTGAGAAGTATGCTCAATTAGATATACATTTATATACTTATAAGACTTCATATCTCTAACTATAAACAACAGACCATCAAGTTGAACAGGTAACATACTAACAAATAGAAACAAATATTTGAAATTCAGTTCATTAAAATAATAGTAAGCTTCAAAGTTTGACTTCTTCGAAATCTTCTATTGTGGAAGTGATCATGTTACTATTTGACTCTTGAAGATACAATTGTGATTATTAGAGTTTAAGAAAACAATATCAATAGTTGTTGGGAAGTTGATTGGTGAAGTAGACATATAACTAAAGTAAAATTGAGAAATAATGACACAACAGAATCACACAGGGACACAAGAATTTATGTGGTTAGACTTTTAGCTTACATCCATAAGTGAATATAGAAGGAAAATATTTTACTAACGAAATGAGGATTACAAGTATTGTAATATTTTGACTCACTATCCAGAATCTCAATACACCTAATCTCTTACTCGTTAATCACTCAACTCTTACTAGACTTTCTCTCTTCTTCAAAATGGAATTGAAGAAGAAGAGGAACATTGAATGCTGAGAAGGGAAATAAAGCTTTCTATTTATAGGCTTCATTTCTCTTCATTTTCAATTATATTATTATTATTATTATTTTATTTTAAAGACGTGCACAACACCGAAATTTGACATTTCCTTCCTCTATTTTTTCCTTATTCCCTTTCAAATATGGGGCACTACTTCAAGAGCTTTTAGAAAAGCGGTGCCCCTTATTTCATTTTTCAACAATTCTTCCACTTGGATAATTCTTCACACCATCCTTTATGCTTCGCTATTGTCATGTCGCTTACGTCTTTGCTAGGCCAGAAACTTGTCAACATTGATTGACTTGGTCAAAACATCTGCTAGGTTCTCTTTGGTATAAATTTTCTGCAAATCCACACCTTTATCTTCCACTACTCCTCGAACGAAGTGGTGTTGAACTCCTATGTGCTTTGTCCTGGAATGAAAAGTTGGATTCCTTACAATGTGCAAGGCATTTTGACTGTCACAAAAAATAGAAATTTTCTCTTGTCTGTGCCCAAGCTCCACTAATAACATTTGCATCTAAATAACTTCCTTACAAGCTTGTATAGCTGCTATGTGTTCTGCTTCTGTAGTAGATAAAGCCACAATGGTCTGCAGTTTTGAAAGCTAGCTCATAGTTCCTCCTACAAATGTAAACACATAGCTATTAGTGGATTTCTTTTTATCAAAGAAATAAATCCACAGGCTCTTAATAGTAAACTTTGATCATAAGATAATGCAACATATGAGATTCCTCTAATGTATTTTAGAATCTTCTTAACAGTTTTCTAATGCTCTCTATCAGGATTACCATGCATCAATTGACTGCTCCTACTGCTTATGCAATGTCTGGTCTAGCACATATCATTGTGAATGTCAAGCTACCCATTGCTCATACATATAGTACTCGAGACATCTCTTTCCTTTCTATTTCATTGCTAGGACATATACTTAAGGATAACTTGAAATTAACAAGAAGTGGGATAGAAATTGGCTCACGAAGTGGGATAGAATTTAGCTTACAATCTCGCATATTAAAGCACCGCAAGATTTTTTTCAAGTAATTCTTCTGAGAAAGCTAACTCTTTCTATTCTTTTGTCTCAGTGAATTTGCATTTCCAGAATCTTGTTTGCTAGTCTCAAGTCCTTCATTTCAAACTCCTTAGCCAACTGCCCTTTAATTTTTAAACTCAATCTATATTGGGGCCTACTACCAACATGTCATCCACATACAATAGCAAAATAATGAACTCCTTATCCTTAAACCTCTTATAATATGCATGATGGTCTGAACTGAGTCTGTTATATCTAAAGCTCATGATGAAGGAATCAAATCTCTTATACTAATACCTTAGTGCCTGTTTGAGATCGTATATCGATTTGTTCAATCTACAAACTATTGTATAGAGATTTGTTCAACCTGCAAACTAAGTTCTCTTGGCATGTTTCAGCAAAACCTTTTGGTTGGAGCATATAAATCTTTTCTTCAAGTTTTCCAAGAAGAAATACAGTTTTCAGATCTAACTGCTCTAAATGTATGTCAAATATAGTACAGATTACCAAGACCACTCTAATTGTTGTGAGTTGAACCACCAAAGAAAATATCTTATTGAAGTCAATACTTTCTTTCTAAGCATATTCTTTCATCACCAATCTTGCATGAACTATTTCACTTGGTCATTGCCATCACGTTTGATCTTGTAGACCCATTTGTTACCAATGATTTTCTTCTATGTGGTAGTGGTATAAGTTCCCATGTCTTATTCTTAGATAGAGTCTCAATGTCTTCCTACATTGCTATCATTCACAAAGCAACATCTGGACTATTTAAAGCTTCATGGAAAGTTGATGGCTCTTCATCCTCTGTTATAAGACAATATGCAACATTAATCTTTGTAACATACTCAGAGTGCCATGCTGGCGGTTGTCTCTCATAAGTTGATCGTTTAACTTTTGGGGCATCGGACTTGACTGGTTTTTATTCCTCGTGCTCTCGTATTACTTCAGAAGAAATTAAAACTTTTAAGATTATTTTCCACATCTACCAATACAGTCTCTAACTTTTCATTCACAGTGCTATCATTCTTATATTTCCTTTGTAGTTGATCTTATACAAATATAACATCTTTGCAGATGACAATTTTATAGGCAGTGGGATCACATGAACGATACCCTTTTACTCTATCAGCATACCCTAAGAAAATACACCTCTTGAATTTTGGATCTAACTTTGATATTTCTTCGGCATTATACATCACGTACACACGACGTTTAAATGCATGTAGGTGAGAGTAATTAGCTGGCTTTCCAGTCCATATCTTCATTAAAGTCTTCAACCCAATTGTTGTAGATAGAGACAAATTTACTACATAACAATCAATTTTGGCTGCTTCTGCTTAGAATAAGTTAGGTAGACCAACATTTCTTAACATAGCTATTATTTTTCTATAAGAATCTTGTTCATCCACTATGCTACTCTATTTTGCTGAGGAGTGTATGTGATTAATATTAAAAATTATTTAATTATCAAGCGAAAATAATGTTTTTTTGTGCTTATGTTATAATTTATATTTTTGTTTATGCAATATATTTGGAATTATTAATTATTTATTAAATATATCTAATTTTATATATGTTTGTGTGTTTATTAGGTAAAATATTAATTTCAAGTAAATCAAGGATCTAAACAGATAAATGAGTGTCAAATTTGGATTAGAAGGTCCGAAACCTTAAGATGAGTCAAGATTGTCTTAAATTGAGCTTGTGTAAAAAGTGTTGACTTTTTCTATTAACCAAACACTTATTTCTATTATAAGCTGACAATTTGACTAAATATCAACCGTTCATGATTCAATGGCCACGATTGTGCCACGTGGCAATGGCTGGTGAAGCAAGTGTAGGATCCAAATCTTTGTATTCGGGTCGACTCAATCCACCTATTAACCCGCCAAATCTCAACCGTTCTTTGGCCAAATCAGATAAGTCTAATGATACCACGTGTGATGTTGACTTTGGAAGTTTGACTAACCATTAGATCTTGATCTAATGGTTGTTAGAAGCGCATGCATGAAGATTATGATGGACTACAAAACACAGGATTATGAATTTAGTTTTCTATAATATAGCCTCATTTTTATGTTTTTAATCATCTTTCTACATGTCTCTTTTTCTCAATTTCTCTCAATCTCCTTGTAATCTTGATTTTCATTTGTGTTTTTAATATTTTGTATAATTATTTTTATAAATAAATTTACTTTTATTTTTAATTTTGTTGTTTTTACTCATTTTAATTATTAGGAATTTAATTTTAATAATTACTTTTATTTCAATTATGCTTAACTAAATAATAATAATTAGGGTAAGGTGAAACTCTTAAGAAATAAATATGATTTAATCAAATTTTATTTTTAATTTTATAAATTAAATTATTTCTATTTAATTTTATACATATTTTATATTTTAAAATTTTGATTAATTGTAGACAAACAAGGAAGTTTGACACAATAAATTCTTAATACCTTAATATAAAGTATGATAAAATGATATTTTGACTCATTGTAGACAAATTAAATTTTGACACAATAAATACTTAATCTAACATAAAATTAAAGGAATAATAATAATAATTTATAAAATTAATCTTTTGGGCAATAAATATAAAAAAATATAAAAAGCATTTATTAAGTTTTATTTACTATTGAGAGTGAATCCACAACCTTAACTAATTTAACTTCAGAGTTTTATTTAAATTAAGTTGTTTATATTTAAGTTTTATTCTTAATTTTTAGATAAAATAAAATAAACAAATTAAATTTCTTTCTCTGTAGATCGACCTTGGACTTACCGAGCTATAATACAACGAGACACTCTTATACTTGTGAGTTAAAAATTACTTTTAAGTTGTGTCAATATGCGACTGTGAACTGTCTCTAAATGTCTTTTTGCTTATAGTGTGTAGAAAACTCGTCATATGTATACTCTCCACCATTCTCTGTCTTCAAGTACTTGGCCCTTTTCTGGATTCAAGTTCTACTAGCGCTTTAAATTCTTTGAATACTGGAAACACACCTAACTTTTTGTTGAGTGGATACACCTAACATCTCTTGGAATAATCATCAATAAAAGTCACCAAGTTCTTTGCGTCTCCCATAGATATGTCTAGTGATTCCCAAACATCAAAATAAATCAAATTTAGAATACTTTTACTTCTGGCATCAGATCTGCTGAGTTTCAATATATTATTTTTACTTATAACACATTGCTCACAAAGCAGTAGGTTCATTGATTTGAGCCCAAGAAGCAACTTTTGCTTAGTGAGAATCTTCAAACCTTATTCTGATATATGGCTAAGTTTGAGATACTACATCATCACTGATTTTTCTCCATTTGATGCGGCATACGCATCAACTTGTTGTAGTGTTTCCTTTTTAAAGTATGAAAAAATTAACGCTGATTTTTTCTACCTTTATCAAAACAAGTGTGCCTTTAGCAATTTTTATAATCCCATTTTCTACATGAGATTTTCACCCAAGGCTATCTATTTGTCCTAAAGATAATAGAATTTTCTCCAGGCCATTGATATGTTGTACCTCTTCAATTGTGAAAATTGTACCAGCAAACATTTTTATTTTGATAGTACCAATACTAGCGATCTTCAAGGCATGATTATCACCCATGTGTACAAATCCTCTTTAGATAAGTTCATATGTGTGGAATCATTCTCTCTGAAAGGTCATGTGCCAGGTAGCTCTTAAGTAGATAAACCAGAAGTCAGATAACTATTTTCTGACTTTTGAAATAGTTGTTGTCTCGCTAAGTAGAATTTCGCCATTATCCGAGGTACTTGCTACACACCTCTGTGCATTTGATGACTCATAAACTTTACCTTCTCTTTTCTTCTAATTGTTCCAATATTCTTTCTTAACATGTTCTTTCTTGTCATAGTTGTAGCATTTGATATTATTCATATTTCTTGAATTTGATCTGCCATGATTGTGACTCTCACAAGGGCCATATTTCGCTGGTCTCCCTCTCATCACTAATAGTGTTTCAGCTTGTCGCGAACTTATTTGCCTATCTTCCTTATTTTTCTGATGCTCTCCTCATTTAATACGGAGGCTGCAACATTGTCGAAGATTAAACTGTCCGCTTGGTTGTTATTTGTCATATTGATGATAAGTTAATCATACAAATCTAGTAGACTTTGAAGTAGAAGCTCCACACATTCATTTTTCTCTATTTTATAACCCAATATTGCGAGTTGTAAAAATAGAGACTTCAAGGTACTGATATAGTTGGTCACTAATGTAGATTTTACTATTTGAAGAGTGTAAAGTCTTCTCTTCAAGAAGATCTTATTTTGTATATGATTTGGGCTCGTATACTTTTGTGAGAGTATTTCATTTTTTTGTCTTTTTTTTTGTCATACGAATAACACCCTATCCGTAAGTGCTAAGTATAGATTAGCAATGACATTGCCATCCATCTCATTCCACTTGTCATCCTTATTTATCTCCATGGACCTTTCTCCAATTGTTGTTAAATAATTATTTTTTTTGAAAACAACTATCGTCTTCATTTTCCACAGTGAAAAATCATTTCCATCAAACTTCTCAATTTCGTACTTTGCTGCCATTACTTTTCACCATGAACTACTTTTGGTAGAATCAGTTCTTACCGTTTTACGTGATCAGTAACCATATATGTGAATAGTATCTTTTACGTGAATAGTACTGTATGTATGAACAATACCCCTGACTCAAGAAAATACAACCAGTATCTTTGATACCATCGTTAGAAAGTTGATTAGTGAAGCAAACACACAACTAAAGTGAAATTGAGAAATAATGAGACAATAGAATCATACAAGAACACTAGAATTTACGTCGACTTTTAGCCTACGGGGCCAAGACAGAAGGACATTATCTAAAATGAGGATTACAAGTATTGTAATATTTTGGCTCACTACCTAAAACTTCAATACACCCAATCTCTCACTCACTAATCATTCAACTCTCATTAGGCTTTCTCTCTTCTTCAAAATGGAATTGAAAAAGAAAATGAGAATTGGATGCTGAGAAGGGAAATGAAACCTTCTCTTTATAGAGGAAATCTACTTTACCTTTGACATAAGAAGGAATATTTCTTATTCTTAGAACTTTTCTCTTGAATTGAAGTTCTAATAGAAAATGAGAATTTTCCTTAGGTAATCGAATTTGTTCTAAAATGGCTTTTTAGAATTTTGGAAATATATATGTCAATGTATGAGATGATCACAAGTGCTCATGAAATGATGATGAATATGGATTCCTGTGATATGCATACATATAAATGTTTATACATGTTAATACTCATTAGTGCCATATGTAGGCTTTCTAGAACTAAGGCTTAGTTTTTAATTTTGTGATTAATACCTTATATATGTGAGTTGTACATTATCAATTGGATCCATATTTTCAAGAGTTGAAATCATTCAAATGGTTGTAGTAGATAAAATGAAATGTTCCTCATCTACAAATTATCAATCTCAATAAGTATTTAGATTCAGTTGGAATGTGATTCAAATGGACTTTAGCGTTTTCTTTAGGGGCCAATGTCATGGCATCATCTGTTGTAGAAGAGATTTAGAAATTCTTTTTAAAGTTTCCTTCAGATCTTTTGAATTCTTTCTATAGCCATTCTTGGAACCTCAATTCCGCGTCACTA
The DNA here is from genome assembly GCA_029633175.1 of Citrus glauca. Lineage (NCBI taxonomy): Eukaryota > Viridiplantae > Streptophyta > Magnoliopsida > Sapindales > Rutaceae > Citrus > Citrus glauca. Next base: position 3,006,321 of record JAQOOD010000006.1, read on the forward strand.
TCAATTCCTTGTATGCCTTGTTTAGTATGCTCTGTATGGGTTTCGACCTTTCTTTTGGGGGATCAATTTGCCTCTCTGCCTGTTTTTAGTTTTTTTTAGGCTACTCTTTTGATTGTTATTTAAGGGTAAGCAATTTGTCCTTTAGTTTTTAGTTTTCCCTCTTCATTTCCTCTTTTGATTTGTAAGACATGGGCTAAAACATCATTGGTCAGTACATTTTTTCCTCAATGAGTGTTTTAAATTATCATGCTTTGAATATTCTTTAATAGGGCTTGAGAAAGCTGAAGGGAATTAATCTTTGGTAAGCTAGCCATCAGCTATTATTTTTTCCCCTACATTTAAATGCTTTCCCCTCTATTAGTCTCTTATTTTGATTATTTTGAATAAAATTCATATATGGCTAAATTTTAGAGAGTGAAATCTAGTGAGGGAAAATATTGTGTATTTGAGCATTTTCCCCCTCCCACTTTTGATTGTTCGGGAAGAGTTGTGCAAAAGCACTTATGAGCTCTTTAATATTTATTGTATATGATTATGATCCAGGCTTAAAAAGCCTTTACCTTTTTTTTTAATTTTTATAAGGAAAAAAGAAGCAAGAATGAAGTTAATATGATATAAAAATAAACGAAAGAAGGGGAATAAGTAGTGTCCACCTTTCCCCCGCATTAGCATCTAACATGATAAAGTTTACGATAATCATTAGTTGCATAATATGTAAGGAAAGTCCGCATTAGCCTAATACTCATTTTTTTATCCTCCATCAGGAAGTGAATGTTAAGGTTTTCTATAGCCTCACTCATGGGTAAGTCAAGTCAAGTCAGAAATGCCATAACAAATTTGAAAATAAAATATGTTAACATGATTGTTAAATATCATGATTATTAGATGTAGGATCATAGTTGGATTATAGCGTACAGTAATGTTAATCCTCATTGGCTTAATATCCTTTATATATTCCCTTTCATATGGTCATGCTTGGGTTTTCCTTAACCTTACTTGTGGAAAAAAAATCAGGGAATAAATAAAATAGCAAAAATGTAAATAAGGCAACATATTTGTTAGGAATTAGCCTAATTAAAAAGGAGATAAAGATAAAAAAAAATAAAAGATAAATGAGTCTTATGATTATAATGAGTTTTTTTTTTCACTTTTATCATTTTCATAAGTTTTTGGGAAATTTTATCTTGAATGTTTTTTTCTTGGAATAGATTGTATTATTTCTTCCAAAAATACAGGACATACAATACAACATTAAAGAGATATTTGAAGAAGTAATGCAAGTGATAAACGTCAATTACCATCCTTCATGTCTGCAGTTGGAGCTTATTATGGGTCTCAATTGGACTTACCATTCTCCTCTAAATCAATGAGTTGGATAGCCTTCAAATAAAGAATGATGGATTATAGGTTCCCATTAAATCCTTCCCTGATGCTTTTATTGTTCAACATTGGTGACACTTTAGAGGTAATAGTTGTCACTTTCTATAATTTGTTTTTTTCCAGAGTTGTTATATAATATAAAGATGTATTATAATTTAAGGTCTATTATGATTATATATATATATATATAACATAACTCAGAAATTTATATAGATTAGCTTATAACTCTAATCTCTTTAACAATATATACAGATCATTATACCTGTTTGACTAAAAATAGAAGAGGCTCAACTAGAGTCTAAATATGGTCCCTATGAAGTCCATCAAAAGATTGATAAAAATTCTTAGGATAAAATGTCCTACATTTCAAAGTTCTTATCCTAAAAGGTTCATAAGACAAATCACTTAGAATAAACTTTTAAGATTCCTGGATTCCTAGGTTCCTAGTCTCCAAGGTTCTTAGGTTCCTAACCTCTAAAATTCTGGAAAAACAGCCTAGGATAATATCTCCTAGGTTTTGAGATTCCTAAACTCAAAGATTCCTAGGTTCAAAAGTTTTTAGGATAAATCACCTGGGTTAAACCTCCTATGTTTCTAAGGTTCCAAGTTTTCTAAGACAAATCAGATAAACCTCTTAAGTTTTAAGGTTCCCAGATTATTAGGATCCCAGGATCCTCAAAAAAATCTCCAAAGATTTTAATGTTCCTAGAATCCCAGAATCTTGGGAAAAATTACACGAAGATAATCCTCATAAGTTCCAAGAAAAAACTACCTAAAATAAACCTCCTTGATTATAGGGTTCCTATAATCCTAAGATCTTAGGAATGACAATCTAAGATTGAAACACTTTCTCCTCTGATCCAAAGACAACGCTGCATATCCATATGCCTCTCAGCATAGTGTAACGCCCCAAGCATTTCAATAAAGCCTTGATGTGTATGCCACACATGAAAGTTCTAGAATCATGAAGGCTCTCTACACTCATGTAGTACATGTGGTAGTAGATAGTTCCTTGTAATTAATAAGATAGGTAAATAGTTCTAGAGCATCATCTAGACATTTCGTTGTACTCTATAAATAGGAGGGGCCTTATTTGGCTAAATACACACAAGAAAGTTAGCACACACATTACATAAAGCGTTGTAAGATTTCCTTTGACTAATAAAGTTCTTTCCTCCTATCTTGAGCGAGTTTGAGTTCTTTCCTCCCATATTGAGTGAGTTTGATTGAGTATTCTTTTTTACTTTTGAATCCAATGATATTTTGAGTGAGCAAGGCTGATTTAATGCCAAGAGAGTGAGATTTGGTGCTTAAGGCTGCACGATTCTAGGAGGGATCAAGCAGATCCTGACAATAGGCACATGCTGAATCTCAAAGTTGTAGTTCATGGCCTTGGAATATTGGAGACTTAGTTCTTAGAAAGAGAATAACTTTTAAAAAATAATAAGAATAATAAGGAAAGTTAAGTAATTTTGTATAACTCAAACATTGACAGAGAGATCAAGTTCTATATACGATAAGCCCTAGTTAGAAGCAAAATAACTTATAAAAAATAATAAGAATAAAGAAATTTAGATAATTTTACCTTAGAAAGAACTCATAATAAAAAATAATAAATCATGATAAGAAGATGAAATTCTACTTAGTTGATCAAAATGGTTTGGATCCTAACTTCAAGATCTTCTATACTTGTCAGGGACTCTTAATTACCCTTAATCAAAATATGACAAGATTTTTAAGTCTTATCTTGATAGCTAGGTTCCCCATGAAGAAAAACCCTATTGAAATTAGGATAAGAAGACAAACACCAAAAACTTACAGCCTTAGGACATCTCTGTGGATGAAAGAGGCTCTTGAATTTAACCACAATAGGATTAAGGAGTCCTAAGTGACAGTGAAAAGATCACATTCCATTAATACAATACAAAGTTTTAAAAGTAAGCTGAGTTGAGCCAAGTCTTAAGGCAAAAATATCATTCGAATGTAAAAGTGAAATCAAAATCTTACTCTAGAATTTAACAAAGTGTGATTGACCTAAGAATGTTACATCTTGTAGGTGCCAATTTCAAAGGCACCAAACTACACCATGTGTTCATCCTTTTAGAGAAAAGAAACTATTCTAGAAGAAATAACACACAATCTATTCTAAGGAATAACACCCAAGATAGAATTCCCCAAGAACTTATGAAAATGACGAGGGAAAACTCATTCTAATTCCAAATTCTATGGTCTAGGAAAATCAGACCCAAAGTCATAAGGGTAGGAAAAAAAATATAAGTACAAAATAAGTATGTTTTTTTCCCTACAATCAAATTCACAATCATTTTTACAATAATGATGTTTGACACATATAATTAGAAAAGGAACTCAAGGAAAAATCATGAATCTATGCCCTCCATCATCTATAAATAGGGACCACTTTTATACCAAAGGGGCAATTGGCCTCTAAAAATGGATTGTTCATACTTAGAGGGAGAAACCCATTTTCTATTTTCTTCTTCTTTCTTTAATCTTAATTAAATACTAACTTGGGTGTCAGAATGCCTTTTTAGGTACCTACCTCATCGGATTCAAGGTCAATAATCATTACAAGTTCTCCACAAGCTACAAATAATGTGAAGATTGAAATTCAACTCTTTCATTGGCATCGTTTGTGGGGACTTACTAAAAAATTCTTCTTTTTTCACTGAAACCCATACTCTACCATCATCTTTTTAGACTAGATTTGGTAGTGTAGAATTGAAAAAAAAAAGGGTGAATACTCATATATACTTATTGAAAATGGTTTATGAGTGAGACCCAAACAGCAAACATTATTAAAAAGCAATAAAGCCAAAAATCCAAGCTAAAAAATAGAGTTTCTTCCAAGTGAGTTGCGGGAAAAAAGAGTAAAGAAAATTTAAAACCCATTTGGTCAACATAAAATTTTGACAAAACAGTAAAAAGTTGATAATTCTATGAAATGAGAGTTATCATAACACTTTTAGACTTAAATTATTATTTCTTAGAGAGTAAATGATATGATTCTATTGCATAATTGTTACATTTTGCATAAATATTCATTTTAGTTTAGTCTTAATGAGTTTTGCTTAATTTAAAGTAATTCATGCTCAAATTGTGTGCATAATTATAGGTTTTCAAAAGCTTATAATTCACAGAAGGAATGCTGATACAATAGGCTGGCAAAAAGGAGGAAGAGCATGGCTATAAAAGAATTGAAACAAATCTGAAACAGTGCAGTTGTGGTAGCCATTGTTGTAGCAATCCTGGAACAACGACAGAGAAAATTCTGTGTGGGATACTTGAAGAATTGTGATCTACAGTTTTCTAATCTGACTTATGCGCGGCTTAGGCTTCCGTTTACCTTAATTTTCAACTATAAAAGAACCACACATTATAAGAATGGAGGGCTGTCACCCAAGGAGAAAAAAAACAAAGAAACAAAAGAAAAACAAGATTCAAGAGAGAGATTGAAGGCTACACAAGATGAAAAATTATAAAGATCAATTGGGAGCTCAATCCTTCTTATCATTCTCTTGTTTTCGTGTTTTTTATTTATTCACGGGGATATGTTTCATGGCTAAAACTTTGTTCTTTATGTTTCTTTTGCAAACCATGAACTAAATTTATTTATGGTTGAATGATAAACAATCTTGATGGTTTATTGACTAAATATATGTGTTGTTGTATGTTTTCTGTAGCAGTTTATTTTTATAGTATTTATTTTTATTCATTATTTTGGTTGATCACTCATTTAATGATACAAGTTAGGAGAGAGTCATAAAAGGCCTATCTTAGTGGAATATATCATAGTAATACTTATTTAATCAGTGTTATGGACTTTGTTGTAGCAGAGAGATTACACAGTTGCTACAGTAAGGAAGAAATCAATGTTGTAATATTTGTAGAACTTGATGATGAAGATCATGGAGCAGCTAATATAGCATGGTCAGGGGAGAAGCAACCCTTCAGAATTGACAAGCAAATCCAGCAAAGAGAACTCACTCCAGACCAACAAGAATTCAAGGTTAATGGGCCGAGAGTGAAGCACTATATGAGAGATGATATGAATAGCCTAAAGAATGATCGGTTCTTAAAGGATTCAAGTTGAGGAAACAAGAAAGGTCAGGCTGAAAAACCTAAAATTAAGCGCTAATTGGGAGGCAACCCAATTAGGGAAGTTGTTTCAAGTTTTTATGACATTGAATTTAGCTTTTAAATTATTTAATTTGTCTTTTTTTATTTTAAGTGTGCATCTAACTTTTTATGTCTTTATGTTAAATTGCAGCAAGTAAAGAAAAATGTGTGGGCAAAAAGAGCAGGAGAGAATTGCTGCAGCATCACATACAGCATGACATAACAAAATATTCTCAAACAACAGAGGCATTCTTGCTTTTGCAGCAACAAATGAATTGATAAGATTTTATGATAAGGAGCATTTGAGAAGTGGATCAAAGAAGAAGTGACCTTTTACAGTCTATGCTGCAGCAGTGCTTCCAGCAACAGGGGAGTACCCCTCTACCTGCTAGTTTATTTTACTTCTTTCTATAAAACTTTTCTTTCATTTAGTTTTAATTTTCTAATTCATTCTACATGTCCTTTTATTTAGTGTATGCATGTCTGGTTTATGTGGTTTTGTTTTTTATACTTGTGAGGACACAACACCACTCAAGTTTGGGGGGGGGATTGTGTTTCTGAGTGCATATGTTTATGTTTGTGTTGTGCATTGTGTGAAGCTCTGTTATTTAATATTTTTGTATGAATTTAAAAACCTAATGAAGATAAATTGATTATTATTCATTATCTATGAGAATGCCAAGTAGAGATAGTTATAGATGGAGGTTGAAATTATGTCCTGACACTTAGACTTTGGTTGAGTTTTATGAGAATGTTGTAGCAGAGCAAGGAAAACAAAAAAAAGTAGAAAATATCTCAAGTTTGGGGGAAAATTTTTGTTGGACTGTGCCTGTTATGAAATAAATTCTGCTCCAATGGTTTAAGTTGTGGAGTAACCAAGGTTGAGTATACACCCCATATGCAAACTTGAGTCCAAAGGCAACAAGAGCTATGAGCAGTGCTGCAACAATTATATATAAAAAAAGCAAAAAAAATTGTGAAGAAGGAATAAAAAATAAAAAGGCCCGCTACCTAAGATACTGAGTTACCTGGTCTGTTCATGAGCCCCATGTTCAGCCTTGAGTCAAAGGCGTCCAAAGGTAAGACCTAAATATAACATCCTGAAAGCGTTATTGTAGCAACTCTGACATGTAATTTGAATGAGTAATTGGGTGTCATCATTACAAGTGATAGATATTCACATGAAAGCACAATGTTACATTGAAGGGTTTAACTGAAAAAAATTATTATTGTTGTAGCACCGTTTGAGTATATTTGTGATTTCTGCTTCCCCATAGGTGAGTATATTTGTGTTCTACCTTTGAATTATATGTAATATCTCTGTAATGTTGTAGCACCTCTGGAATTTGATCAAAGTGGCACACATACACTTTAGACAGAATGAAGCCTAAGTCTAGAACTAAACTACTAAGGCCATTTTGCGTGATTCAGAGTGTGATATGAGGGTGGAAGAATTCTTACAAATTTGATGACATAGCTAAGTTATTTGTTGTATGATTGTGTGATTGAAGTGTTAGTGTTGTTGTCATTACTTGAGGACAAGTAATAGTTTAAGTTGAAGATGTGATAACTTTATGAAATGAGAGTTATCATAGCACTTTTAGACTTAAATTAATATTACTTAGAGAGTAAATGATGTGATTCTATTGCATTATGGTTAAATTTTACATAAATATTCATTTTAGTTTAGTCTTAATAAGTTTTGCTTAATTTAAAATAATTCGTGCTCAAATTGTGTGTATAATTGTAGGTTTTGAAAAGCTTATAATTTATAGAAGGAATGTTGATGCAATAGGATAGCAAAAAGGAGGAAGAACATGGCTATAAAAAAATTGAAACAAATCTGGAACAATGCAGTTGTTGAAGTCGTTGCTGTAGTCGTTGCTGTAACAATCCTGAAACAATGACAGAGAAAATTTCATGCAGGATACTTGCAAAATTGCGATATATAGTTTCTTAATTTCAATTATGCGCACCCTAATCTTCTGTTCACCTTAATTTTCAACTATAAAAGAAGCAAACATCATAAGAATAGAGGGGGGTCGTCACCCAAGGAGAAAAACACAAAGAAACAAAAGAAAAACAAGATTCAAGAGAGAGATTGAAAGCTACACAAGAGAAAAAATTGCAGAGATCAATTGGGAGCTCAATCCTTCTTATCATTCTCTTGTTTTCGTGTTTTCTTTTTATTCATGGGGATGTGTTTCAAGGCTAAAACTTTGTTCTTTATTTTTCTTTTGCAAACCATGAACTAAATTTATTTGTGGTTGAGTGATAAATAATCTTGATGGTTTATTGACTGAATATTTGTGTTGTTGCATGTTTGCTGTAGCAGTTTGTTTTGAGAGTATTTATTTTTATTCATTATTTCGGTTGATCACCTATTTAATGATATAATTTAGGAGAGAGCCACAAAAGATCCTATCTTAGTGGAACATATCAGAGTAATACTTGGTTTTAAATTGAGTTTAACTAATCCCAAAATGGCTATGCTTAATCTAAAATTAGTGATGAACTAGACATAGGGATTCGCCTTGTAGGGTAAACAAAACTTAAGAGTGTAATGCTATATCTTATGCTGGCATAACAATTGATCACTGTTAGATTACATATAGATATAAGATATCCAACATGCGACGACTAGGGATGCATAAAGATTTTGCCCAGTGCTGTAATAGATACTGCAGCAACCGAGCCAACCATTAGAAAATTGTCAAGACTATTAGGAGAGTTTATTCACTCAACTACTTTATATTCCCATTGATTTTATCCTTGAGATTGACTTGATAATTTACTTTGTTGCATTTTATTTATTACGTTTTTATTTTAATTAGTATATTAGTTTCATTAATTGTTTTATTTTATTTTAGCACAAAACTTATACTGTTGTAGCAAATTTGATAACATAAATCCATGTGGAGACGATCTTGAATACTCATCACTTTATTACTTGTTGTGTACGCTTGTACATTTACACTAATAGCATTTGATTATAAAAATAACTAACAAAAGTCAAGATGGTCAAAAAGGGTTAAAATGGTTTCTAAAACTAATACCAAGACTCATTTATCTTTTATTTTATTTTATCTTTATTTTCTTTTTAATTATGCTAATACCCTCACAGATATGCTAACTTATTTACATTCCTACTATTTTATTTATTCCTTGGTAATTTTTATTTTCCATAGAGTGAGGTAAAGGAAAACCCAAGCATTCATATTATGAGAGGGAATATATCAAGGGTATTAAACTGACGGGGACTAACAAAACTCTATGTAAAAATCTAACAACTATGACCCTATATCTAACAATCATGATATTTAACATTCATGTTAACATATTTAATTTCAATCTTATTATGTGATTTTTGACTTTACTTGACTTACCCACGAATGACACTAAGGAAAACCAAAACATTCACCTCATAATAAGAAATAAATAGATGGTTATTATGCTATGTGAACTAATTCATCTTTCATTACATATTATGTAACTAGCTATTATTTTTATACATTTAACCTTTACACTTCTGCATTTACTATTCTGATTATTTGTAAAATTTTTAATTTTATGTTGATTCCAAGGGAGACTGGATACTACCCATTCTTCTTCTTTCATTTATTTATCAATTATGTTAGCTCTACTTTTATTTTTTTCCTGCTCATAATAATAAAAAGGATAAAGAAATAGGCTTTTTAAGCCTAGATCATGTTCATATACAATAAACTTAAAGTGCATGTAAGTACTTTAGCATGATTCTTCACGAGCAATCAAAAGTGGAAGGGAGAAAAATGCTTAGATATGCAACAATTTTCCTCACTAAAGTTCTCTCTCTAAAATTCAGCCATATATAAATTTTGTTCAAAATGAACAAATAAGAGACTCATAGAGGGAAAATTTACTTAAATTCAGAGCGAAAACCAGCAGTCGACGACTAGGCTTACCAAAAATTAAAAGCCAAAAAATAAAAACTAGCAGAGGTAAATTAACCCACCAAAAGAAAGTGTTGGAACCCACGCAAAACAAACTCAAAAAGGCACCCAAGGAACTAATAGTGATATAGAGATTCCAAGATGCCTACATAAGGAATTTTAAAAGATCCAAAGGAGACGTCTAGAAAAATTTTCTAGGTGGCTTTCACAACAAATTATGCCATGATAGCAGGCCCCTAGGAAAAAGCTAAAATACATTCCAAACTAATCTAAATGCTTATTTAGATTGGTGGCTTATAGATGAGGAACATTCTATTTTAACTATTATGACTATATGATAATTTCAACTTTTGAAAATATTGATCCAATTAATAATGTACAACTCATATACACAAGTGATTAATCACAAAATGTAAAAAATATTCCATAGTCTCAAAAGACTCATGCACTGCACTAATAAGCATTCGTATACATAAATATTTATATGTATACATCTCACGAGAATCCATATTCATTACTGTTTCATAAGCACTCTTGATCATCTCATACATTGTCATATACGCTTGCAAAAATCTCAAAATCCATTTTAAAACTGACCAAATTGCCTTGAGAAATTTCGGTTCCCACTAGAACTTCAGTATAAGGGAAAGTTTAAAGAACAAAAAAAGTTCTCTTTTATGTCCAGGGTAAAGTAAATTTCTCTTGGAACTTCAATTCAAGAGAAAAGTTTAAGAACAATTAATATTCCCTCCTATTTATACCAAAAATTCAGTTCAGAGGAAAAGTTTAGTGGAATTAATTATTTACCTCACATTTACTCCTACGTCAAGGCAAAAGTAGATTTCCTCATAAGAACTTAAGAGGAAAGCTTTAGTAGAATCGATTTTATCAATCAGAAGAATTACTCACATTTTCTCTTAGAACTCCAGTTCAAATAAACAGTTTAGTGAAATTGATTTCCTCGATTCAAAACCAACTCAAATTCTCCTGAGACTTTAGTTAGGAAAATACTTGAAAAAAATTCTCTAATAACATTCTTTTGAAATAGTTCACTTTATCCTTACACTAATAAAGAGGAAAAGTTCCATTAATATTTATTCGGAGATAATTTCACTTTTCTTTAAGCAAATGACGAGGACGAAAATTATCTAGACTAACAAAGAGAAAAAGTTTCATAATAATATTTCTCCAGAATACATACTTTTCCCTATGCTAATAAGGAGGAAAAAATTCCTTAAGCCAACAAGGAAAAAAAATTTCGCAACAATATTCATTCATAATAGTTTAATTTTCCTTTTACTTTTCCTCATATTGACAAAGAGGAAAAGTTTCCTATTAAATATTTTTCCAAATAATTCATTTTTTTTTTTACACTAACAAGGAGGAAAAACTTTCTTAGACCAACAAAGAGGACAAGTTCCCCAATAATACTCCTTCAAGTAGTCCACTTTTCACTACTCTAAGAAGGAGAAGAAAAACAATTCTAGAGGCCAACATAGAAGAAAAATTTCCCTAGGCTAATAAGGAGAAAAAAATTCTATAATAATATTCCTTTAGAATAGCTCACTTTTCACTATGCGAAGAAAAAGGAAAACAATTCCCTAGGCCAATAAGGAGGAAAGGTCTCCAATAATATTTTTTCAAAATAGTTTACTTTTTTCTAACACTAATAAGGTGAAAAGGTTTCATAACCATATTTTATCAGAAAATAATTTTTTTTTTAGTTTTGGCGCGAATAAGGAGGATACACTTTCTTAGGCCACCAATAAAAAGGAAAAGTTCCCTCATAATATTCATCGAGAAAATTCACTTTTCTCTATGCTAAAAAAAAATCTATAGACTAATAAATAAGAAAAATTACGCTAGGTCAACATAGATGAAAAGTTCCCTAGAATATTCTTCTAGAGAAGTTCACTTTTTCTTATGCTAATAAGGAGGAAAAGTTCCCTAACTGGAACTATTTATTCTTCCTTCCATTAACAAAGAAAAGTTCCATAACAATATTTTTTGGGGAGAATCGTTCACTTTCCTTTATGCTGATTGGACCTTCTTTTCCTTTATCCTCAAACTCTCGAGTTGTTTAACCCTCAACCGAGCCGCTTTTTCCTCCTCAATCTCAACGTCTCTTTTTGCCTGCACATAAGCGGTAAAATACAACTGTATGGTTGGATTTCTCAAATTGTTCCAAAGACACCCAATCTTTACTCCCTCTTTAAGCCCTTTCAGCGCTTGCGGATAATTGAAGGCCCCGAGGTCTAGAACTGCTCGATGATATCTGTTTATAAACTCCCTAAGGTTCTCATTTTCTCCTTGTTTGACTGCTAACAATTTCATCATTTAGTCTTCTAACTTGCCTGATTTCCTACCAACTGGTCCTCAATCCAAGCATCTTGGCTGTTATAATGGCGTACACCTTCATCGTAACCTTGCTCATTTGAGGCAGACCCGTCGCTTGTACTAGGGAGATTGGGGTTTCCTACCTGGCATTTCTCAGTGTTTCCCCACTGCCCTTCCTTAAACCCTTGAAGGATGCCAGTAAGGGCTTCCATTTGCTTCTCCATTCGTTCCAAGCATTCATTCATCATTTTTTCCCTTTCTTCATTCATGACGCCCCGAGGGACAATAGTTTCTCCAACTCCAGAATCTGTCCCGCGAGCTTCATTCCCTCTTGAGTTCATTTTCTTCGTCTTACTTGTCAATTTACTTCAGTAGACGTAGTTTTTTTCGTTTATTTCACTACCCACAAACGGAGCTACAATGTTGATGCCGAAATCTAATCGAGCTGATGATGGTGACTCGATTGTCTTGTCAACGCTCTAATTTATATTTGTATATAAATGTATATTTGTATGAGCATACTTCTCAATGTAAAATACAAGAATTGTATTTCCCTAAACTCTCTTAAGGGTATTAGAGGTGAAGACCAGTGTTTTCTTGATCTAGTTTGTTCACCAGATTATAGGAGATTGTTCTTATTGATGCCAAAATCTAGTCGAGCTGGTGATGGTAACCAGATTGTCTTGTCAACGATCTAATTTGTCTTGATCGATTGTTGTCTCCTGTTGTTTTAATGGAATTTGAATTGTATTGATGCTTCCAATGATATGCAACGACAGAAAAACAGAAAACAATCAGCTGGATGTTTTCGGCGTTAACCCTCCGACTCTCAAATCAGCTATTAG
>JAQOOD010000006.1:3019051-3091121 GCA_029633175.1 Citrus glauca
CTTGGAGCATCCTGAGCTGTCCCTTTGAAGCTGTTGCACCCGGAAGTAAGATTGTTGTCACAACTCGCAATCTAGGTGTTACAGTAAATATGGGGGCTGATCCAGCATATCAGTTGAAAGAGTTGTCAAACGATGCTTGTTTGTGCGTGCTCACTCAAATATCCTTGGGGGCTAGGGATTTCAGCATGCATCAATCCTTGAAGGAAGTTGGAGAGAAGATAGCGATGAAGTGCAAGGGATTGCCTTTGGCTGCAAAAACTCTTGGCGGCCTTTTACGCGGCAAAGATGACCCGAGAGACTGGGAATTTGTGCTCAATACTGACATGTGGGATTTACACGAGCACAAATGCGATATTATACCAGCCTTAGGAGTGAGCTACCATTTTCTTCCTCCGCAATTGAAACAGTGCTTCGCATATTGCTCACTGTTTCCTAAAGATTATGAATTTCACGAGGAAGAGATAATTTTATTGTGGATTGGAGAAGGTTTCTTACATCAAGCAAACAGTAGAAGGAAATCGGAAGATTTAGGCCGCGATTTCGTTAGGGAGCTGTATTCAAGGTCATTGTTCCAACAGTCAAGTAAAGATGCATCCCTATTTGTGATGCACGACCTTATTAATGACCTAGCTCAGTGGGCTGCCGGGGGGAGATGCTTCAGAATGGACGATAAATTTGAAGGTGAAAACCGACAAAAGTTTTCTCAAAATCTTCGTCATTTATCGTACATTCGTGGAAAATATGATGGCAAAAATAAGTTGGAGTCCATCTGTGATGTGAAACATTTGCGAACATTTTTACCAATGAAGTTGTCAAATTATGAGGGCAATTATTTGGCTTGGAGTGTTCTTCAGTTGCTATTGAATCTCCCACGCCTAAGGGTCTTTTCGTTGCATGGGTATTGCGTCTCTAAGCTACCAAATGAGATTGGAAATTTGAAGCATTTACGCTTTCTAAACTTATCCGGAACTGAAATTCAAATTTTGCCTGAGTCAATTAACTCACTTTACAACTTGCATACAATTTTGTTGGAAAACTGTCATCGACTCAAGAAGTTGTGTAAAGACATGGGAAATCTGATGAAATTGCATCATCTGAGAAATTCTAATGTTGATTCATTGGAAGAAATGCCGAAGGAATTCGGTAAATTGACTTGTCTCTTGACTTTGTGTACATTTGTTGTGGGAAAAGACGGTGGTTCTGGACTACGTGAGTTAAAGTCTTTGACGCATCTTCAGGGGACACTAAAAATTTCGAAGTTGGAGAATGTGAAAGATGTTGGCGATGCCAGTGACGCTCAGTTAAACGGAAAATTGAATCTTAAAGCTTTATTGCTTGAATGGAGTACTGATATTAGTGATGCAGCTGAAGTTGAGACACGTGTGCTTGACATGCTGAAACCTCATCAAAAGCTAGAGAAGCTTACCATCACAGGCTACGGTGGTACGAAATTTCCAAATTGGTTAGGAGAATCCTCATTCTTAAAATTGATATTCCTTCGATTTGAAGGTTGCGGCAAGTGTACATCTTTGCCATCAGTTGGGCAACTACCACTTCTAAAGCATCTTGAGATAAGTAGAATGGATAGAGTAAAGAGCGTCGGTCCAGAGTTTTATGGAAACAGTTGTTCAATGCCCTTTCCATCACTGGAGACTCTTTCTTTTTTTCATATGCGAGAATGGGAAGAGTGGATTCCTTGCGGAGCAGGTCAAGAAGTTGGTGGGTTTCCTAAGCTGCGAACTCTTTCTCTTGTATGTTGTTCTAAACTGCAGGGAACACTGCCCGAATGTCTTCCTTTATTGGAGGTGCTCGACATTCAATGTTGTGGACAGTTGCTAGTGACAATTAAATATCTTCCAGCTCTCAGTGGATTACAAATCAATGGATGTAAAGGTGTGGTGTTCAGCAGCCCAATCGTCCCGAGCTCAAATCAGGTGGTTCTCTTTGAGAAAGGGTTACCTAAGTTGGAAAAAGTGAGGATTGTAGATGTCCGAGAACTAACGTATTTATGGAGTGAGACTCGGTTGCTACAGGACGTTAGATCCCTTAATCGGCTGCAGATTTCAAGATGTCCCCAATTTCTTTCCTTGGTAACAGATGAACAACATGATCAACAACGGCCAGAGTTGCAGTGCAGGCTTCGATTTTTGGAATTGAGTTATTGTGAAGGCCTTACAAGGCTACCACAAGCATTGCTCACTCTTAGTGAAGGCAGAAATGCGGATAGCTCACTGCACTTCACTCATTTCATTTCCCGAGGCTGCTCTGCCTTCCAGGTTGAGAACAATTGATATTGAAGGATGCAATGCTTTGAAATCCTTACCCGAGGCATGGATGCACAACTCCTACTCATCTCTTCAGAGTTTGAAGATTCGGTATTGTAAGTCACTTGTTTCATTTCCAGAGGTTTCTCTACCTTCCCGGTTGAGAACAATTGAAATTGACGGATGGTATACTTTGAAATGCTTACCTGAGGCATGGATGCAAAATAGCAGTACATCTCTTGAAAGTCTGAACATTTATAACTGTGATTCTTTGACATATGTTGCTAGAATCCAGCTTGCTCCGAGCCTGAAGCGGCTGATTATTAACAGCTGTCATAATTTAAGGACTTTGACAGGGGAAAAGGACATCCGCAGTAGCAGCAATGGGCGCACCTCCCTCACACCTTTTTCTTCAGAAAACGAGTTACGTGCCACGCTGGAGCATCTTGAGGTCAGTTATTGCTTGAATCTTGCTTTCTTGTCACGGAATGGAAATCTACCTCATGCTCTTAAGTGCCTTCGTGTCAGATTTTGTTCAAAGCTAGAGTCATTAGCAGAAAGGTTGGACAATACATCCCTTGAGGAAATCACTATTTCATGGTTGGAAAATCTTAAACTATTTCCTGGTGGTTTGCATAATCTCCACCATCTGCAAGATATACGGATAGAACAATGTCGAAATCTTGAATCATTTCCCGAAGGAGGATTGCCTTCTGCGAGACTGACTAAGCTCGAGATATTGGATTGTGAGAATCTGAGGGCCTTACCCAACTGCATGCACAATCTCACCTCTCTTCTATGTTTAGAAATAGGTTTGTGTCCTAGATTGGTGTCTTTTCCGGAGGATGGTTTTCCCACCAACCTTCAATCACTTGTGGTTGATGATCTGAAGATATGTAAGCCATTGTTTGAGTGGGGATTGAACAGATTCACCTCTCTCAAACGATTAGAAATCTGCGAAGGATGTCCAGAACTGGTGTCATCTCCACGGTTTCCTGCCTCTTTAACTGTACTGCGGATTTCATATATGCCAAATCTGAAATGCCTGTCTTCAATTGGTGAAAACCTCACTTCATTGGAAACTCTGGATCTCCATTTTTGTCCGAAGCTCAAATACTTTCCAGAACAAGGCCTGCCCATGATTACCCACATACCTTATGTCAAAATTGATTAGAGATTGGTTTTTGGAGGATTCATAGTAATTTTTAAACAAGATTTCATTTGTAAACTGAACTATTAATTTCAATTTGTAAACTATACTAAACTGTGTAATCGTAATTTCATTTTTATCCTATGTTGCAGGGTTTTATGATTATTGACTTATGAAAGGAGAAATATTCAGTAATTCAAATCTTAAAACTATCTTTAATCCTTGTTGTAGGGGTTTATGCTTGTTCATTTGGTTGGAGATAATTGAAACTGGTGGATTGACTAGATTCAAGCATTTGTCGCAAAGTTTAGCTGGGTATATTTGCATATAGATTCCACTTTACTCTGTTATGTGCTCTGCGTTATTCTGTATTGGTCACTTTTTTTTCCTCCCTCCATTTTTTACATTTCCCAGCATTTGTGATCTCAGACTATATGCCCTTTTCAGATATGGTTTTAGTTTATTTTTGGCTGACGTAACAGACCTGACGGAGCATAAATTTTGAGAAAATGAAACGAGACTTAATTGTCTATTGACTAGCCTTTTGTCCTGGAATTGCAGTTGGGAGAATGAAATGCTCTTGCTCTGTTGACTTCATTTCATTTGGTAATCAGACAGGCTTATATTGTTGCTAACCTTCTATGTGCTATGTGCTAGCCAGGTAGAATCTTCTGTTCTCGAATCAATATTTCTCTGTTTGGTATTGTGGTGTCAAGGTATAAAACCCCACACCTACTGGGAAATGTAAAATGTAGCATATCATCTATTAGCATAAAACCGTTGTGTTTTTCCATGCATTCTGTTTCAACACGGCTAGCCGTTTTATTGCTTGCTTGCACTACAAGAGGCCATTAGTTGGCCTATCATATTTCGTTAATATTATATTATTCATAAACACACAAATTATATAGATATATGAAAATAACAACTGCTAATCAATTTATGTTATCTTCAATTTTAATCTCTCTAAAATATAATGCTTGCTTTTTATTAAAAAATGATGGAATATATAAATATTTGGTTCCATGTGGTTAATTATTGAATCAGTAATCATAATTGTTTTGATTATTATGAAACTTTACCTAAGCAATGTATGCCTTCAATTTGATGACTAAAGCTTGAAAAATGCCAAACACAATGAATTTTGGCTGGATTATGGTGGAAATTGGTATTTTTCAAATTTGAGCGAAATTTGTAATACCGAACTGATTTAAGTGAACATATGATTATGCCAAAACAATATATGGATTCAATATGATAAAAAATGAGCAAAAAATGTATCAATTTTGAAGAACTAGGTTCATCCTACTAAAAGATTTTAAAGCCAAAAAGAACTCCCCAATTATTTCACATGACCAGGTTTGGGCGGCTAGGAGACCAAGCAGGAGATTTTTCAATCCAATAGGTATCAATCTTCTACCCATTGTTTATCTAATTACATTTAAGGATAAAGTCATCACCTTTGCTAAAAATCTCTAACATTGTTGCTAAGGGGCCAAAAAAAAAATGATATAAGTTTCAAGTAGACTGTTGAACAAATTCAATTTCTGAAGGCTTTTTGAAATTGGAGAAGACAGCATGTCCACGAATTCATATTTTTCCAATAGAATTTATTTTTTTCAACTTTGAAATATGTTACTTTTTATCAACTAATGAGAGACAAGAAATGAAATGCTTCACATGAGAATCAACCTTCTCTAACGATTTAAATTTCTCATGATTCTCTAACAATTTAAATTTATGAGAGACTACATAAAATACATTGTTGGGAAGCAGACATGGGGATTGATTATCACTGTTCTTCATCACTATCATCGCCAAACACTAAGGCAACAGCTACTTTTGGCTTCTTTGCAGCACTTCAAGTTGTGTTCTGCACAAGAAGCAAAGAAAATCAGAAGAAATTGAAAACACAATATCCCCAAAACAGTTGTCAGTTCTATTCACCAAAATTGGTTTTAATGGATAAGTACATCACAGGAAGCAAGCCAGTTAACACATGATTGAAAGAAACAATATCCCTAAGAAAATCGTGAGCACTATCTTTCAGTGTAACTTAATCCAGGTTGACCCGGAAAAGAAGATCTAATCATCAAACAGCCTTTTGCATTATCTATCAGCTATACCTATTCTGGTGATTCTGTATAAACCAAATTTAACAAAACAACAACATGTAGCATTTTATTGCGACTCTAGATTTTGAAGATCTCATAATCTGAAACCTATTTCCAGGCTAATGATATAATTTGAGCAAATAGGCCAGCAATTAGTCAAGAATGGTTAAAATGCAGGGGACTTCAGAACATAGAACTGTATATTTGGCTAGTAAAAGAAACATCTATTATTAAAAAACAAGAACTAAACATACCAGCAATAAGAAAATAGTTAAACTATCAAAAAAAGGAAAATTATTTAGTTATGAATTAGATGTGTCCACTAATGGCAACCCAACTCAAATTACTTGAAGGGAATTGAAGTCAGGAGTAAATTAATAAACTTCAATAAATTATTTATAGACTTCTGCAAGTTTTGATATTTCATAAATTATTTATCGTACTTGGATAAACTTCAGCATTTAAACAAAAATAATGATAATATTTGTGTACAGAAATCAATGTTGTTCATATATATCTTTAGCATGAAAACCCTCTATTGTGAAGAACTCAAGAACATAGGTGCAAAAGGGAACCAAATCATATAACATAGATGCACAGATGAATGTATTTATCCATTGTACAAAATTTTTATAATGAAAAGAAACTGAAGAAGGCAGGTTCAGAAGGGAATCATACTTGCACCAAGAAGTAGAAAAATATGCCAATACTAAAGCAATATAGGTCACCAAGATCTGCAAGGAGGATCACTGCATGGCGAAGAAAGAATACAGCATTTTAATACCAGTGTTCAGCCTATCTTCAACAAAAATAAATTTATAGGAGGGCAGAAAGCTGCAAAAGCAGAGATAGAATACCAATCTATCAAAGTCAATGCAAAGAAATACAAGACTAAAGCTGCAACAGCAAAGATAGGATCTACAGGATATCATTTTCTCCTTAAAGAAAGACCATTTTTATGACATTGTAAGCATTATCTCCTTCTAAAGGATATAATGATATTTAAATAAAGAACTTTTTTTCAAAAGTAAAAAAGATCACTTAAAAAGCTCAATACTTTAAAACCAGTTAAGCAATTTAACTCTTCCCAAATATCGCAATACGGAGACATGATTCACACAACATTACACAAAAGCTAGGAATAGACTTAAAAAATGATCCTAAAGAAACTCACTTTAGTTCATAAATGCCACCAATAAGGTACAAACATAGAAAAAGTAAATTTTATTGCTAAAATTTTATAATTTTCTTGCTAGGAAATTCATTCCAAGTACATTCATTCAACAAACTAGGACCCAACATTCGTTTGGCTTTGAGAACCTCAGTTTTCCAGCTTTAATGACAGAAACAGTATCACATTCTTGAATATCATTCGAAACGAATTTCAATATCAATCAAGCATTTTCCTTTCATTTGTTTCCTTGATATAAAAATGATTTCTTTGAAAGCTTTGAAATAAAAAGAGTAAACTAGTTGAGAGGATACTGAGTTCGGCTATATTAACAATTCAAAACTAATTCCATTAAAAAGCTAGCGTTATCACTTTAAATATATCACATCTAATACACTGAATATTCATAAAGAAGTAAATCATTCATAATACTTTTGCAGAGCGTTATGATTTCAACCAAGTTTTACGAAATAACTATAACCAGAATATCAAATTATAACTAGAAACAGACCTGACGGAGGCCACCACCGAGCTTGATGGTCTGGTTTGTAATGCTAAGATGGGTCAAGCACCACATCACCTGGAGCCTAAAATAGTTAAAATAGGTAAAAATAATTAATTTTTTTTTAAAATCAAGTTCGAGCATTAAAAAAAAAAAAAGAATATAAGAAACACTAGAAGAAAATACAAACCACTATCTTATCAACGAAGTTCGCTGTTGGCTCGTCTTCATGAATATCCCAAAGGGCTTGAAAGGTATTTTAGCAACAACTTTCCCTTCTAGAGGCCAAATACGACGAACAGAACGAGGGCAACAACGGCGCCGGATCTGAACTTAAATAACGACATACCGCGGCTGAATTCTTTAAGGCTGGTCTCGACACGGTCAATCTTTTTGGCCTTGGACTTTTTGGCCGAGATTTTAGCTAGGTTTTCGATTTTCATGGACTCGAGTTCTTGGAGGCTTTGTCGATTGAGGATTTGAGGGATTTGTAAGAGTTGGTTCGTTAAATGAGAAGCCATGAGATAGATTCGTAAATGATGCGGTGCTTGTGCAGCCGTTGATCGTTGCCAGAGAAGAAGATCAGCTGCCTCACTCGATCGATGCCGACTCGCGCCGCCGTTGATGGTCGTGGAACAAGAAGAGGAGAGGTGAGGTGTAGGGGTGGCAAAAAACCCGGGCCGGCCCAAGCCCGCCCGGGCTTAGGCCCGGTCTTCACCCATGAGAGCCTAAACAAAAGCTTAAAAAAAATTCAGACAAAACTTAACCCACTATTTTTTTAAAAAAATAATTTTATAAATTAAAATTAAAAAGTAATTTAAAAATAAAAAACTTAAATTCTTAACTTATAAATTAATTATGATTCAAAAAAATTAAAATTATGATACTAAATTATCTTTTTTATGTCAATTAATTAAGAAAGTATTTGAATTAAAAAATTTAATATTAAAAGAAAATTAAAATTATGAGTTTTTATTTATTTTATTTATTATGTTAATTTGAAATATTTATTTTCTTTAATTTATCTATGTTTGTAAAAATTTATTGATCATTAATTTATAATAATTTTAAAATTTTAAAATAAATAAAGTTTAAACCTGGCCAAGCCTGTAATGGGCCTGATTCGACCCGAGCCAACACCCTTAACTGACAGAGGGCTTGGACATGAGTTTAAAAAAACTCGGTCCAAATCCACTAACCCGCTGTTTGCCAACCCTAGTGAGGTGAGAGAGTCGTAAGGCGTGCGTGAGGTGAGAGAATGTAGTTTTTTTTTCATTTATATATTTTTAACTTAAACCAAAACCACGATGGGTTTCACAAGTTTCCAACCTTTTTTTTGAATACTGAAACGAATGTCAGCCGTTGGATTCACTCCATTTAATCCAATGGTGATTTTTAATCCATGTATCGCATACATGCAGGTACTATAGATACCACCATAGGATATATATGTCATTGTTATTCTTTTACCACAAACATGATCGAAATTGTGATGCTCGTTATCTGTCGAATATTTAGTTTATATCAAATCCACCCATAATAAGTAGTGGGTTTTAATTTGTAATATCATATCCACCCACAATTTAGGAATGGCAATGGGGAGGGGAGGGGAGGGGATCAATTTCTCTATACTCATCCCCGATATTTTGTATATGTCCTCGTCTTCTCCTTATCCATGTTAGAATTGCTTGAGAGAATCATCATCCACTCCCCGAATAATAACAGGGGATCTCCGAGGGTCTCCGGTCCCCGAATAACTAATAGTCTAATATATTTTTTATTTTCAATTTTAAATTAATTATATTAAAATAAAAAATTCAGATAAAAATAAAGTTCAAAATATATCTTACATTAATATTGGTCCATTACAAAGTCGCATTCAAAATATAAATTATTAAAATAATTATCTTTATCAATGACTCAATCCTCATAATCATACAATAAAAAAAATTTATATCGGCAATAAAATAAATGAAATAAATGTATATACTTAATTAATATTTTTAATAAAAGTATTTATTTTCTACTCGTCCTGCTCCTCCTGTTCTTCCTCAAGAAATGTGGCAAATTGTGAGATAGCCTCATAAGTCAAACCTAAAACAATGAAAATGATATAAGTAACGTAACTTATAGGTGCAAATATTAATAACTGTCTAATATAATTACAATGTAAAATAAACTCATACTGCTATTGTAAGCTCGTAACCAACTTTGACAGAACATTAAGGCCTCCAATGTGCTTGGATGAAGTTTGTTACGATATGGGCTCACAACTCTACCACTAGTGCTAAAAGCTAATTTAAAAGAAACTGTTGTAATTGGAATTTCCAAAATATCTCTAGCAATTTGAGCTAATGTAGGATACTTATTAGCATTTGTCTTTCACCAACTCAAAATATTAAAATCTTCCATCAAGATATAACTTTCTCATCCAAATATGAATTTAATTCATCTGCAACAACTGCACAATCTCCCCCTGTAGATCTAGTAGAAGAACTACTACCAGTATAATCAAAGCAATAAACAGTTGGTGAAAACTTCAATTAATATTCTTCTACTAATTCCCGGAAAAAAGTGATCACTTTCCCAACATACAACTATTTTGATATTTATTATTTTTAACAATATTTATAATTTTATTATTTATTAGTAATTTTAAAAATAAAAATTAAAATTAAAATGGGGAAATGGGTAGGGGATGAGGATTCCACCTCATCCCCGTCCCTTCCCTAAATAAAAAATTGGGTAAAAATTTTTCTCGTTCCCTCCCCGAATAAAAATTGGGTATAAAATTATCCTCGTACCCTCCCTAAATTGGAAAAATTCTCGAGGGTACCCCTCCCTGTGGATAAGTGAATTTGGGCCACAATTCATAAAATTATCCGAAATAAGTGAGTTTCAATAAGTGAATTTGGGCGGATTTGTGGGTAAGTGGGTGCCTAAACATAGCAATAAGTTCAACCAGATCACATAAATAAAAGGCCCAAATAAAAAAAAATGACTATTTATATTGTGGGTCAAGTCAGGCTTGATCGATTTGAGTCAGCGTCAAGTCGAACTTTTGTATAAGGATGGCAATGAGGAGGGGAGAGGAGGGGAGGGGACCAATCTCTCCATACCCATTTCCGATATTTTGTATATGTTCCCGTCCCGTCCCCGTCCCCTTCAGAATTGCTTGAGAGAATCTCCATCCCCTCCCCGAATAATAACAGGAGATCCCCGAGGGTCCCCGGTCCCCGAATAACTAATAGTCTAATACATTTTTTATTTTCGATTTTAAATTAATCATATTAAATAAAAAATTCAGATAAAAATAAAGTTCAAAATATATCTTACATTAATATTGATCCATTACAAAGTCACATTCAAAATATAAATTATTAAAATAATTATCTTTGTCAATGACTTAATTTTTATAATCCTACAATAAAAAGAAAAAAAATTATTTTTATATCGGTAATAAAATAAATGAAATAAATGTAGATACTTAATTAATATTTTTAATAAAACTATTTACCTCCTACTCGTCCTGCTCCTCTTGTTCTTCCTCGAGAAATGTGGCAAATTGAGATATAGCCTCATATTTCAAACCTAAAACAATGAAAATGATATAAATAACGTAACTTATAAGTGCAAATATTAATAGCTATATAATATAACTACAATATAAAATAAACTCATACTGCTATTGTAAGCTCGTAACCAACTTTGATAGCACATTAAGGCCTCCAATGTGCTTGGATGAAGTTTGTTATAGTATGGGCTCACAACTCTACCACTGATGCTAAAAGTTAATTCAGAAGCAACTGTTGTAATTGGAATTGTCAAAATATCTCTAGCAATTCGAGCTAATGTAGGATACCTATTAGCATTCGTCTTCCAGCAACTCAAAATATTAAAATCTTCCATCCGGGGCATAACTTTCTTATCCAAATATGAATCTAATTCATCTGCAACAACTGCACAATCTCCATTGTTTACATAATTATCAAAACTTGTCATCCATTTGGTTGCTTTCTTATAAGAATCTCATGTAGATCTAATAAAAAAACTACTACCAGTATAATCAAAGCAATAAACAGTTGGTGAAAACTTCAATTAATATTCTTCCACTAATTCCCGGCAAATGTTGACCACTTTCCCAACATATAACTATTTTGATATTTATTATTTTTAACAATATTTATAATTTTGTTATTTATTAGTAATTTTAAAAGTAAAAATTAAAATTAAAATTAAAATGGGGAAATGGGTAGGGGATGGGGATTCCACCTTATCCCCGTCCCCTCCCCGACAAAAAAATTGGGTAAAAAATTTTTCCCGTACCCTCCCCGAATGGAGAAAATCCCCGAGGGTACCCGTCCCCGTAGGGATTTTTGTCATTCCTACTTTTGTACAAGCCCGAATTCCATAATTTTTATTTTTTTAATATTTAAGTAATTTAAATTTAAAAAAGGGACATAACCTTCTTCATATATTAAAAAATTTAACATAAAATTATTTAAAATTTAAAATCTCAACCATACAATTATATAAATTATAAACTAAACATAATTCAAAATCATGTCTTATAAAGTTATGCAAATAAAATCATACTTTTTATTTTTATTTTTGAATTTCGGGTCAGGTCTGGCCAGCTAGGGCTCGATTCCTGACTTGAATTTTAATCAGACCCTCATATTTAGGCTCGAGCCCTACCCAAAATCTTTAAATTCTGATCAAAGCTCAAAAAATTTGGGTCGAGTCAATCAAAACTAAAATTTGAACTAAATCTTTTTGCTATGCACACGGGCACCATTGCCATCCCTAACCTCGCACCACCGATCATCGCTAGTCGTATGTAGATCTTTATTGCCACTCTCCCAACTTCGTTGCTGCTCGTTGATTGTTCAACCGCTGCCACCGCTGACTAATTTGTCAAAAATAATTTTATTTTTGTTGTTGTTGTTGTTAACAATAGTTATTAATAACAATAGAAATAATAATAATAATAATAATAATAATAATAATAATAATAATAATAATAATAATAATAATCATACTTATTATCATAAACAATAAATAATAATTATAACAACTAACTGAGAGCATTTTAGTAACTTAAAAATATTTCAATATGAAGACAAAGTAAACACATAAATGGGAACACAGTGTATTCTGATTATGATTATTACAGTTCAAATAAATAACTTATTCTGATTCTCAGTTCTCATTCTGTCACAACCCATTCCAATTCCTGCCTTCTAGTCCATTCCAATTACTAATCAGTAAATGCACAATTAAATTAGGGTTTAAGAAAGAAAAGAGAGTTTATATTAGATGTTAATCAAATTTCATAAAAGGAAATACGCTCATAAAGAATTTTTACAAAAAAAAAATTATTAGACCTTTAAGCAGGGTTTTAATTTGAAAATGTTCTATTAATACTTTTAACAATGTTGGCCTATACGATTATACGGTCGTTCAATTTTAATGATAACAATATGTAGAATAGGAAATGCATATATTTCACAAATGTTGTTTTATTCATGTGAGAATAAGTTGAAGGAATTCAAATGCACAAAGTTTATCAAGACAAGAACAAGCAACAAGGGTATTAAGCTTAGGTATCTTATTTTACAAAGCTTATATGAACAGAAGAATGCAAGGACAAAGCTTTGGAATTGAATGACATACCACCAGTCTTTAAGGGGCCAGTCGACTTTGATCAAATAAGCCTCTAGAATCAAATGGTATATTGCCAATCCTCAAGCAACTAATGGACTTAGATTAGATAAGTCTCTGGAATCAAACAGTAAACTGATAACTTCAAAGCAATAAATTGACTTCGATAAGAAAAGTTTCTGAAATCAAATGGTAAACCGATAACTTTCAAGCGACAATCCGATTGCGCAAAGAATTCAAATTCAACCATAACTATAACTTGTCATAAAAACAAACAGAAATTCATTTCAATGTAAGCAATAAACCGATATCGTCCAAATTCAATAACAGCTAATTTTCTTATTCAAACTATAAAAAAGCCAAGTCAAAGTCATTTCAAATGTGCTTCTTCATCTTATTCTTTGTTTTCTTCAATTTCTAACAAGCTTAACATTGTCCATACAAATCACATTTAGCTTTAATTTGCTTATTTATATACGTTGATTTATTATTGAGTTATAACTCGCAAATATACTCTTGTGAGAGTGTAATCTCTATAAACTTGAATTTCTTTTCAAAAATTGAGTGCTAGTGAGTTGGGGTGGGCAAAACTAAACCGAAAAAATTTGGTTTGGTTTGGTTTGATTTTTTCAGTTCGGCTTGGTTTTTTTAAACAAAAAATTCATATTTATAAATACCGAACTGAATGGTTCGATTCAGTTTTCGGATAAAAAATTATAAAATCTGAAATTCCAAACTAAACTAAAATTAAGACATTTTCGTAATTTCACTAGAACATATACACACACACACACACGAAAATTAAACATTTCCAATTTGCACCACTCTCTCTCTCTCTCTTTCAGCTGCAGCACAGCCACTTACCCACGACCCAAACCCTAACCTGCATCTACCTTTGTCTGTTCTGCTCTTTTCTACCGAACTTCCGCCATATTTCTTTCCTTACTCCGTCGCTAGCTAGCCAGTCAGGTAATGGGTTTGTTTTCATTCGTGACCAACTTGCTCAATTTTTCTTTTCTTTTTTTGAAATTGGTCTGTTTTTTTTTAATTGGCTTTTTGATCTATTCTTATTTCATGTTTGTTTAAGTCATTAATATTATTTAGGTTTATTACCTTTGCCTAGATATGAATATGTTACTGTATTTTTTTTAATTTTTTCGTTTGGAACTGTGCTCCTAGTAGTGCCGGGTGAAGACTAAGGAAGTCACAAAATGTTGAAGATGATGGAGGGATAATATCGTTTAAATCCCTTTTGTTTTGTAAAATTCTAGTATGGCCTAATATTTAAGAAATGTTTGCATATAGAAATTATATTATGATTTGATTTGTTTGCTAACTTTTCATAATAGTCCTTGACCCAAGGTCAACAAGATAAAATAACAAGATTTTGTTGACTTTTGAAAATTTATTTGTAATATTCAATATTATAAATAATGATTTTCATATATTTATTTTATTTCTTTGTAGAATTTGTGAGACCAATGCTAGCACAACAAAGCACAAGCAACAAAGGACCAATTGGCAATTGAGTGAGTTTACTTTAATTATTTCAATAAAAGGTATCATTTATATGAATTTGATATATATTATTTTTATAATAATATTTATGGTTATTTTACTCTCTTTTTTGTGCAGATTTAAGTTGGGAAGTGTGTATGTTAGAAGTTATTAAAATTAGAAGAATTCAGTGGGAAAGGGGGGCAAAGTAATGGCATTTCTTATGATTGATTTTAATTTTTATGTTGTAATGGTTTCTGATGGTCATGAATGTTGTCTTAGATATTATCTGGATGTTGTTCAACATTTGACAGTCTTTTATTTTGTTTTGTGTCATTGTCGGAATTTTTTTTTTTGATATCATGGACTTATGTTATGGATTATATTCAGTTAATTTGGTAAGGATGATAAATGATTTGGTAATGGTAGTAGTAGATTATCATATATTTGAATGATGTAGTAGTAATTGATGAAATTATAGATTGTACATACTCTAAATATATTATATAGTTATTGAAAATGAAGAAATTATTATACATGGTCTGAAATAGAAAATGATTCGAAAAATCGAACCGAAAACAAAACTGTTAAGATGAACCGGAAAACTGATTACTTAAATAAAACCGTTAAAAAAACTGAAACCGATTCGAAATTGAAAACCGAAACTGAACCAAAACCAACCTATCGGTTTCGATTCGGTTTTTATGAAAATAAAAACCGAATGGTTTTTTTAATTTTTTATTCGAACCAATCCGAAACTAAAAATTTATCTCGAAACCGAACAGAATTGAACCGATACCCACCCTTAATAGTGGGTGTGGGAAACACTTGAGAAAGAAGTGTGTCTTCATCTCTCATTGCAAATGTCCATTGACATTTTGAAAGTCAATCATAAAGATTTTAAAACCTTGGATTGTAAGATTTGGATAGTGATATTCTCAAGCATGGTTAACTTAAAAGCGTGAATGTAGGCGGATTGTGCGAAACCACGTAAAAATCTTGTGTTTGATTTGTTACCCCTTACCTCTTTAAAATTGTTCATTGTTATAGTTATTGTTATTAGCTGGTTGAAGTACAAATTGATATTGGATTGTGATTTTATTGTTTAAGAATTTGTAAAATTTTAATTCACCCTTTTCTTGAGTTGGCTTGTTGAAATTTCAAATAAAGATTAAAATTATAAAATAATTAAAAGGATTTCAAGAGGTTTATGGAGGAATGTCAATTAGGGATGATAAATTGCAGGTCTAGGCTTGGGCCTAGGCCTAAGCTTTGAAAGGAATGCCAAATTAAGAATGGTAAATTGTGGATCAAAGTTAGGCTTTTTCAAGCCCAAACTCAAGCCCAAGTTAGGGAAAGCATGAGGGCATGCCTAGGTCGGGTCCATTACAAGCCTAGCCTCAGCCTAATCATTGACATATTTTTAATTATTTTTTAAATATTGTAAATTTACAATGAATTTTTAAAATCAATAATGGATTAAAGACATAACTATTTCAAAATAAAATAAAATGAAGCTAATAAAAGCTTATAGATTTAATTTTTTATTATTAGATTATCTAATTAGTGCACCCTTTTAATTAATTAAGACTTGAGAGAGTGTCATGTTATAATTTTTGGTATTTTGAATCATTATTAATTTATGAATTAAGGATTTTTCCTTTTTCTTTTTCTATTTTTAAATTTTAATTTATAAATTTACCTTTTTTAAAAATAGAGGGCCAAGCTTAACTTGTACTTATTATTTTAAACTTTTATCTAGGCCCTTATGTAGAAACTGGGCCAATGCCTTCGCAGTAATGACAAAAGATCTCGCACGAATTTTGTCTTAATTTACTGCACCCAAATTTAAGGATTTCAAATTGGGTTCGGACCTAAATATCAAGGCTCAATTAAATTCAGGTTAGGGTCCAAATTCAAAAATAAAAAAATGATTTTATTTATATACTTTTGTAAGACATGATTTTGGATTATATTTATTTTATTATTTATATAATTATATGGTTGAAACCTTGGGTAAATTTTATGTTTACATTAAATTTTAATATACATGAGTGGTTATGTCCATTTTTTCAAATTTAAATTTTCGTAAATACAAAAAAAATTTAAAAAATTATGGATTCGGGCTTAGATAAAAGCTAGACACACCTTGACTTGAATGAGGTCGGTTTAGCAGATCCAAAATTCAAATAAGAGTGGAGATATTGGCACCCCTATATAATTATTACAAAACACCACTTTAAATAAAATTACAATTAAGGACAATTAAAAATTAAACACGTATAGATTTTTTTTAGCAAATTAATTAATTCATAATCAATCATTTTCAAAAAAAAATCTATACGTTATTTCCTATTTAACTAAAATAAAGTGTACAAATTTAGAATAATCTATTGTTCTCTTTTGATTTCTTATTGATTAAATATTTTTATACTTAAAATTGCTTTGAAATTATAATTTGAAATATGTGTGATTTCAGCTAATGATTAACACTAAAAACGTTATCACCCATATAACTTTTTAATTTGTGTTTAGAGTAATAATAAAATTGAAAATAATTAAAAAATAACACAATAATACTTTGAGTTTTAATAATAAAATAAATCAAATGAAAATTAAGAATTTAGAAAAGTGTATCTAAAAAAAAATATTTTCAAAAATAAAATGAATATAACTAAAAAAGGGTGCCAATAGTCTAACTCTTCAAATGATCGATTTTTTTTTTGGATGGGCTTGGATGCATTATCAACCTTATGCCCACGGGCCTAGGCCCGGGCTTTGTTTCTTTGCCGACCTAATGCCGGTTGTCCCACTCATTTTAATGCTACATAGATAAATTTCAATTTCTATTTAAACGATAACGGCGGTGTAAACCAGCATTACGTTATAAAATTTCATCACCAGGAGAGGGAATAATAATTATACAATCCCATTGCTACTCCGTGAGTACTTTCTTCTTTTTTCTCTTAAGTTTCCATTTAAATCTTTGCTAGTTTCAGGATTTTACCTGGGTTTTAATCATTATAACATAAACCCTAGACCTGCTTTATAGTTACTCCTCATTGTTTTTGATTTAGGGTTTTGTCGGATAAATTATTACTTGAATGAATAAAAGCTACGAGTAACTTTCAAGCGTTAAAAGCTTCAGAGCAACGTTAGGGTTTTGTGTCAAAATCTTTGTGATAAATAATGGAGAAGAATCTGGGTGGTGGTGCCGAGGCACACGCCCGATTTAAACAGTATGAGTACAGAGCAAACTCTAGTTTAGTGTTGACAACAGACTCTCGTCCACGTGATACTCACGAGCCCACTGGTGAGCCAGAATCTCTGTGGGGGAAGATTGATCCCAGAAGTTTTGGTGATAGGGCTTTTAGAGGTAGACCCCCTGAACTAGAGGAGAAATTGAAGAAATCTGCTAAGAAGAAGAAGGAGCGTGATCCGGATGCTGATGCTGCCGCTGCATCTGTTCGTCAGAGCAAGAGACGCCGTCGTCATCTCCATGATGAAAGTGTGCTTACGGCATCTGAGGAAGGGACTTATCAGCCCAAAACCAAGGAAACTAGGGCTGCTTATGAGGCTATGCTTAGTGTTATTCAACAACAGTTAGGTGGCCAGCCGCTCAATATTGTTAGTGGTGCTGCTGATGAAATATTGGCTGTCCTTAAGAATGATGCTGTAAAAAACCCTGATAAGAAGAAGGAAATTGAGAAGTTGTTGAACCCCATACCAAATCATGTGTTTGATCAGCTTGTTTCTATTGGGAAGCTTATTACTGATTACCAAGATGCTGGTGATGCTGCTGGTAATGATGTCGCTAATGGTGGTGAGGATCTTGATGATGATATGGGTGTGGCCGTTGAGTTTGAAGAGAATGATGATGATGAGGAAGAGAGTGATTTGGATATGGTTCAAGAGGAGGATGAAGAGGAAGAGGAAGATGTGGCTGAGCCCAATGCTTCTGGAGCTATGCAAATGGGTGGTGGGATTGATGATGATGATGAATCAGGTGATGCAAATGAGGGCATGAGTCTTAATGTCCAGGATATTGATGCTTATTGGCTTCAGAGAAAAATCTCTCAAGCTTTTGACCAACAGATTGATCCACAGCAGTGCCAAAAGCTTGCTGAAGAGGTTCTTAAGATACTTGCCGAGGGTGATGACAGGGAAGTTGAGAATAAGCTGCTTTATCATCTTCAGTTTGATAAATTCAGTCTGATTAAGTTTTTGTTGCGTAACCGGTTGAAAGTTGTATGGTGCACTCGTTTGGCGAGAGCCCAAGACCAAGAGGAGAGAAAGAAGATTGAGGAGGAAATGATGGGTTTGGGTCCGGATTTGGCTGCAATATTGGACCAGCTGCATGCCACAAGGGCTACTGCTAAGGAGAGGCAAAAGAACCTGGAAAAGAGTATTAGAGAAGAGGCTCGCAGGCTAAAGGATGAGAGTGCTTCAGATGGTGGCAGGGATAGGAGGGGCCTTGTTGATAGAGATGCAGATGGTGGTTGGTTGGGCCAGCGTCAGTTGCTCGATCTGGACACCCTTGCTTTTCAGCAAGGTGGTCTTTTTATGGCAAACAGAAAGTGTGATCTTCCTGAGGGGTCTCAAAGATTCACAAACAAGGGGTATGAAGAAATTCATGTGCCAGCTATGAAGCATAAGCCATTAGATCCCAATGAAAAGTTGATAAAGATCTCTGAAATGCCAGAATGGGCACAGCCAGCTTTCAAAGGAATGACACAGTTGAACAGAGTGCAGAGTAGAGTCTATAAGTCTGCACTCTCTTCTGCTGATAACATTCTGTTGTGTGCGCCCACTGGGGCAGGGAAAACTAATGTTGCGGTGCTTACCATACTTCAGCAGTTAGCATTGAACAGGAACGATGATGGTTCATTCAACCATAGCAATTATAAGATTGTCTATGTGGCACCTATGAAAGCTCTTGTTGCTGAAGTTGTTGGGAATTTGTCCAATCGTTTGCAAATGTATGATGTTAAAGTGAGGGAGCTGAGTGGAGACCAGACACTCACTCGCCAGCAAATTGAAGAAACACAGATAATTGTGACAACTCCTGAGAAGTGGGATATTATTACAAGGAAATCAGGGGATCGCACTTACACGCAGCTTGTCAAACTGCTTATTATTGATGAAATTCATCTGCTTCATGATAATAGAGGACCTGTGCTCGAAAGTATTGTTGCCAGAACTGTTAGGCAGATTGAAACCACAAAAGAGCATATTCGGTTGGTTGGCTTATCTGCTACCCTCCCTAATTATGAAGATGTGGCATTGTTCTTACGTGTGAAATTGGAAAAGGGGTTATTCTATTTTGACAATAGTTACAGACCTGTCCCTCTTTCCCAACAGTATATTGGGATCCAAGTTAAGAAGCCACTGCAAAGGTTTCAGTTGATGAATGATTTGTGTTATGAGAAGGTAGTGGCTGTTGCTGGAAAGCATCAAGTTCTTATTTTTGTCCACTCGAGAAAGGAGACAGCAAAAACAGCTCGTGCAATACGAGATACTGCACTTGAGAATGATACCCTTGGTAGATTCTTGAAGGAAGACAGTGTGAGCCGTGAGATTCTACAAAGTCACACGGATATGGTCAAGAGCAATGATCTAAAAGATCTTCTGCCTTATGGTTTCGCAATTCATCATGCTGGAATGACAAGGGGTGACCGTCAGCTTGTTGAGGATCTCTTTGGTGATGGGCATGTGCAGGTATTGGTTTCCACTGCAACCCTTGCTTGGGGAGTGAACTTACCTGCCCACACTGTGATCATCAAAGGAACTCAGATTTACAATCCAGAGAAAGGGGCATGGACAGAGCTCAGTCCTCTAGATATCATGCAGATGCTTGGTCGTGCTGGAAGGCCTCAGTATGATTCATATGGGGAAGGGATTATCATTACTGGTCACTCTGAACTTCGCTACTATCTTTCTTTGATGAATCAGCAGCTCCCTATTGAAAGTCAGTTTGTGTCCAAGCTGGCTGATCAGTTGAATGCAGAAATTGTCCTTGGAACTGTACAAAATGCTAAAGAAGCCTGCAACTGGATTGGATACACTTATCTGTACATTCGAATGATACGAAATCCTGCACTCTATGGTTTGGCACCTGAGGTTCTCAAAGAAGACATAACACTGGAGGAGAGGAGGGCTGATTTGGTAAGCATCAAAGCCTACACACGCATATATGGTATATTAGTTATGTTTGCATGTTCTGTTATTCTAATTATTATTATTTAAATAAGAAACTAAGCATGGCCTATTGTCCTAATTCGTTTGATCTAACCTGGGGGATGTTGTGCTGTTATCCTACTACTACTATTACTACTATTATTATGTTATTATTCTGCCTTTGGTTGGGGGTTGGGTGTGGTTGCCTTTTTTTTGTTTTTTTTTTTGGGGGGGGGGGGGGGGGGGGGACTGCAATGGATTTACATTCTTTCTTTCTGTTTGACTAACATGGATTATGGTAACAATTGTGTTTCTCTATTTGAATGCAAACCTTCACTGATACGGCCTGCAATTTTTTGCCAAGACGAAATAACTTTCTAGTTGTATTTTTTATGTAAGGCAATGTTACTCTTCTTTAACTGACTATTTTTTCCATGGGCACTGTTCACTGGGAAAGTATAGATACAAGGACATATGAAGTTGTTGTCTATGCATGATAATTTCCAGCCTGGACTAACTTAATTGTTTGTCTTTTGAAGATTCTATTGTTTTGAGTGTCAGTAATTCGAAAAAGGGGGCAGGTAGGGGGGTGTAGTATGTTTCTGAACCTAGGATTTATTACTATGATAGCATTAATGTCCATCTTCTAGATTCCTGTTGTGGTTTTATGATTCATCTCATCAGGCATTGTGTCTGTTAATTTATTTAGATCATTGTAGTTATCTCATTCAATTTGATGCTTTTCCCAGATTCATACCGCTGCCACTATCTTGGACAGAAATAATTTGGTCAAGTATGATAGGAAAAGTGGATATTTCCAAGTTACAGACTTGGGTCGTATTGCCAGCTATTATTATATAAGTCATGGGACAATATCCACATATAATGAGCATTTGAAGCCAACAATGGGGGACATAGAGCTTTGTCGGTTGTTCTCTCTCAGTGAAGAATTTAAATATGTCACAGTGAGACAAGATGAGAAGATGGAACTGGCAAAGCTTTTGGATCGCGTTCCCATTCCCGTTAAGGAAAGCCTGGAAGAGCCTAGTGCCAAGATTAATGTTCTGCTGCAGGCATATATCTCCCAGCTGAAGCTTGAAGGGCTTTCATTGACTTCTGATATGGTGTTTATAACACAGGTTAGTTTTCTTTAGTTTCTTTCCTTGTTGCTATTAAACACAAGATTTTTAATGTTTTCTCACTTATCTTTCCATTCTTGATCAGAGTGCGGGACGTCTTTTGCGAGCTCTTTTTGAGATTGTTTTGAAACGTGGCTGGGCACAACTGGCTGAGAAAGCATTGAACTTGAGCAAAATGGTTACCAAGAGAATGTGGAGTGTCCAAACACCTCTTCGCCAGTTCAATGGAATTCCAAATGAGATTTTAATGAAGTTGGAGAAAAAAGATTTTGCATGGGAAAGGTATTACGATCTCTCACCACAGGAGCTTGGGGAACTCATCCGGTTCCCAAAGATGGGTAGAACACTTCACAAATTTGTCCACCAGTTCCCAAAACTAATCCTTGCAGCACATGTCCAGCCAATCACTCGCACTGTTTTGAAGGTTGAACTCACAATAACGCCAGATTTTCTGTGGGATGACAAGGTTCATGGATATGTGGAGCCATTTTGGGTGATTGTGGAGGACAATGATGGTGAATACATTCTTCATCATGAATACTTTATGCTGAAGAAACAGTATATAGAAGAGGATCACTCTCTGAATTTCACTGTGCCTATTTACGAACCATTGCCGCCTCAGTATTTTATCCGTGTTGTTTCAGATAAATGGCTTGGGTCACAAACTGTTTTACCTGTCTCATTCAGGCATCTTATTTTACCAGAAAAATATCCACCGCCTACAGAGCTTTTGGACTTGCAGCCTCTTCCTGTGACAGCATTGCGGAATCCGTTATATGAAGCTCTGTATCAGGGTTTTAAGCATTTTAATCCTATCCAGACTCAGGTCTTTACTGTGTTGTATAATACGGATGATAATGTCTTAGTTGCTGCCCCAACAGGGAGTGGAAAGACCATATGTTCAGAGTTTGCTATATTGAGAAATCATCAAAAGGCATCTGAAACTGGTGTCATGCGTGCTGTGTATATTGCTCCCCTTGAAGCTCTTGCCAAAGAACGTTACCGTGACTGGGAGATAAAGTTTGGCCAGGGTCTTGGTATGCGTGTGGTTGAATTGACTGGGGAAACAGCTATGGATCTGAAGCTTCTTGAGAAAGGTCAAATAATTATAAGTACTCCAGAGAAATGGGATGCTTTGTCACGCCGCTGGAAGCAGAGGAAATATGTCCAGCAGGTTAGTCTTTTCATCATTGACGAATTGCACCTGATCGGGGTTCAAGGTGGTCCTGTTTTGGAAGTGATTGTTTCGAGGATGAGATATATTGCTAGTCAGGTGGAGAACAAGATCCGTATCGTGTCTTTGTCTACTTCTCTTGCAAATGCTAAGGATCTTGGTGAATGGATTGGGGCTACCTCCCATGGCCTTTTCAATTTCCCTCCTGGTGTTCGTCCTGTGCCCCTGGAAATACACATTCAGGGAGTGGATATAACCAATTTTGAAGCTAGGATGCAAGCAATGACGAAACCCACATTCACTGCAATTGTGCAACATGCCAAGAATGAAAAGCCTGCTCTTGTATTTGTCCCTTCTAGAAAGTATGTCAGACTTACAGCTGTGGATCTGATGACATATTCAAGCATGGACGGTGATCAGAAATCAGCATTTCTACTGTGGCCTGCTGAAGAGGTGGAGCCATTTATTGATAATATCCAGGAGGAGATGTTGAAAGCCACTTTACGTCATGGAGTGGGCTATCTGCATGAGGGATTAAACAAAACAGATCAAGAGGTTGTATCGGCTCTGTTTGAAGCTGGCAAGATTAAGGTTTGTGTTATGAGTAGTTCAATGTGTTGGGGAGTGCCATTGACAGCACATTTGGTGGTTGTCATGGGAACTCAGTATTATGATGGGCAGGAAAATGCTCATACAGACTATCCTGTTACAGATCTGCTACAGATGATGGGTCATGCCAGTCGACCTCTGCTTGATAATTCTGGGAAATGTGTCATCCTTTGCCATGCTCCTCGTAAAGAATACTACAAGAAGTTCCTGTATGATGCTTTTCCTGTTGAAAGTCATTTGCACCATTTCCTGCATGATAATTTTAATGCCGAAATTGTCGCTGGAGTTATTGAAAACAAGCAAGATGCAGTGGATTATCTTACTTGGACATTTATGTACAGGAGGCTCACTCAAAATCCAAACTATTACAACCTCCAGGGTGTAAGCCACAGGCATCTCTCTGATCACCTCTCAGAGCTCGTTGAGAACACTATAAGTGATTTGGAAGCAAGCAAGTGTATCATTATTGAAGAGGATATGGACCTTTCCCCTTCGAATCATGGCATGATAGCTTCGTACTACTATATCAGTTATACAACTATTGAGCGCTTCAGTTCTTCTTTGACTCCCAAGACAAGGATGAAGGGTCTTTTGGAGGTTCTTGCTTCAGCATCAGAGTATGCACAACTACCTATTCGACCTGGAGAGGAAGAGGTGGTTCGGAGGTTAATTCATCACCAGAGGTTCTCATTTGAGAATCCCAAATTCACTGATCCACATGTCAAGGCAAATGCCCTTCTTCAAGCTCACTTCTCTAGACAGCAGGTGGGAGGGAACCTAAAGTTAGACCAGGAAGAGGTGCTTCTTTCTGCTAGTAGATTGCTTCTGGCAATGGTTGATGTGATTTCAAGTAATGGTTGGTTGAGCCTGGCACTTTTAGCAATGGAAGTGAGTCAAATGGTGACACAAGGCATATGGGAACGTGATTCCATGCTACTACAGCTCCCGCATTTTACGAAAGATTTGGCTAAGAGATGCCAAGAGAACCCTGGAAAAAGTATAGAGACGGTGTTTGATTTGGTGGAAATGGAAGATGATGAAAGGCGTGAGCTTTTGCAGATGTCGGATGTGCAGTTACTTGATATTGCTCGGTTTTGCAATCGTTTCCCTAACATTGACATGTCATTCGAGGTTCTGGACGGTGAAAATGTAAGGGCTGGGGAAGACATTACATTGCAGGTGGTTCTTGAGCGGGATCTAGAAGGAAGAACAGAGGTGGGACCTGTCTATTCTAACAGATATCCTAAAGCCAAAGAGGAAGGCTGGTGGCTTGTTGTAGGTGACACGAAGACTAACCAATTGCTTGCCATCAAGAGGGTGTCTCTTCAGAGAAAGTCCAGGGTAAAGCTTGATTTTGCTGCTCCTGCAGAAGCTGGAAAGAAGACATACACGCTCTATTTCATGTGCGATTCATATATGGGCTGTGATCAGGAATATGCCTTCACCGTTGATGTCAAAGAAGCAGGGGAAGAGTAAAGAAAAACCTGTCCGCGTTGCAGTTTGTGTTACTTTATAAACTCCTGATGTGTGTGCTATGATGACTTCATTGAATGCACATGAACATGTTTTAACAAGCTTGATGCAATCTTTTCTTTAAAACTGTCCTTTTCAGATTTATAAATGGTCCATTTAGTAGCTACAACCTCCTTAAAACATGCATTCATCTTTATCCCGAGCATCAATTACATTCAAATTGTGGGAAATTCTGTGACTTTAGAGCTGGTGGTAGGGACAAGAGAAGCTGCGATGGCTTTGTCATCCTTCTTGGGAATTATGGCTTTGATGTTACTGGTCTGAGAAAGGATCCTCTGGCTTTCAAGAAATACTGAAAGCATGTTACGTCTTCTATATCAGTTCTGTTGATTTTTACTTGATGTCATTCCAGCCTAGTGTAATCTTATCATGTTGTTAGGATTTCATGGGGTGTCTGTTCAATTGAAGTCCAGGTTAGAGCTTGATTTTGCTGCTCCTAAATAAGCTGGAAAGAGTACATGCACACAGTATTTAATGTGCGATTCATATATGGGCTGTGACCAGGAATGTCAGAGAAGCAGGGGAAGAGTGAAGAAAAACTTGTCTGCCTTTTCAATAGTCTCTGATTTAATTGCTGTATTTTGTTACTCATGAACTCTTGATGTGTGTGCTATGATGACTTGATTGAATGCACATGAACATGTTTTAGCAAGCTTGATGCAATGTTGCATATTAGTTTTTTGTCGGGAATACAAACATTTTTTACCTGGAGTTTTCAAGGCTTGTTTTTGCCTGAGAATAGCAGGAGTTGCATGGGAGTTACAGGGTTATTTTTCCCTGGGACTCGCACTTATGTTTGCTTGGTATGTAGTATGGCTTTCTTTTCGCTTGAGAATGGCAAGGTTAATTTCTTTTCTGAGAATACATAGCTTATTTCGCTTGAGAATATCATGACTTATTTTTGCCTCAGAATATCATGACTTATTTTTGTCCGAAAATTTAGAGGTTTCTTTTTGCATCGAATTAATAGGCTTATTTTTGTCTCAGAATTGCAAGGCTTTCGTTTTCCCTGAGAATAATTTTTGCTTAAGAAATTACGGGACCTTTTGCGGGACGTTTTTTCTTCCCCATTTTGCTTGAGGATAATAACATTTTTTTTTCTTCTTCTTACTTACCAAATCTATTAGCATAAATCTTACCTACCACCTAGGCACATCTAACTTTGAAAGTTTAATGAGATGGGCTAGACTTTGTGTTCTTTTGACAGGCTAGAAAACATGTTTATGATACAATGCCCTTTTTAAACTTGTTTTATGACACCCAATAAAATTCTCAACTTCAAGAAATCTTTGTACTTTGTGATTTGACATACTTTGTTTGTACTTCATTTCTTTTAATGCACTCTTATATGAAATGGTAGTGATGATTAATATGTTTACTTTGATCATGGAAGACAGTGTTCTTAGCTAAGGCAATTGCTGATTTGTGACAAACCCAACTTTTTTAGTAAATATCTTAGTCAAATTGCATGAGAAATACTTTATGTAACAACAATTATGTACTTTGACAAGTAGAAAGTTTAACAATAGGTTCCTTCGACATTTAGGTGAAAGTAAAATCTCCCATAAAGAGCACAAATTTTGTGATCCTCTTTCGATCATCTACATCTCCACCCCAATCGTTATCACTATATCCAGCAAACTTGTAGTAAAATCTAAAGACCACACATTTTAAAGCTGTAAAAAAATTCTTCACTATATCAAAGGTACAATTGATTTCAGTTTGTTATATTCATTCTCTAAAGACTATAAGCTTGTTGAATATAGCTATAGTAATAAGGTGGATATGTAGATGATAGAAAGAGCATTACAAGATTTTTGTTCTTATAAAAGATTTTGCTTTCACATGAATGTTGAAGAGCAACCTCTTATTACACTTTCTATTTGTGAAGCTGAGTACATAGTTGTTATATCAAGTATTTGTCATGCAATCTGACTAAAACCAATTATTGAAAGAGTTAGATTTGTCACAAGAAGAACCTATAAAGATTTTCATAGCGAACAAATCAGCAATTGCTTTAGCTAAGAATCTTGTTTTCCACGATCAAAGTAAGCATATTAATACTCGTTATCATTCCATACGATAGTGCATAAAAAGAAAGAACATACAAGTAAAGTGTGTCAAATCACATGATCAAATTACTGATATCCTTACCAAGCCACTAAAGCAAGAAGGCTTCTGTAGGTTGAAAACTTTATTGGGTGTTATAAAACAAGTTTAAGGAGGGTGTTGGATCATAAACTTATTTTTTGTTCAAGTCCAAAAAACACAAAGCCTAATCTATTTCATAGAACTTTCTAAATTAGGTAAGTTTAGATGGTAGGTAAGATTTGTGGTAGCAGTTTTGGTAGACAAGATTTGTCGTGTTTAAATGTAAGGTTGAGATTAATGTAGTAGGTAAAGTGATGTGCTGTGATTAGTTTGTTTCATGTACAAAATATCTTATTTGCCCTTTGGTTTATGCACTAAGAAGTTAATGATCTTCTCTAGTATAATAAATAAATAAAAAAGAGTTTAATAAGTGTTGAGTTGAGTTGTTTTAATAAAAAAGTTACATCATTGTTATAATTTTATCGAGCTAGTAATTAGTGAGCTCAACAATAGAAACATGATACCATAAAAATTAGTCCGATCAGAGTCTGAGCGCACCATCAATCACTACTGGAAGTTTCTACAGGTAGTTAGAGTCAACTCATCGAATTGAGTCAAGATAAAGTCGAGTTGAGTTAAACCTGTGTTTGTTAACCAAGCTGAAGCTAGTTTGACCAACCACTGAGCCACACCCAATTGACTATGCCGTTGAGCCATTGACCAGGCCGTTGACATTAACTGAGAGAAAGTTTGATTGTTGACTTTGATTAAAAAATTAAATTTTTGGTCTGAGTCCTTCTCAAGATTTTTCGAAGTTTCGAATTCATCCGTACATTTAGAACTTCCAAATTCTCAATTAATTTGTGAATTATGGCAAATGGTAGCATGATGTTATTCCAAGTTCTACACTTAAAGGAAAGTAAGTTTGACTACTGCAGTATAAAAATAAAGGCTCTATTAGGTGCATATAATATATGGTAAGTCAAGAAAAAATATTTTATTATCTTAGAAAATAAAGCTACTTTAACAGCAATGCAAAAGGAGAATTTGAAGGACTTGAAAATGAAAGAGAACAAACCAAAATATCTCATCTTTAAATCATTATACGAAGATACTTCAAAAAGATTATTGGTGCCCTCTCCTAAAAAAGAAAATATGGGAGAAGCTAGAGGCCTTTTCCAAAGGAACAAAACAAGTTAAGAAGGTTCATCTCTAAACATTAAGAGAAGAATTTGAATCACTACATATGAAGACATTTGAATCTATTTCAACTTATTTTACTTGAGTTGTGACTGTTACTATTAAATTAAAAAGAAATGGTGAAGAGCTAAATGAAGTAAAGATCATTAAAAAGATACTTCATTCAGTGGATTCAAACTTTAACCATATTATCGTGATAATTAAGGAAATAAAATATTTAAAGGTTATAACGAATGAGCAACTTCAAAGAAGGTTGCAAGCCTATGAAGAAAAACAAAAGAAGAAGTATAAGATCGAAGAATAAATCCTCAAGATGGATGTCAATCTAAAGAAAAAGAAAAAAAGCTCTGACAATGACAAAAGACAACATGTCCAAGGTAGAGATCGAGGATGAGGTAGAAGTCGTGGTCATGGACGACGTTGAAATTTCAACAACAACTCCAATCATAGAAAAAGGAGAAAGCTCAACTAAAGGACAAGTAGAGGCAATCCAAAATCGAGGTATGACAGATCTCAAGTACAGAGCTGTAATTATCAAAATTTTGTTTATTATACCTTAGAATATAGAGCTCCAAGTACCAAAATGAATGAGAAAGTGAAATATGTTTAAGAGAAGATGATATACTTTTACTAGCACGAAATGACACTAGTAAAGGTAAAAAAAATATATGGTATCTTAACACAAGCGCTAGCAATAACATGAGTGAAAACAAAAGTATGTTCATGAAAATAAATAAAACTGCGAATAGTAATGTCGCTTTTGGAGATAATTTGGAAGTATCACTAAAGGGCGAAGGTATCATTTTTTTCGTGTAAAAAATGGTTGCCACCAACTAATTTCAAATGTTTACTATATGCCAAGTATGAAAAGCAACATTTTGAGTTCAGGCCAACTCTTGGAAAAAGTCTATGATATTTATTTAAAAAATGATAGTGTTTTTCTATGAAATAATAGAGGAAACCTAATTATAAAGGTGAAATGTTGAAGAATATAATATTTTCTTTAAATATTTTGAATGATATTGTAAAGTGTCTCAAGGCTTGTCATAAGGATCCAACCTCCAATCGGCATCTTCGATATAGACATCTCAATTTTAGAGGCCTAGGGCTACTATTAAAGAAGAATATGGTAAAATATCTATCTTCAATGAATCATTTCAATCAATATTGTGAAGAATGTTTACTTGACAAGTAGTTTAGGAAGAGCTTTTTAAAAAAGTCAAACTAAAGAACTCAGAAGCCACTTGAGCTTATTCATACTGATATATGCAGACCAATCATCCCAAGCTCCCTTGGTGAAAGTAATTGCTTCTTTCTATTGATATATGATTTTTCAAGAAAAAACTAGGATGTACTTTTTGAAGTAAAGATTAGAAGTTTTTGAAACTTTTAAGAAGTTCAAAGTTACAATGGGAAAGAAAGTGAACATTAAATTAAAGCTATGAGATCTAATTAAGGAGAATTCACTTCCAAAGAACTCCAAGAGTCTTGTGAAGCACATAGAATTCAACATCTTTTGACTATCCCCTGATCCTGCCAACATTATGGCATAGCAGAAAAAAAGAATAGAACCATCCTAGACATGGCAAGAACCATGCTCAAAAGCAAGAGACTGCCTAAGGAGTTTTGGGAGAAGCTGTTGTATATGTAGTCTACTTATCTAATAAACCTCTAACAAGAAATGCATAGGGCAACCACAAGTAGCATAGAGTGGTAGAAAACTGGGCATCTCTTATCTAATAATTTTTGGAAGCATAGCTTATGTGCGTATATTATGTAAGAGAAGAGCCAAGCTAGATGGCAAAAGCGAGAAGTTCATCATCATCGGCTATGACAACTCTAAAGGATACAAAATGTACAATCCAAACAATATAAGGATTGTGATTAATCGAGATGTAATTTTTTATGAAGAATGAGAATGAGATTTTGGCTCTAATACAAATGACTTCAACTTTTACCCCTTTGAAAAAGATAAGCAGATATCAAAGAAGATGAGCAGACATAGAAGGACCAAGCAGGAGAACAACGAGAATCCATAACTCCCCCTACCATACCAGTACCAAGCACTCATGGAAACTCGCCACCATCATTTTTAGAGGAGAAAGATGTGACACGCACTAGAAGTTTACAAGATCTCTATAACGTAACTGAGAGACTTAATAATCTCACTCTCCTTTTTCTTTTTGCTGATTGTAAGCCAGTCAACTTCCAAGATGCCGTGGAAGATGAGAAATGAAAAATCGCAATGGATGAAAAAAATCAAAGCTACTATGAAGAATGACACTTGGAAACTAGCTACTCTTTCCAAAGGTCATAAGGCGATCAATGTCAAATTAATGTACAAGATGAAGAAACATAGCAAAGGTGAAATTCAAAAGCCTAAGGCGAGGCTAATTGCAAGAGGGTATAATAAAAAAGTTGGCATTGATTATGATGAGGTATTTGCTCTTGTTGTCCTACTAGAAACTACAAGATTAATTATTTCATTAGCAACCCAAAAGAAGTGGAAATTTTTTCAAATGAATGTGAAGTCTGCTTTGTTAAATAGATTCCTTGAACAAGCAGTCTACATTGAACAACCATTAGGCTATATAGTGAAAGGACATGAAGACAAAGTTCTGAAATTGAAGAAGCTCTTTATGAGTTAAATAAGAACCAAGGACATGAAATAACAGAATTAATAAGTATTTTTAAGAGAACAACTTCACCAAATGCCCATATGAACACGCTCTTTACGTCAAAAGCAGAGATGGAGACATTTTGATTGTTATAATTCTCCAACAATCCACTCATCATGAACCTTTATTTA
The DNA here is from genome assembly GCA_029633175.1 of Citrus glauca. NCBI lineage: Eukaryota > Viridiplantae > Streptophyta > Magnoliopsida > Sapindales > Rutaceae > Citrus > Citrus glauca. The sequence goes on from JAQOOD010000006.1 coordinate 3,050,146, forward strand.
TAAAACAAGAACAAACAAATGATAGTTACAAGTGATTGACTAAATCCCACAGGACATGACCCTCCGTCATTCTCCATGACTCATGTATGTGCCTATGAGATAATACATCCAAGATTAGTATAATTATTATTAACGTTACTAAATAATGATTTACTTAAAAAACTTAAATAAAAATGTAATTGTTTAAAAAATAATGACTTCCTTTTGATCCAGAAAAATCACTGGATAATAAAGAAAAAAAAATAACAAAACTAGTAGAAAATTATAATTCGACATTCGAAAAGCATAATCAATACATTTGTGCACACAAAAACCTGATCTTCAAAAGAAATCTATTATAGTACAGCATCAGAATAGAAATAGATTGCAATAAAGACATAATTTTATTGTTGAGATCTACAAAAGAAATCTATTGAAAACAGAACATAAGATTTTATTACTGGTCATTATACCAGCAATTGGTAATGACGTCTCACCAAATTTCTATGCACGAAGATATTTTATGGAAACAAAATTTCTCACCACTCAAAACACCAATTAGGAAAGCAAATAAATGATCGAGCTAACAAAAAGAAATGATCCCAATGGAAGAAAAAAAAATGCATGCTGCATGCACAAACATATATCACTGTAAAACAAAATTGGAATTCTAATAATTATACCCTAAATGTTATTAAATATGGATAATTAATTTATGTTCTGGGGAATTATAATAAATATAAAAATCATATGACAAATAAACTAATTCAAAATGATATACTAATTTAAGCTACAAAGCATTCCAATGTAGCCACACAGAAGTGTTCACCCTCTTCTTCATAATCTGAAGCTGTAATAATAGGTCTGGAGATCCAAACAAAACTATTTTCTTGAAAAAACTTGTGTGCGGCATAAGCCAAAGCATTTCAACTCTTGCAACCTAAAACCAACTTCCACAATTTAGTAAAGAGAGTCATTAAATAAGCAATAAGTCATGTAACCACTCAACAATAGTCAATCACTTTTCCCAGTTTTCAGGTCACCCATTGTTCCAGCTTCTATCTTACTTCAAAACTTACACTAAGTCTGGTAAGCTTAAAACTGACATTCGTTATGCTCAAAACAAATATAGAACTTGAATTCAAGTCTTTTCAACTATTCTGCCCAAATCAGAAATATATTGAACTATAAGGGACTTCTTGATGAAACCAAGAAAAAAGAAGCCCTGATTCTATATTTTCTTCGAGCAGCTACCATCATCCAAGAACAGTTGCCGCGGTCTTCAAATGGAGCTGTCGGTTACCACGTCAGCAAGTAGGATGCCTGTGCCTCCAGCCGTGAACTGCCGTACCACCGATCCGTTGCCACCGTTTGAACGGCAGTCCAAGCCGTTGCCTCGCCATTCTCGCACTGTACACCGCGTCTTACATCACAGAAGGCAACTCAAGCCGCCAGCCGCGACCACCACGCGCCACCATGCTGCCTAGATCGCGAGATCCAATCCAGCTGTATGTAGTAGCAGCACAACACTGCAACACTGGCCATGGAGAAATCATTGTTTAGTAAATAACTGGCCAGACGCATACAAGGGCATGTGCCTGTGTTAAGTTAGATTTTACTTTTTCTTTTATTTAAAAATAAAAGGTAAGTACAAACTCTAATTTATTTCTACTGTTTAGATGATTATAGTAAAAGATTTTTCTTTAAAATATAAAAAGGAAATGACAAATCTTCCAATTTTAGCTTTAAATAAGACAAAATAAGAGAGCCAACCAAAAAAATATATTCATCGTCAAACGATAACATAATAGCACGTTACAAATCTTCCAAGTTTATATAAAATGTTACAAATTAAAAAAATTATAAAATAATACATTAATCCAAAGTAACATAAAAACACTAGCATAGACTTAATTAAAAAAGAACTAACATAAAAATACTAACACAAAATAGTTTCTAAATTTCATATGTCATCTTGTTGATCCTTCAACCACTCAAGTTAATACTCTAGCTCACTCAAAGCAACACAAGTCTCTCAATTTGCTTTTTTTTTTTTTTGTGAACAAACGAATGCCCAACTTGAATAGAGGAGACATTGGTTGGCATCCTCGAAGTGTAGCTAACTTGTTAAGAGCCTCTTGAATACTACAACCGAGAGGATCAGTACATATATATGAATCTTTGTTCTTAACTGCCTCACAAAGTTCATCAAGTTGTTTGGTCAACTTATTTCATTATGGTTGACTTCTTGGTGGAATCTTTTCCAAACAATCACTACATCCTATTTCATTATGGTTGACTTCTTCAGAATTTGCACTATCTACCGGAGCAATGTTATCTTCAATAATATTTTCAAAATTAGAATGATTATATAAAAGAGGTGTTACACCAGAAGTTGTTGCCCAAGCTCTTGCTTCTGTTGTTGTAACATCACGAAATAATTCTTCAAACATAAAAGCATGGTCTATGTCCTTAATCCAAAATTTTGCAGCTTGTGGGTGTTTCTGTTATTATAATTGTAGAATTAACGACATAAAAATTTAATATATGAATTAAACTTAAAATAACTTGAATTGAAATAACCTACTTGTAACTTTGCCTCTCACCATTCATTTGTAGCTTTTGTTGTTTGTCTCTCCACGTTCCAACCTAACCCTATTTCTCCCCTTACCAATGCATCTCATATCTGCCACTCTTTCTTCACAATATCCCAACGATGTTCCTATGTTGCTTTCAATCATAATCTTTATTGGTTGCCGTTGCGAAATTTTCTATAAGATTTTTCCAACCTTGCTTACTTAAATGTGTTCCACTTTTATTACCAGCTTTTACTTGCTCCACAACCAAATTAACCCAAATTTTATTGTGATTTCGGATCCGAAATAGCTTTGGATTTACCTTGGGAGACACCAACAGTTGCCATCTAATTCTACGTAAGGGTAACAGATATTCATCAATAGACATATCAACAACACCAAACCAGAGCAAGAATAATAGAAAATCAATAAATACAAAAGAATATAAAACAATTCGGCAATAACTGATGCCACAACTACCAATATCTTCAAAATATTAAATATCAATTGTTGTAACTTTAATTTTAGTTACTTGTTATTGCACATGCATGTCGTATAATATGCAGATCAAACAATATTCTTCATTCTGAACAATTCGAACTAAATGCAATTCCTTACTTTGCATTATGAACAATAACACTTCTATATGCCCACATGAATAAAAATTCATGTGAAATAAACAAAAACTTTATAAATTAACAATACAAAATTAATTAAATTTAATTCGGTAATTTAACTTCTGCTCCATATTCCACCAATTCGCAAAATATTATTCTTCGTTCCAAGTCAACTTTATAAATTTACTTCAAAAAATAATTAAATAAAGCATAATCGAATGGACAAAGAATCAAAGTATGATATTACAAAAAAAATTCTTACTTGAAAGAAGATTGGTGTCGTGATTGTGCTCCTTCTGTTGTTTTTTTTTTTTTGGGTCGAACAACGAAGAGACAAAACAAGAAAAATACGTAAGAAATAAGGTTTAAGAATTTGGATATGGATGCAATATTGTTTGTTCCTTTATTATTTTAAGGTTAGTTTAGAAAGAATTATGAAAAATATAATAAATGAGAAAATAACTTCTCAAAAGGTTAGTTTAGGAAGAATTATGAAAAATATAATAAATGAGAAATTTCTCAAAGGGTAGGGCTATTTGAACCCACTAATTTACTCAATAAACTCATTTTAAAAATAATTTTTTATCATTAAAATACCCCTAAATTAAATTACAGTTATGGACACTAGAATATAATTAAAAAAAAAACAGAATTTTTACTCTTTAAACCCACCTTTACATTCAACATAGTTTTATAGAACCCTAATCAAATTTTCATTAAACCCTAATCAATCAAGATGTGAGATTCTTCTCTCAAGCCATATAGATTGTTAAATAGTCACATGTGAGTTGATTCAGAGTAACAAAATTAATTATTATGGATTTGATGGACATTGATTTTATGGAGGATTAATTGTTTAATTGTTATGATTCGTTTGTGAATGACCCCTCACTCAAAATTATTTAATTAATATTGATGATTAAATTTTCAATTAACAATCAATTATTGTTTTTTTCCCAAATTCTGAAAAAAAAAAAATTTCTCAAATTCCTCATATTAGATTTTCACACCATCATACAAGATTTTTCTCACCAATATAATATAACTCAAAAAAATAATTTCATGATGACAAGAATTTTCTCCATTTAGAATGTTTTGATTCATTTGTCCTTAAATGAGTGCCATTCACTCAAAATTGATTATTAAATTTCTAATTAATAATCAATTTCCAATCTAATGGGTTTATAAATGAATATTATGAGTTTAATGAGTAAAATCACTATTTTTATAAAAACTGGGTTTATAAAGGGCATATTAGGTATTTTAGTGGGTTTACTGAGTAAGATTTAAAATTTTAAAATTTAAAGATGGATTTATTTAGTAAATATGTTTATTAAGTAAATTGGTGGGTTCAAATAACCCCCTTTCTCAAAAGGTTTTTTGCGAAAACTTAAGGTCAGTTTGGTAGCTTTTTTTTACCCATTATTTTCATTTTTATTTTCATAATACAAACATAATATGTGTTTGGTGAGATGTATTAAAAAACAAATTATAAAACAGATAATTTGAATTTTCATTTGCAGTTATAAAAGTGAGAACGTGTTTAACACGTTCTCAAGGAATCCCAATACAAATTTTAAAATAAATTACAAAACAAACCCCAAGCCTCATCTCATTATCCGAATCTAAAAAATTCACGGCTCTCTCTCCGTCGCAGTAACCAAAATCAACTGTTGTTGCTGCCGCCTCTTGGCTCTGTCTCGGCCGGTGGTGGTACTACTGCTTCGTCTCTGCTCTGGTTCCGCCATGGTAGAACGACCGCAGTTGCTGCGTCTCTGTTGAGAAGGGCTTGGCGACCAGAGGCGGCGAGTGAATCGCCGAGTGGAGTGAAGACTAGGAGAAAGAAGACAAGGAGTAAGCCGAAGACTATGGCGGAGATGATGCCTAGAAGTTTCCATCGTTGAGCTTTGCGTTTTGACATCGGTAAATTCAGGTGACCCATGCTGCAGGTGAAGGATCCAATTAACTTAAATACTTAATTGCATTTTCGATAAACTACTCAAGCATCAAAGCCCAAAGGAGCCGGTTTATTGGTTTTGAGGAGATGATGATGAATTGATGATGGGACTTGGGTAGTGGAAATCTGGAACTGATTTGAGTGAGTATTGAGTGTATGAGTTCGGTGGAGTAAAGGCAAGCACGGTAACTAGTGAGAAGATAAACTGCAACATGACGATGACAAAATTAATATGAATTCAAATAATTATTTTATTATTTTTAATTATATCTAACAAACGCATATTATTAATTTTAATTTTAAAATATAAAAAATAATATTAAATATATATTTAAATTTAAAATACTATAATTATAAAACACTATTTTTATTCTTTTTTAGAAATCATGGCTTTTACCAAAAAATCTTTTAAATTAAAAAAAATAAATTTTGATTTGACACCTAAATAGCTTCAAAAAAACATTTTTTAATTATAAAAAAAAAAAACTTAATTAAGCTAACCCAAACTGGCACTATAAATATATACATCTGCATCTTAGCATACATAAACTTTTTAAACTTCATCTGCGAGGGACACTGAACAAGAAGAATCATAAAAAACGTAAGAAAAGAAGAGAGAGAACATTAGCAGACTAGTTTCTTAACAGCGAGGGAAGAGGGGGGGGGGGGGGGGCACAATGGGAGATGGAGTTGAGAGCGACTCCAGGGGTGGAGTATAATAGTAATGAGGCTTTCAAAGATCTCGCCGTTCAAGTTAACGATGATTACAAATAATTAAAAGTTGATTTGTAGGATAAATAATGGTTAATTTTGTTCGTTAATTTCATTTTATGGTTTCTGTAGAAAGAGAGCAGGGAATCGATTTTGGAAGGACGGAGAAATGACGAGCAATTCTAGGTATTGAATTTATAGTGACAATATTTTAACAATGAAGAACGCCGCCATTAGGTTTAGGGAAATTAAAAAATTAAATTACCTTTTTGAATAGTATAAATGACTGCGCTGACACTTATATGTAAAAAGTGCTAAAATCCGCTTAAACTTTTTTATTAGTATCAGAAATTTAATATCAATGTTTCTCATCTCATTTTTTTTAATAGTGCACAACTCAAAAATATGTCCACATATAAAAAAATAAAGTTAGGATACCTGTAATAAAGAATGACTATATATATATATATCAATTATAGTTGTTCAACAAAATATGTTAAATAATTTATTACATAATACCTCCTATTCTCATTAATGTTTAAGTATTAATGGTTTTGCAATTAAATTTATATGATATAAATTATTATAAGACCTTATGAAATATTTTCATATAAAGTATTACTACAAGAAAACTGATAATAGATGATAGATAACTTATGATAGATTCTAGGTAAATCGGCTTATATCATAAAATTATGATAGACTTGTGACATAATTTTCTATCTATCATTAATTAATGATGGCTTTGTGACAGAATTATTTTCTATCACAGATTAATTATGGTTTTATAATATAATTATTTTTTATCATGGATTAATGATGGGTTTGTGATAGAATTATTTTTTAATCATGAATTAATATTGATTTTATGATAGAATTAGTTTTTATCACAAATTATTATATTTTACTTAACCACCTGTTGACTTATAATTCTTTACTTAATATGTGAACAATGACACTATACAATTTCTAAAGTATAAATGTAACATATGCACTTTGATTTTTTTAATTAAGTGTATAATTTAATTTTTCCTCTTCGAATCGAGACAAATTGAGCGCGATTAAAAGCTCGAGTAGTTAGATTTTATTTTTGTTACGGGTCCGGTATGAGCTTAATCTGTATTAAGCTTTAGTAAAAAAAAAAAAAAAAGAAGAAGAAGCCGGGTTCTATATATGGGGGGGAAACTGTTTTCAAATAAAAGGGAGAGAGAAGCACACAAGAGAGAGAGAAGTTTGACCCAGTTTGACCCAAAAACCCGACCCGAACCCGCGACTTTGACCCGGACAGATCCCACTATTCCGGCCACCTCACTGGCCGAGCTTGGTACCAATCTGAAGCTTGGAAGCCAGCCATAGTAACCCAGCCGCCCTCGTTGCCGGAAAACGTCTGGAATGCCGCCGTTTGAAGCTCAAAAACCTGCGGCCAAACCCGTTTTCGTCGTCGTCGATTTCGCTAGAGTTTGGGCACGCATCCAGCTGGGTTCTACTCCTCACATTCTTAGCATCATTTTCCGACCCATCTCGTCACCTGAAACGGCCTGATTACCGCTGATTAGCTCTTGGAAAACTCACGGTTTTGAGGAGCTCAATCCGTCTCCGGCACCGCACATGGGAACTCACGGCCATTACCATTGGACTCACGGAGGTCTGAACTATCAAACCTAAGCTCCCCGTTGTCGTTGACCGAAGTCCGGTTACCGTTGACCGGTTGGGGCAATTCGATAATTTCATAAAACTTTGGGGTGATTTTGTAATTTGCGAAATCAGTGGATAATTTGGTAATTTTAGGTTAGGGCAATAAGGTAATTTGAGATTTCGAGGATAATTCAGTAATTTAAGTTGTTAAGGATATTCTGGTAATTTACGCTCAGAGGGTAATTTCCTAATTTCTTACATTGTGATTATTCTCGTGATTTGAATTGAGAACAAGTTGGTGATTGAATATTCTAAGGATATTTTGGTAAAATAATGACGTCGAGGGCATTTTGGTAATTTTGGCATGTAGGGGTATTTTGGTAATTTTGTTCATGCGGGAATAACTATTGTTGATAAATATTTGTTTCGAAAATTATTATGTAAGATTAGTTGTATTTCAAATTTACGGAGAATGATTATGTCATTTTCTTGATTAGGAGGATCCGTGAATGAGAATCAACCCGCGGACGTTGTTGATACCGAGTCGGGACATCGTCAATTCGTCACTATGAGTGGAATATACAAAACTTATTTTCATAGTATATAATGATTTTATGATATAGTGCAATATGTTTTGATAAATAAGTATTTGATGCTTCGATTTAATGATTTCTAGAAAATTGATTTTTATCTATGTGTTGATATTTATTGTTATTGAGAATGAGTTTGAATAATGATTTTATTATCGTTCTTGAGTAAATGCTTGATATAGAATTGAATGGATTTGAGATATGTTGAATGAGAAGAAAATGAGATTTCAGATGTGATTATATGTTTATGTACATGTGTATAAAATGTTACTTGAGAAATCATTGGACAGTACCCTTTCCCTTTAGATATAGAGAAACAGATAATATGAGATGAATACAGAGATACAGATGAGATGAGATAGAGGCCTTTGGGGCCCATCTGAACACACATAGAGGCTTTGGGCCGTGTGTTTGGACGCTTTTGCCATTTGGGGGCTTATGCATGCAGTATGATGATTACAGAGACACAGATATTGAGATATATGAGATATGAGATATGAGATGAGATTTTCCCCATCTATCCGTTGTAGCTCTGGGGCATGATGGTTCCCCGATTGCCCGTCCGTCAAGGTCTGAATATGATGAGATCATTCCCCTGGGTACTTGTTTGATGATAGCTTTGATATGCAGTATTTAATATGACAAGTATTATGTTTCCATCGATTTTATGCAGATTTATGTAATATAGTATTTTAGTGACTGATTTGAATTAAATATGTTTATATAAGTTCTTATGATATTTGATGGAATTGATTTGAGAAAGAGTAAATCATTTTAAATAAATTTATTTTTTTAAACTAGTATCCACTCACTGAGTTTTATACTCATCCCATTGTTATTATATTTTTTCCCCCACAAGAGATTTGCAGGTACATCAATCAACCCAGTAACGATAATTAAATTTGAAATTGTGGCCACGTGATGGTGCTAGGAGTCGTAGATTTAATATTTTGATATTTGGGATATTGTGAATTTTATTTATTGTTATATTTTGTAATTAAGGATACGATTGTATTTTAATATTAGAATGATTTGGGTGATATTTGAGATGTTGATTTGAGAAGTTGGTTTTGAAGGTTGGATGGATATTAAGATATTATTGAGAGTATTGTTTTGTAAATTGTAGGTTTGGGAATGTTGTATTTATAGGGGAGATTCTGCCGAATTTCTGACAAAATTCTTAGATATTGTTAATATGAACGATTCGATTATATGAGTTTAGATAGACTCGCCCTAGGGGTACCGGGCGGGTCGTTTCAGTTGGTATCAGAGCATGGTTATAGATTTTGTAGACTTTACAGTCGTAAATAGAATAAATTTTATTGTTATTAAAGTCGGAATTGATATTTTGTAGGCACCATCGTGATCGCAGCTGTAGTAGACTAGTAGCTGGGTTGACTCCAGGAGATGTACCTGTGGGGGAAAATGATCCCGTGGACGAGGGAGTAGTTGAGTCTTCAACGCACGAGGTTGTGCAACAAACACCAGGAAATGCTCCGAATATTGAGCAGTCAATTGATAGATTAGCTTAGATTGTGACTACAGTGGTACAGAATCAAACTCATCCGCATGTCGATCATGCAAATGCTATCGAGCGTGTACGAAGTTTAGGGGCAAAGATTTTTAATGGTTTTGGTGATCCACTTGAAGCATAGTCATGGCTTATGAAGTTAGAACGTATTTTTGATGTGATGAGATGCTCAGAGGAGGATAGACTTTTATTTGCCACTTTTCTACTTGAGGATAGAGCTTATCATTGGTGGCAAACAGTAGAGCTTAGATACCAAGGATGATGCGCTTACTTGGGCTATTTTCCGTAAGGAGTTCTACGATCATTATTTTCCAGCTGTTTATCAGGATATTAAGCGGAGTAAATTCCTTCGGTTGATTCAAGGATCTATGACAGTAGAAGAGTATGAGAAAAAATTTTTGATCTTTCTAAATTTGCCATTTCAGTAGTTGGTGATAGAGGGAAAGATGCAAGCATTTTGAAGAGGGTCTCCGATTTGAGATTCGTACAAGTGTGACAGCATCACGGTACATTGAGTTTGCTGAGGTAGTTGAGGCAGCTAAAAGAGTAGAGCACAGTATCTCTGAGGGACGTAGAGTTTAGGCTCTGAAACAAAAACGTAGCCAGAGTTGGACAGAGTGTGGCTCGAGCAGCAGACCGTCGAAGAGAGGCTCACATACAAATTACTCTGCGGGTGTGCAAAAGAATCAAAGTATAAGTAACAGGGGAGATCAGAGACAGGCCGCCAGTTACAGTTCGGCACAGCCATCAGTGGGAAGTAATGTTAGAATTCATTGCTGCCACTGCTCTCCCGTCATCAAGCTTTAGCCACAGACTACCAAATTGGCCACCATTATGCACGTCGTTGACTTGTTGCCGCCACTCATCTTGGTCATCGTTGTCGCTCCTTTACCATCACTTTAAGCTTCAACCCAGCCAGCCGTTGTTGCTTTGCCACCACTGTTAGTTTACCGCTGAGATTAATACCATTCCTCAACAGCCTTCTAGAATTTTCCTCTCAGGCTTTCCACGCTCACTATTCTCCTTCTTCACTAACATCACTTGCGAGAACGAGATACCGAAGGAGTTGCTTCCATAAATCCGAAGGAGTTGCTTCAGTAAAACTGAAGCAATGGAAGTTTTATTGATGGCTAAGAGTACCGTTCTTGTCACTGGCACTGGTGGTCGAACCGGTAATTTTTTACCTTTTTCTTATTTTTAATTATGTGATTATCCAAATTAATTATCATTTTTTAAGCTTGCTATAAAATCCTATATCTCGTGATCTTTTATCACTGGCGTTAGAGTGCACAAGCTTTTCTTAATTCTAAAATTTCAAATCTGATGATTACAATTGAGTTGATGAATTAGGAGCCTATGTTTAATAGTCTGTTTAGTACATGACTGCAAAACAGTGACTAAGCAAAACTGCTTCCATCAATTGAAATTTGACCAACATGAGCTTGTTAGTTACCCACTCAACATTATGAGATTTTTTTTCCTTTTTCTTGATTTTGTGCTGAATTTTTGATGAGGTAAAATTACAATTAGGCTCTAAATATGTTGGCAGGTTACAAGCCTAGAATTGGTGTTGTTGGTTGAGATAAGCTAGTCAAAGTTGGTTGTTTGGTTTCCGTTTCATTGGTTGATCAATTCAACTGGATCTGGATGCCATTACTTTTTATGACTTTATGATCTATTTTTGTCTCCTCACACTGGTCTATTGTTGTGGCTTCCTTTGCATTTTTAGCTAGCTTGCTGATTTTGATGAATTCCCATTCACTAAAAATAATTTTAATCCATTGAGTATGTACATTTTGCTCATTCCATAAATGTGAAATCAGTTTAAATGATTAACAAGCTTGTTACATGATGAATTTTAAGAGATTGAAAAAGAAACTACATATTCTTGCAATTTTACATCTTTCTTATATTCTGCTTTCTTAAAAAATATTGGTTATCTCTTCTCTCTCTTTCAGCACATGTATGAAAATATTAGTATTATTGGTTATTGCTTATATTCTTTTTTTAATGTTATCTTTTTTTTTTCCTTTTTTTTCTCCTATCTCTGTGTGATGAAACTATTGCTACTACACATAAAATTGGAAGTACATTGGCTGGCTTAAATTAGTCGAAGAATTCTTTAAGTTCTACATATAAAATAGTAGCTTCATGTTATTAATATATATTTTCTTTGTGATGTAATGCTTCTTTTCTACCCCAACACCCCCCCCCCCCCACCAACACCCCCAAATGAGATTTTGTTTGAGTTTAGGGGTTAACATACTTGATTGAGTAATAATATGATGAAAAATTTGCGGCTCCAGCCTTTTCATAATTGGAGAGGTATATATACACACTGACACAATTTTATGTAGTGGAATTTTTCTGTTAATACTTCCATGAAATATTTAGTGTTAATAGATGCCTAGATTACTATATTTGATGCCCACATGTATTGCAGCCTCTTCATTTTCCTTATTCTCCTTGGTGTTTGAAGCAATTTTGTTCACAGGAAGTTTGCAGGTCACTTTGTAAGTTTCAATTTTCGTTGAGAGTGCTATTGAAAGATGGTATTGTTGCTGAAATATTTACAGGAAGTCTTGCTAGAAATCTTATTGTTGGAGTACTTGCATTAATCTTTGGAAGTTTTGTTGGGTAACTTGGCTTGGTGGCCGTAATTCTTATTGCTTTTTTTTAGAGTTTGATTGGAATTTGACTGCAATTTTATACTTTGTCATGACTTTTTCAATTTGGGATGTTTTACTATGTACTGATGGAGATCACATTGGATATTACATGCATTTTTTAAAAAAATTATTTTTTGGATTGAAATGTTAATTGATATTAATTTTTTATGATATTTGTTTTATTAATTAATTAAATTTGTAAACAAGAATTCATCAATAATATAATTTTAGAAAAAAATCAAAACTTTATGATGGAAAAAGCCATCATATATTCTATCATAAATAATTTCTTGCCAAAATTGAATAATAAATTTTCAAATAATAATTAAATTTCCTACTAAAAAATTAAAAAAATGGCCTGAAAATTTAAATAAATTTAATTTTTTTACATTAAAATATTGTGCGACGGATATATGACTATGAAATATTATTATGAATTCATGGCGGAAAATATTTTGTCATAAATGACCAAATCCATGACGGAAAATTTAAGTAGTGTATCATTGAAATAGTTAATTACACCCATTTCAATGCTATTTTCATTTATTAATTATTTGTTACTTTTTAATCAATCTATTATTTATCCACTACATTAAATGAAAAGTAGAAATTAAAACAGTTAAATCCAAGGTCCACAACAACCCAATTATCATTGTTGTAAAAATCTTATACAATGTAATTTTAATTTGACTATTTTACCTTTCTAATATAAATGACCAAATTATTGAAAACACATATTTTTGAGCCATAAGTTTAAATAATTAATGATGATTTAATTATTCGAAATTCTTCCTTATTTGAAAATATTAAATATTATATAAATTTTTTATAGCTATTTTTTCTGAGGTAGGTTGCCTTTACACAACTTTAGAGGTGAAAATATCACCATCCTTAATGAAATAACACATAATAGGTGCTATCCTTGCGAAATAACCGCCAAACTAATTGAAATGAAGAAACCAAATTAATTTGTGAGAAAAGATTTATGATTTCACAATAAACTTTAAGCTCTTCGCTATAAATATACTGGAAAACAAGACCGTTCTCCTAATATTTGAGATATTAGACCGATTTCGAATAGATATTTGTCAAAATGCCATAAAAAAACCAGCATTGTTCTCCTAATCTTATCATTTGTTTGTATCTTCTTGGTCTACGATATTATTTAGTACTGAGGTTTTATGTTTTTTAAATTACAGCTATTGTGAGAAAGAATTTAACTATACAATAAAAGTTAAAAAATGTGTAGTAAATATAATTTTAAATAATAATTTAAAAAAATAGTAGGGATATAAAAATATTTTTATTAAGTGATAAATCAAATCGACTTAACTTTCAAGACATAATAGCTAATATTTACCAAAAATACTTTATTGTCATAACTTTTAAGGCATAACTATCAAGCCTCAATACCACATAAGGCCATAATTAATCCGAGCAGAAAAGCTTAAATATAGGTGTGGTTCAATTCAATAAACTAATTAACAAGCTCAATGCAGAACAATCAAACCATGTATTTTAAAAAACTTTAGTGGCAGCATTGATTCTTCATTCATTTGATAAATTATAGCAATAAATCGGCCGAAGAAGTAATTAAATGAATGGAAGATATGGTAATTGTAAGTGCAAACAAGAGACAGGCACGGTTCCATAACTTTGCAGATACGAGATTAATTAATAGCAAATATTGAACTAATTGAGTTCAATTTAATTTCCACCGTCTGTGAAAACAAAAATGGAAATTAAACAAAAAGAGCAAATACAAAATAAGAGCTGCTGGGTTTTATCTCCCTCCCTTTTGATTCAAAAATGCGTCCATGCGAGGGTTTAAATTAATGTACAAACTCTAGAATTGCATAATAAGCGATCATCAAAGGAAGGGACACAATCATTCCGAAGATAACCCTGAAATTTTTTTCAAAAAGAAAAAGTAATTAGAAAATAGATTACTGAAAGTTAATATCAAGTAGTACTTTTGAATTTATTTTTATTTTAATAAAGAATTGGTAGAAATTATAAAGAGTGTGATCAACTTACGCAGTGCTAAGCACATCTGCGTGGAGTCCATATTCTTTAGCAAATATGAACGAAGTAATGGATTGTGGCAGTGCTGCCTGCAACAATATATAAACAAGTAAATATTTAGCATAGAGAAAATCCAATTAATTATTTTCCCAATTAACACAAGTTTAAGTTATTAATAAAGATAGAAACATGATACTATTATTTCTTCCAGAGTTTTTACATTTAATTCAAAAGATGCAACAAGGTATGATTGAGTAGTTTTCAAGCAGTTTTATTTAATTATCACTTGAGTTCGAGTCCCGGAAAGATAATGGTTAAAAGAACTAATTTGAGGGTTAAAGAATTGCTTAGAATTTCACCAAAGTCCTCTCCCGTTTAAGAAAAATTAAGGCACACAGAAAAACATAGTTCACAAGAGGACCTTATATATACAATCTGTTCATAGATGTTTCTTCTAAATTTAGATTTTTATTTATTTTAAAAGTTAGAGGTGTGGGTAAAGTTTAAATCATTTTTTAATTTCTTACCTTCTCTAAAAATTTAAATTAATTAAAGAATCTAAGATAAAAGACGATTTTGTCCATAAATTCAGTTAAAAAGGTACAAACAATTATTTTACTTTCTATTTTTCATTTTAAAAGCAAAACATTATTTTGTGTTAGGCTCTTTAATGATGACTAGCAAGATAACGAAAAATGGCTGATTAATATAAAATTAAAATTTGAGGTGATGCAGAGATATTATCATAAATTGGAGGATTTTTTTTTTCATGTTTTTTACCTATCAGATCTTGCAGCATATATTTCTCAATCAATGATCCAGGAATCACTATATATACACATGAAAAAAGTCAAGACATGAAAAGCATACACCGAAATCACCAACATTGTTTTGGTATTGTTTGATAATAGATATTAAAGAAAAAAAGAAAAAGAAATAGTAATGAATAATTGTACCAACGTAATGTTGATCGAGTCTTCTACACAACTTAAAAAAGCATATATGCTTTAAGCATTAACATAAGATAAGGCCCCATAAGTGCCCCTTATTCAATTCTTTAGTAGTGATCTTAATAATGATTCCTACTAGAGGGGTTTCTAGTTTTGGACAGACTTTAATTTTATGTCATATAATACACTTATAGAACATAGAACAATATCCTAGATCAAGGAAGATGTCAGGATCGGTCTTTTGAAAATACATTATACGCAGCCAAATTGGTGCACGTGATGTGATTTTATAAAACAAAGTATATAATTTTTTTTTACTTAATTACCTGAATAATGGCAACACGTAAAACATCACCATGCAAGCCCATAGCAATAGCACCAATAGCCATTGCTGCTGGTCCTGCTATGAACTTTAATACCATTCCGAAAATAGTCAAGCTAGTTCCACATGCTATCAACTTTTCCTGTGAAGCCATGAAGATCCCTGCATAAAATCCAAATTCATGTAAGACATGCAATTAAATCATCTCATAATCTTAGCTATCTAATTACCCACATGATCAGTTTTCACTAAGAGGGGCCAAATAAAGTGGTCCATAAAATTAGAACCCCTTAACACAATTCTGATGCGAGCAGCAGTTGTTATCTTACTTATACACCAGTTCAAAAAAATTTACCGGTTGAATTATTTAGTAAACTCAGGAAGTCCAAATATTATGTACATATAAAAATAGAAAGCTAAGCTCACCCATGCTGAACATGGCAGTGCCAGTCCCAGCTCTTGACAGGATCAATATAGACTCCTCCATGATGCTTGGCATCTCAAAATGCCACCTGCAATATTAGTTATAATATTCACTTAATTAATTTATGGTAATTTTCAGCAAAATAGCTACCAAAATCTTGCAAAACATATGAATATATATATTACCTGTTTGACACAAAAGCCCATGCGATGCCAAAAATACATGCATATGCATTGGGGTTCAAGGCAACTTTCAGCCACACAAGCTTCATCAAATACCAAAAATCTGGCCTTGAACTTGCCTCAGCATTAATAGTTCCCTCTAAATCTTTCTCAACGTGAACGGCGCTGGCATCTGTAGTTCCTGCCCTTCGAATTTCCAAAACGAGCAATAGAACAGGAAGCCATACGATGGCTTGTATTACAGACAATTGGACTACAAGATCAACAGCCATTTGGCCATACATAGCTTTCGCTAAAGGAACTCCAACAACAAGAGAACTTGTTAGAGTACACAAAGAGAAGCTTGTGATAGACCAACAATAGCTTCCCTTGCTGCTACACTTAGCCCATAAAGCTAACACAACTGCTATGATCAGCTTGGATATAGCATCAGCTGTGATACATCGGTAGTTCCATTTGAAAGGATCAACATGAGCAGTGAATTCAACAGTGAAAAGAGGAAGTGTGAAATAGCAAACGAGTCGGTTTATGGCATCACACTGTTCTAGGGTGAAAATTCTCCACCATTTCACAGAGCCATAACCTAACATTAAAGCAACGTAGAGTGGCACCATGGCCACTACTACTTTGTAAACATCTTCCCAGCCAATCATTCTTAATTTCAGGGTTTTAAAACGCTATCGAATTTTGATGATGAGAGAATTAAATTTCAAGTGCTTTTCTGAGTTGATGAACTAATAAGAATAGTATGTTGATTATTTATACATGCATCAAAAGAACAACTAAAGGATTTTTCTTTTATTTATTATTATTATATTGTCTTGCATGGTGGATGTATGTGATTCTATGCTATGGATTCTTAAAGAAATGACATAATAAGTTTTAATTTTATCAAGTGCATGCAAATGCTATGTTGTTTTCACAACTAGGGTTTGTATTTTCTAGTCAGCAATCTTCTATAGAATAAGGAATGAGGTCCAGCAATTATTCCACCCACCTTTGCAAATAGCACTGATCGATATATTTTTTTTCCTTTCTATTTATTGTTATATTATATTCTTACCATTATTACACCAAAGTGACACTTTAATCCATAAGAGGCCAGCATATTTTGCTTGTGTTGTTTTGATAGTGACAATAAATCAATAACAGCTATAAGTTGATGACACCAATTACTTTTGTGGTTTTCTGCTTTCTATGTGGAATAAAGTTTTAAAATAAACTAGAGCAGAAGCATATCATGTGTGTTGCATTACAATCTCAAGATATGTTTATAGTTTAGAAAGAAAAATTTTTGGCTTGCTGATTTGTCCCCAAAGTAATTAGTACATGTGTTCGATTGTTCTAAATACTCGGTATATAGCATCTTTCGAAAACTTAAATGCCTTTTGTTACGCCTTTAATGTAGCTTGCCACCTTAATTAAGAACAAAATTTGGCTAAACTTAGTACTTAAGTCATCCTAAAACCTTAACTTGAGACAGAAACACACGCCAAAAAGAAGAGAAGTGGAGAGAAAGAATATTAAAACAGAATGTCAGTATCTTCAATGAGGCTTTAGATTTATACTAGTCTACAAGTAATTGAAAAACTTAAGAGTGATATCGCTACATAATAAGGAATATCGTTTGGTCTCAAAGGGAAATTGTTGAACTTCGTGCATGTTCAATTTATAATTAATGAGAAATCCAAAAGCATAACTTTTGATTCTCGAATTTGGAAGCAAATCACAATGAAATCATGTAAATTATCAATTTTACTATTTGTATTTTGGTT
This sequence comes from Citrus glauca, assembly GCA_029633175.1. NCBI lineage: Eukaryota > Viridiplantae > Streptophyta > Magnoliopsida > Sapindales > Rutaceae > Citrus > Citrus glauca. The sequence goes on from JAQOOD010000006.1 coordinate 3,068,089, forward strand.
GAGAGGATAATCATGAAAAGAAAATCCTACTTATATCAAATTGCAAGATCCCACTATTAATTTTACTGTTTGTATTTAGTCGAGAGGATAATCACGAGAAGAAAATCCTGTCATTTACATTATAAGAGCCCACTGCCTTTTTCTCTACCTATATTTTCTAAAATGTTTTAGGTTTTTCTCATGTCTCTCATGCATCCATTTTATATATTATATGTAAGTTCATGAGAGTGATATAATCACCCAAAACACTTTATAACTCTCCAGTTCCAATTAGACATACAACAATCATGTGGAATTCTATCTAAAAGAAGTTTCTAAATGATTTTTTATGTTGGGTGAATCCAACCCATCATAAACGTAAATTCTAGCAAAAATAAAAATACGTATGCTTCCATGCTAACACCTTAATGCAGAGTTGGATTTTTTTAAATATGATTGCATGATAAATTAATTTGGAGTTATTTTAATGATCATGCTTATGTTTTATTGACAAAAATACATGCTCTTATTACTTTTTTCAATTTCAGCTAAAAAAGATGATAATATCAATATGCAAATTTTCAGTGCACTCTTTTCTAGGACTATATGTCATGTCAACAGCAAAAAGAATAAGTTCCAATTTTGCATCAACCTTTGCTCATTGCCTAAATACAACAATTCTCCCTATTCCAAGTCCATGAATTAATTCTTGGTGTGTGAACTAAAAATTCACTCAATTTATTCCTTCTTAAATGGCTCTTGTCGATCGAAATTAGAAATGCGATATAACTGGCAAGAATTGGTTTCTTTATGTCAATTTAGGGATTGAGTTCTTGAGTTTGAATGGTGTAGGACTTGTATTGCCTTTGAATACTGTCAGTAAAAATCTTATTTGGCGTAACAGTGGATGAGCACTTAGAGAGACTGTGGTTGTACGATGAAAGATGCTACTGCTTAAAATATTCCAGGTACCAGAAGAATTTTTCTTTTTTCTTGTCTTATGCTTTTGGTTATTATGTTTTAAGCTGCAGGCTAATATTTCAAGTTCAATTCCAAGTCTAACGTTGCATATTAAAAGAAAAACGTGTATTTTCTCATATATGCAGGCAATTTAAAAATATAAATGATTACAAACAATTGCAATTGCTTGCAAGTCTAAGCTTTCATATATTCAATTTATATGTCACTGTTGCAAATTACAAGTCTAACATAAAAGTAAAATGTTACAAGATTTACGTATGAAGTTTCAAGTTTGATCTGAGATAGATCTATATAATGGAAATATAAAAATTGTATCTTAGTTGACGTATAGTTGTTTAGGTCATAGACAGAGTGGTAACCCATTCTATCAATACATACTGACGGAACGGTTTGAGTCACTGTGGTGTTAGGACTCACATTCCCATTCCATTATTGAATATGGGTAGATTTCTTTTTCTATTCATTGATAAGAAAAAGAAAAAAGGGAAATGGCATAGATTAATGCCAAACACCCACACTCCCACTGTTTCCTGAGAGAGATTCATATTGTTTTATGCTATAGTCAAGAGTTTAGCCACAGATGTTGGGAAGATTATTGAAAAAGAAATCAAAGAGTGTGCAATGAAAAAACAAAAATATGCTGCATTGTTATTCCCTTCTCTTATCACGGGAATTTGTGAGGTCTCGGGAGTGCAATTTGCGGAAACTATTGAAAGAATGAAGAATGGAGAATGGAGAATGAATAGGCCATTACAGTGAGGATAGTTAAGAGAATTATTGGAGAATCTACAACTGCAAAAACCCAAAACGCCTTGCTACGGCTAAGAAAAAACAAGCTACATGGATTGAGAATATGCTTTAGGAACTTAGTGGAGTCATGAAGGCATGTGTCCAAGTGCAAATGGAAGAAAATAAAAGATTTTGGACTTACTTACGGCATCTTGAAGCATAAAAGCACCAGTTTGCCCGTACATGAAGAGGAAAGATGCAAATTTTCCTAAGTCATTGATGTAGCAATTTAATTTTAGATGATGCTAAGGCAATAGAGGAGTTTGAAGGTGGAGAGCAGGAAGCAGAGGAAAAGAAAAAGGAAGAGCAGGAAAAAAATTAGGAAAGTGAGACGAAACCTCTAATGGAGACTCCTACAAGCAAAAGAAAAGAGAAAATTTTGGTAAAAGAGGAGTCAGAGTTAAAGTGGGAAGAGGATGTTGACGCAGCTATAGAGGAAGTCATTAGCAAAGTTGCTAGGACAGAAGAAGCAAGATGTAGCCTGAGAGACCTCATTGCAAGTATCACTGTTGAGGAACCAACAGCAGCAACACCTACACAAGCAGCTGCATAACAAACCCCAATAAAATCCCCAGTCACTGCTCCCAGGGCTTCTAGCAAATGAAAAAAGGCACTACTTTGGAGGTGGTACAACACCAGAAGAACTAGAACAAAAGAAAACAAAACAAACTCAACCCAAAGCTATTGAAGCTGTCGGAACCCCTCCAAGTAGTCCAACTCAGAGCCAGAAAAATAAACAACTAGTAGTTGCACCAGTGGGTTCACCTAAGGAACGTTTGTAAAGTGGATATAAGAAGAAGTAAACCTTTTTAGCAATTGCTGCAACAAAACATCCAACAATAGGAGAGTATCTCCTGCCAGCCCAATTTAGTTTTCCAGTTTCTGAAACTTTTCTTTTATTTATTTCATTCTGCTCATTTGTTTTTATTGTCAATGTATGCATATTTGTCTTTACTTTATTTTGTGTGAATGTGAGGACACACCATCTTTGAAGTTTTGGGAGAGCGGGTTGTGCTATGGTGTAATGTGTTCATGAATAGGTGTGTTTGTGTTGTGTGTGTGTGTAGCTCTCTTTATCTAGTATTTGTATTCGGATTATAAAACCCAACGATGATGAATTGAGTGTTGAAATGAAGGATGAATGACTGCCAAGTAGAAATAGTTTATAGATGAATGTTGAAATTATGTCTTGACACTTAGGCTTTGGTTGAGTGTCGTGAGTATGTTGTAGCAAAACTAGGTAGTGCAACAAGGTTAAAAATATCTAAAGTCTGCGGGGGAGCATGAAAATTTTTCAAAATTATCATAAACTATGCTAGGTATGAAATAAAATCTACTTCAAGGACTTAGTTGCTAAGTAACTAAGGTTGAGTATGTACAATATATGGAGACTTCAGTAAAAAGACAACTAGAGTTATGAGCATTGCTGTAGCAACCCAATTGAAAAAAAAAAATTGAGCAAGATAGGTGTTGGTTGATTTATATAATCAAATATTATCAATGCCACAGTGGAAGTGTACACAACAAGTAATAAAGTAATGAGTATTTAAAATTGTCTCCACAGGGATTGATGTTACTTAAAGTGCTAAAGTAACCACATAATGCAATAAACTAAAGATCGAAACAAACACTTGTCAAATTAGTCTCCTGTAACCAATAATTATGAGAGATAGAAATAAACTAAGTTAACTGTGTTTAAGAGTCAATTGAAAACGTAGTAGTTGAATGATCAAACTCTTCTAATGGGGTGACTGTTGATTACTGAATTAGCACCAGTTGTTTATGATACATGCTACAGCACTGGGTAGAACAAATCTGCTTCCGCAGCTATCGGCTGTTGGAAATCTCATACTTTGAAATATACTAACAATGACCAGTTGCTCATAAATTTAATGTATGGCTTTATGACCTTTAATCTCTATACCCTACAAGGTGAACACCTATGTCTAGGATATCACAAATCTTCATTCAAGTATTGCCCTTATGGGATTTAGGATAACCTAATCTAAGAAACTCAACTTAAGAACAAGTAATGCTCCAATAATATCCACTAAGATATGCCTTTTTGCTACTCTATCTTAACTGAAACTATTAAATGGGTGGTCAATCTAAATAACAATTATGTTCATAAAAGTTATTAGAGTATAATGCTACAATATTATCATAGCAACATATAAGAACAATCAAGAACTCATTGGATTATTTGTCACTCAACTACACTTAATTTAGTTCATACTCTGGATGAGAAAAATAAATATAACGATACTGATCACAAAATACATTCAATCAATCGACGAAAGATAATATGAATTAAGCACGATGAAAGTCTAAGGATCTTTCTCGATTCTTCGATGAAGCCGAACAATACTCCTTAATCTTCTTCTTCTTCTCGTCTTTGTAATTGTCTTTTTTTTATGATAATGATTCTCCGCCTACTATGTGGTGTATGCTTCCTTTATATATTGCAATATTAGGTTAAACTGAAACCCATGAGTGCGCATGTGTTTAAATTGGGAAACATGCAGATCGTGATTTAATTGCTGACCGCGCTTATATTTTCTCCCGCGTTATTCCCCAATTGCTGCAGTACTTGTTGTTCTAACATCTGCAACAATACTTGTATTATTTCCGATCGTGCTTTCTTTCTTTTGTGACCATCTTCTTTTCTCCTCTTTCTCATCTACTGTCTCCGCATCCTGTCATGAATTTAAGACCTACAAATTAAACATGTTTTTAGCATAAATTACTGTGATTTAAGCAAAACTTGTTACAACTCAACTAAAATGAATGTTTATGCAAAAGGCCACCAAAATTTAATCAAAACACATTATTTGCTCTCCACATGCCCTTTATTCAAGTCTAGAACAGATGTAATAACTCTCATTTCCTAGAGTTATCACACCCCAAACTTAAACTATTGCTTGTCCTCAAGTAATGGCATATACCAACATTTCCCGCAAGCAAACATGCACACAATCTTCAGTTCTTTTATCAAACTCGCGCAGATTCTTCCACCTTCAAATTATAATCCCAATCATACAAAATGCCTATAGTAGATCAGTTCTAGACTTAAGCTTCTTTCTGTCCTTAGTGTGTGTGTGCTGCCTTTGTGATTGAATTCCCGATATGCTATAACATTACCAAAGGACTGCCAAAATTTCAGCAGTGATATACTTCATTCTTACAAGGGGTAGTATAATTTCCACATATTCAAACTGTAATAGCTTTAACTTTCGAAGCTGCTTGTTGAACCTGATTCATTCCCTTGTTGACAATCCTCTTTAAGGTGCCTAATACCTATTGATAATTCTCGCACACCTGCATGATTATTCACAGCTAAGTACAAGACTCGGGTTACGCTTTAACTAGTGCAATCAAACTTGAAATAATATAAATCCTTGATTTATATTTTGCACATTCCAAAACTAATTATCCCATCAAATTTCCAACAATAAACTTTACCAAATTTGAATACCTACTGGCTGAAATATTTACTCTTTCAGTAGGACATTTGCTCTAGCTAATATCACTAGTTAGGAATTTTTACTCCCTCCCAAGATCTCACAAATAAAAATATCAAACAAATAATAAGTAAAAAATAAATGGATAACTCTTGTATCCACCGGGAAAGGAGGGGAGGGGAGACCGAGAGACATGGTTGCTAAGTACAATAAGAAAAAATAATCTATGAGAAAATTAACTCTATTACTTTTCCTATTCACCTAAAACTCTAATAAAACTCATCTTTTCAAAGACCTACAGTTTCTCACTAATTAAAACTTTCTACTTGTAAATAAAATTACTAATATTTTAACAAGTGAACCCAAACTCCCTTTGCAATGTGATTACTGACCTGATTCTTGTGAGAGTAGTGTTCCTTTCCATATACAAATTGAATTTCATCTTGAGTAATCTAAGCTTTAAAAAGGAACTATTTATCGTTGTGCGCGGAATACGGAATCAAGCGCACCGAATAATCACAGAAAAATAAAGGACATAAAATTTACGTGGTTCGGCAATATGCCTACGTCCACGGGAGCAAAAGAAAAATAATTGTATTATTAACAATTATTTAAGTACAAATTTGAGTAAAGAAATCTCACTTTCCCAGAACCCAAATACACCCAGTACTCTCACACACACTCTCCAATTGCTCACTCTCCAAAAGGTTAGAAACTTATAAACTTAACAAATTTTGGGATGATTTCAAATGAACTATGGCCCTTCTATTTATAGGAACCGTAGCTCACCTACCACTTTCAATTTGGCTACAACTTGCATTTGAGAAATTGAATTTAGAATGGAAAATCAATTTGATGGGCAACAAAATCAACAAGTTTGAAAAAATCAATTGGCTTCTAGAAAAACCTTACATTTTTCCTCCGTGCCACCAACCTTGCCTTTGAAATTTGCATGCCATTCTTTGACTTTTCAACAATTCTCCACCTTGGCGAAAATTTTCCAAATCTGAGTCGACATTAACGGACTATAATACTTCATCCCCAAATGATCCTCGAAAGGATTCAAGGCGGCTGCATCGTTGTGACTGCCTACGTACCCAAAATTTAGGATCAAGCCAACCGTAGTTCATAATTCCCGAAGGACATAACTTAACACAATCGAAAGATTTGAATTACTTTCAAGCAATGTTAAAACTTAACTCCAGAAACTATCTTCGTCAACATATCTGATGGATTATCCTTGGTATCGATCTTCTTCAACAACACATCACCACCCTCGATAATTTCCCTCGCATAATAATATTTCACATCTATGTGCTTCGTTTGAGAGTGATATGTTTGATTTTTCGCGAGAAATATCGTACTTTGGTTATAAAAAAAGACCGCAATGTTCTCTTGATTACTCCCAAGTCACTTAACAAGCCTTTCAATCAGATAGCTTCCTTTACAGCTTCAGTTGCTGCCATATACTCTGCTTCAGTAGTGGACAGAGCAACTGTCGATTGTAGAATCGACCTCCAGCTAACCGAAACTCCACCCAATGTGAATACGTAACCGTTGTTGATCTTCGCTTGTCAAGGTCTTCAGGGAAATCAGAATCACAATATCCAACACATTGTTGACCACAATCCTTCTTGAACAATAACCCAACATCAATTGTCCCATACAAATATCGGAGAATCCACTTTACCGCAAGTCATTGAGTTTTACCCGGATTGTGTATGTATCTACTAACCATGCTCACTGCTCGAGATATATCGGGCATTGTGCATACCATAGCATACATAAGACTACCCACAGCACTACCATATGGAACACGAACCATGTAATCGTGCTCCTCTTGAGATCTAGGACATGAAGAATAGCTTAATTTGAAATGAGGAGCTAGAGGTATATATACCGGTTTGGTTTTGTCATCCAAACCGAATCTTTCTAGCACTTTCTTCAAATAAGACTTTTGGGTCAACCATACGCTCTCATTCTTCTTGTCTCTACGAATCTCCATCCCAAGTATTTTCTGTGCATCACCTAAGTCTTTCATCTCGAACTCAGAAGCCAGTTGCTTCTTTAATCTTTCGATCTCATCTCTATTCTTTGAAATTATAAGCAAATCATCGATATAGAATAATAAATAGATGAAAGTTCCATCTGGTAGTTTTCTGAAGTAAACACAATGATCGTGTTCACTTCTGGTGAATTTCTACCCTTGTATAAATTGATCAAATCTTTTGTACCACTGCCTTGGCGACTGCTTCAGTCCGTACAAAGATTTAATCAACCTACACACATGATTCTCCTTTTCAGCAACTCTGAAACCACAAGGCTGAATCATGTAGATTTCTTCCTCCAAATCTCCATGTAAGAACACCGTCTTAACATCCAATTGAGCCAACTCTAACTTATATTCTGCAATTAAGGCAAGTAGGATACGAATGGAAGTATGTTTTACAACTGAAGAGAAAACTTCATTGTAATCAATACCTTCCTTTTGAGCAAAACCTTTTGCCATGAGCCTTGCTTTGTATCGAGGAGTTGTTTAATTCGGAGATCCTTGTTTTTTGGTGTAGACCCATTTATTGCCAATAGCCCTTTTCCCCTTTGGTAACTTTATAAGTTCCCAAGTCTGATTTTGATGGAGAGAGATTTCATCTCTTCCTCCATGGCTAACTTCCACTGATTACTTTCACTGCTGCGTAATGCTTCACTGAAAGTGTTGAAGATGTCATCATCAATAATTGGAAGTGCATATACTACCACCATATCTTTAGTAAGCCATCCGGATTTCTTTATTTCTCTTCTTGGCCTCCTTATTGCTATAAAATCATCATTATCTACATCATCAATTATTTCTTCATTTTGTGGGACATCAGAAGAAACAACCTCTTCTTCAACTCTAGATGTCACCTCCATAGTTGAACTATTCTTTGACGTAGAACTAACTGGTACATATGGAGTTGCATCAAACTCCACCTGCTGCAATACCTCTTTGGTCTTGTTCTCCACCTACTGAGAACTTGAAGTTTTCATCATCGAAGCTTCATCAAATGTGATATCTTTACTACACACAAACTATTTATCTTCGAGATCCCAAAACTTGAAGCCCTTTACTCCACCTTTGAATCCCACAAAGATAGCTTTTCTAGCACGAGGATCCAGTTTACAATCTTTGACATGATAATAAACTGGACACCCGAATACATGAAGGGAATTATAGTCTTGTGCATGCTTTCCATACCACATTTCCATAGGAGTTTTACCTTCAATTGTTGCAGAAGGCAACCAGTTTACCAAGTGACTTGCGTAGTTCACAGCTTCAGCCTAAAACTTTTTATCTAAACCAGCATTAGATAACATACACCGTACCTTCTCCAGTAAAGTACGATTCATACGTTCAGCCACACCGTTCTGTTGCGGAGTATGTCTCACCGTGAAATGTCTTTTAATACCCTCGTTCTGGCATACTTGCAAGAATAGATCAGAAGTATATTCACCCCTATTATCATATCGTAATACTTTGATTTTTCTGCCAGTTTGAGTCTCCACCAATTTCTTTCATTTCACAAAAATCTCTAGAATCTCATCCTTTGCTCGCATGGTGTACACCTACACACATCTAGAGAAATCATCAACAAATGTAATAAAATAATGGCTTCCACCAATTGATGCAGTCTTGGTTGGTCCCCATACATCACTATGAACATATTCAAGGATCTCACGAGTATCGTGGTTAGCTGTACCAAACTTGACCCTTTTTTTCTTGCCTACTACACAATGCTCACAGAAATTTAATTTACAAGTTTTGGTACCTTTCAAGGGTCCATGCCTCATCAGAGTTTGCAAAGACTTTTCTCCAGCATGTCTCAGTCGTACATGCCATAGCTTGGTGGTGTCATTGTGCTCCTCAACAACATTTGCTTCATCAGTTGTACCTCCCTTCAAATAGTACAGACTGTGACGTCGAACCCTTTGCAGAATCACCATAGCTCCATGTGTAAACTTTATTATACCATCTTCAATGGTAACCTTGTAGCCTTTAGATTCCAAAGCACCCACAGAAATTAGATTTTTCTTTAAAGCTGGAACAAATCTAACCTCTTTGAGTTCTCTGACCATTCCATCAAATATTTTGAGCCAAATTGTTCCTATCCCCACTGTGCGACAAGGTTGATCATTCCCCATCACAACTGCACCAGATTTCAGACTACGAAAATCCGTAAACCATTCCTTAATAGGACACAAATGATAAGTTGCTCCAGTATCAAGTATCCACTCGCTCGAACTAGCCATGTATGCTGCAGGAGTAATACTTAGTGAATAATCAGAGTCTTCATCTTTCTGTGCTATGTTTGCTGCTACTGGTTTCTTCCCATCTCTTTTTTGAGCCTTTGGACAATCTTTCCTCCAATGGCCCTTTTCATGACAAAAGGTACACTCGTCTCGAGCTATATTTCTGCTTCTCGATTTGGATCGAGAATTCTTTCCACCACGCTTCTTTTGTTTCTCCATCGCCCAATCTCTACTCACCAAAGCTTAAGACGTGCTTGTTCAGAATTTTTATTATTATTCCGAATCTCCAAGCATGTCAATGCTTTGTAAACATCTTTAAAGATGATCACGCTTTTCTCATATATCAAAGTGGTCACAAAATGACTATATTCCTCTGGTAGTGAGTGTAACAGAATCATAGCCTTGACTTCATCCTTAATATCTTCATCAAGATTCTTCAAATCTGCAAGTAATTTTTTAAATCTTGAGACATGATCGTGCATTGACACCTCATGCGTCATTCGAAAACCATATACTTGGCTTATTGCATGAAGGCGATTTTCAGGACTTTTCACCAGGTACTTATCCTTCAATGTACGCCACAAAATCACCGCACACTCCTCATCTTTCACCAAGTATTTCCCTTCCTTGGTCAAATAAGATCTGATCTGACCACAAGCTTTTTCGTTCATACGATCCCAAATTTCTTCATCGTACAAGTGTCTTTTATTTTTCAGAACAACATCGAGATCGATTTGAATAAGGGCATCCATAACTTCGCGCCTCCACATGCTGAAGTTGATTTTCCCATCAAACTTTTTAACATCGATCTTCTAGCCTCCTATAACAGGTGCTGAATAGCGATTTGACAAATCTCGCCTCCCACCTGAAGTATCTCCTGACATAGTCTCGGTACTCGGTAGATCTCTCCCAATTCTGGAAGTTTCACCTTCTACCATTTTCACAACGAACTATTTCCACTTGAAAAACAGTCTCTATGATGTTAATTTTGCTGGAAAATTATGCTATTTAAAAGCATATGTGTTTATTTAACTGTAATAAATAATTTTTCTGATTAATAAAATTAATGAGGTATTTTATTCAAATATCTTAATTGCATTTATATTTGTGTTAAAGTCTATCTAATCATATTATATGTATTTATGTGATCACCAAGTGGATTCACAGAAGACATAAATACAAGTTATCTTATGAATTAAACAAATTTAGTTCGCAGTTGATAAATAAAGTTGGGCACTTTATTTAGGTATAAACTGTAATAAATTCATTGAATGATTTGTCTTAATCATGTATGAATTTATTGATGTAGTAGGACTACAATGAACTAGAGCACATATGAGATTTAATTAACTTTGTAATAACTGTCAAACTTATTAAATCTCATAGGCGTTGATTTTACTGTAATCTTAATCTTGAGTTAATTATGATTTCATGATAGTGATTGTTATTCCATTTGAGTTACCAATGGGCATGACACATTCTTGTGGTCAAGATTACCCGGTATCTTGGTGGGAGCAATTATGAGTATTGGAGTTATAGATTAACAGTATAGAATTTGTACAACACATCTCTTGATAGGTTTTCGGCACTTGATCATAGAATTCTCTGGCCAGAGTGTGTCAAAAAATTTAGTATGTTGAAAATGATCATTAGAGAAAACCAGTAAGGATCAAAGAATAAGATGTTATTAAATTGATTGGACAGTTGAGATATCAATTTAATTAACGATGTGGTACAAAGGATTGTGCAGTAAGAAAATCAATGTGGCTTGGGACGAATTATTATTCGAGCATATAATTATGGAAGTCAATTCCAATCTTTTAGTGGAATAGATTTGGAATTAAATAATTGGGCTAGTTTAATTACAGGCCTAATTATTGTAGCCACTATTGTATGTTCTCAAATGATCCCCGGGTTAGCTCATTTAATTGACTGCACCACTATTGGACTAATAAGCAAGATAACTAGCTATTTGGGTTAAAAGCCTAAATATATCATTTAGTAGGAGGGTCCATTTAATTAGCTTTTGTATAAGGGGCTTTATGTTATTTTACAAGGTGGATCCCCTATTGGGAAAGTAAATAACGTGAGTTTAGTTTTTTGGATTTTTGGAGCCTAGGGTTTTCACTAAAGGGAGATATATAAGGCTTATTTACTCTAAAGAAAATAGAAGAAGTCACTTTACACAAATCTGAGAATAAGATTTTTCTCTCTATTGTTGAGAGAAAAATTTTCTCGTACTAGTTGCTTTGGTAGTGATAAAGGCGCCCACACGTCAAGTGCAGATCGAACCTGAGTCATAACCTGGAAGATCATTGGGGATAGTTCGTGATCTAACTAGCGTGGTGGTGACGGATCGTGATCCAACAAGAGTGGTGGTGACGGATCGTGATCCAACAAGAGTGGTGGTTGCAGATCGTGATTCAGGAGCCTAAATCACTTCAGCGGAAGAAGCCAACTCGGATTTTTAAGGTACAATTTCTAGATTACGTGTTCTTATATATTATATGAGAGCGGTCCTTAATAGGTTTTATAAAAATTTAAAACCTGATTTTTTCCCAACAATTAGTATCAGAGACATCTCATATTAATATATAAGAATTTCGTATGAAATCATTCTTGAAATTATGTGTTAGAGTGGCACAATTTATTCAGATATATATTAATTGTTTAAATATATGAATAAAACATGTTATGGTTTGTCTTAATTCATGGTTAGATTTTCCGTTGTATTTTTCGTTTGGATCTGTAACAAGAGGGGTGGTTTTTTATCACCATGTTTTCCTCTTAATTTATTTTATTGTTATAGATTTTTTGTAAGTCGAAATTGGCCTAGGATATTTGTAAAGTAATCTCGGATTAAAAGATCGGAACATGGAAACTGGAAATTTCAGAAACGAAGGCCAGAAATTCTGCAGCAACGAACCAGTGCACGCTGCACATGCAGCAACTACAGCGCGCGAGCAACAGCTGCAGCGCAGGCTGCAACGCTGCAAGCAGCGCAACCATCAGTGCGCGCGAGTTGGTCGGCTTCCGTTGACACGGGTTCCGTCGTTTTGGTACGTTTCCGGCGTAACGGCGGCAGCGAAATTGGCCTAGGAAATTCATGAACAGTAGTGCCGGTTTTGGAGATGGCGCCTGGGGAGAGAAAAATATGAATTAGGGTTTCAACGGTTTTTAATATTGTGGTCCCTTTGGTTTCATAATTATTCTTTCGGGCGAATATGTTTTAATTTTTTGCATTTAAGTCCAAAAACGAATTTGGGCTTAATGAATCCTAGTTTTAGGCCAAATTTCAATTGGGCTTAATGGATTAAAAATGCATAGACAAAATTAAATACATTAAATTTATTTTTGGTCCAAAAGTTTTATCTTAATAAAAAAATTATTTATTTATTTATTTTATTTAAAAATTAAAATTAGACCAATCATAAATTTAAAAGCTCAATTTCCCCTAGTCCGTTAACAAAGACAAGCTTGTGGAAGATGGACATTGACAAGAAGCTCAATGAAGATTAGGCTTAGGGTTAATGTTTTTTTCATTATTAGGAAAGCCATGAATTAAGATTATTTAATTGTTTTCCTATATGTTATGTTTTTGGATGTTCACATGCCATGATAACATGTCCTATAGAATAGGTAGTGCCACTCTATGCATAATGATACATGTCATTCATTAATTATGAATTTTATTATATTGTTTGTAATTTACCTATGCTTAATAATATTAGATTTCATCTAGATAATATTATAGGAAGCATGCAATTAACAATATGTATGTTTTAAAAAGGGAAAACCAATTTTAAAATATTGAGTGGGAGAGGGAAAATTCAAGATAATTTTCCCACGGGCTCCATTGTTAGTTCAATAATAAAATTATATATATTCCTCGACTTCATGATACGGTGATGCTCCCTTCGGAGGGTATATATATTAGATATTTTATTTGATGAACTTCTTCAAAGATAAAATTGAAATATTTTTCAATCAATTGTTCGCCCCAACGGTAACTATTGATATGAGAAATATGTAGATTGAAAGAATGGTTATACACTCAACTAAAATTTGTTATTAACCTTCCCAACGAAGCTCTGTTAACAAATTAAGGCCCAAAAGGATAACGATAATTATTTATCATGTCTCTACATGAAACTAAATAATCTAATGCATAATTGGGTATAGTAAGTGAAGACATGACTTCCCTAACGGATAGCTTGTCAAAGAGGTACTAGATTATCGTTACAATAAATTAAAATGCATTTATATTTTTTACATTTTTGTCATTTATTGTGAATATTATTTCAAATTATTTATGCATAGATGTTTTAATTTTTCAGAAAATGTCTTCCCTGAGCCCACTTACTATTATTCTGAGTCAAAACAAACTCACTGGAGAGAACTATATAGATTGGAAAAGAAATCTATTCATTGTCTTGACTGCTGAAAATTATAAATGTCTTAACCCAGCCATGCCCTCCAGTTCCAGCGGATGATGCTCATAGAAATCAGAGGAGGCTTTATGAGAAATGGCAAAAGGCCAATGAAATGGCAAAGTGCTACATTTTAGCCTCGATTTCTAATATTCTGCAGACCAAACATCAGAACTTGGAGACTGCTACTGAAATAATGGATAGTCTCCAACAGATGTTCGGGCAGAGTACTCGCTCCGCGAGACAAGCAGCGCTGAAAGGAATTATGAACAGTAAAATGAGGAAGGGCACAAGAGTTCGTGATCATGTCCTCAAAATGATGGACTATTTGAATGAGGCTGAGATTCAAGGAGCACAAATCGATGATAACTCAAATATTGATATGGTGCTAGAATCTCTGCCAGAAACATTCAAGGAGTTTAAGGTCAATTATAACATGAACAAAAGAAACATGACCTTGACTGAATTGATGAACGAACTCCATTCTGCTGAAGAGATCTATCGTGCTGAGAAATCTCTGGGAAGCATAAATATTACTGAAAAAATGTCAACTTCTAGGCCTAAGCCGAAAGGCAAAAGTAAGAAGAAAGCTAGGAAAAAAAACCGTCTACCAAGCAAGATGGCAAGCCGAAAAGCAAATGCTTTAAGTGTGGACAGAAAGGTCACTGGAAAAAAGATTGCCCTAAGATTGTGAAATCAGGTATGGGAAATCTTTTTGTAATTGAGGCCTGTTTAGTTCAGAATCCTATTGACACTTGGGTGTTGGATTCAGGAGCAACTAATCATATTTGTAATTCACTTTATTGGTTTCAGGAAACCAAGAAAATAAGTGAAGGAAGCGTCAAATTGCAGCTAGGGACAGGACAGTTCGTGTCAGCAGTGAAAACTGGATCTGTTTTATTATCTTTTAATAATGAGACTTTAGTTTTGAATAATTGTCTTTATGTTCCAGACATTAAGAGGAATTTAATTTCAGTAGCTTGTTTGTCAAAGCAAGGGTAAACTGTAAATTTTGGATCCTCTGTTTCTATTTTTCATAATAAGAGACTTATTTGTTCTGGTACATTGGAAGATAATTTATATCATTTAAGTCCAATGATCCATTCTATGCATGACACAATGATCAATAATAATGAGCATACACATTTATCTAAGAAAAGAAAAATTTCTTCCAACCAATGTTACCTCTGGCATTTACGCTTGGGTCATATAAACCAAAATAGGATACAGAGAATGATTAAAGATGGGCATTTGGGTCCATTAGAAAATGAATCATTGCCACTCTGTGAATCCTGTTTAGAAGGGAAAATGACCAAAAGGCCATTCTCGGCCAAAGGAGTACGTGCAACAGTACAACTTGAATTGGTACATACAGATGTATGTGGACCAATCAATGTACAAGCTCGAGGAGGTTATGAGTATTTCATCACTTTCAGTGATGATTACTCGAGATACGGTTATGTTTATCTGATGCGTCACAAGTCTGAAGCTCTTGAGAAATTCAAAGAGTATAGGGCTGAGACAGAAAAGCAATTAGATAAGAACATAAAGAAACTTCGATCTGATCGAGGTGGTGAATTTCTCTCAGGAGATTTCAAAGAGTATCTGGTTGAAAATGGGATTATATCTCAATTGACTGCCCCGGGTACACCACAACAAAATGGGGTAGCTGAAAGAATAAATAGAACACTTTTGGATATAGTGAGATCTATGCTTAGTTATTCGTCATTACCAATCTCTTTTTGGGGACTAGCACTGGAAACTACAGTTTACCTCTTGAACTTAGTTTCATCTAAGTCAGTGCCTAAAACCTTAATAGAATTATGGTTAGGTTGCAAACCAAGTTTACGACATATCCGTATTTGGGGATCACCAACACATGTTCTGAAACCAAAGGCAGACAAGATGGATTTACGTTCTGAGGTTTGTATGTTTGTAGGGTATCCCAAAAGAACAAGGGGAGGTTTATTTTATAATCCTCAAGATAGGAAAGTGATCATGAGCACACATTTCACTTCCCTCGAGGAAGACTATATGAATAACTTCAAACCTAAGAGTAAGGTAATACTTGAAGAACTGTCAGGTGATTAGGTTGATGCTCAGCTTTCAATGCCTGTTACAGAACAGGAAGAACAGCAACAACCAGATGATCAACACAGGATTATCCCTGAACAACCATCACTTTTAGAACCTCGTCGTAGTGGGAGGGTAACTAGGTTACTTGCGAGATACATGCTTTTGGGAGAAACCTATACGGCCATCTCAGATGAACATGTACAAGATCCCACTAGTTACAACGAAGCTCTAATAGATAAAGATGTTGAATTTTAGAAAAAGGCCATGAGTCAAGAAATGAAATCTATGTATTCCAACAAAGTCTGGGAACTTGTAGGCACCAAATGGGGTAAAACCTATAGGGTACAAGTGGATTTACAAGATAAAAAGAGGAGTAGACGGAAAGGTGGAAACATTTAAAGCCAGATTAGTAGCCAAAGGGTTTACTCAAAAAGAGGGAATCGATTATGAGGAAACTTTTTCTCCAATTGCTATGCTTAAATCCATCAGGATTCTGCTCTCCATTGCTGCAGTGCTAGATTATGAAATTTGACAAATGGATGCCAAGACTGCCTTTCTTAACGGGCATCTTGAAGAAAACATCTACATGCAGCAACCAGATGGATTTGTACAAAAAGGCCAAGAACACATGGTATGTAAGTTGCATAAATCCATTTATAGATTGAAGCAAGCATCCCGGTCATGGAACATCAGATTTGATCAAGCGATTAAATCGTTTGGATTCATTCAGAACATTGATGAACCATGTGTGTACAAGAAAATTCAAGAAAAATCTGTATCATTCCTAATTCCTTATGTAGATGATATTCTCCTAATTGGAAACGATATAGGAGTATTGACTGCAATAAAGAGTTGGTTAGCAAAACAATTTGATATAAAAGACCTGGGAGAGGCAAGTTATATTCTTGGTATCAAGTTACTACGAGACCGGAAGAATAAAACTTTAGCCTTATCTCAAGCAGTCTATATCGATAAGATATTGGCTAGATTTAGCATGGAAAATTCCAAGACTGGTTTATTACCATTCAGACATGGAATTACATTCTCTAAGGATCAATCACCTAAAACATCTGAAGAGATATAGAGAATAAGACGTGTTCCCTATGCAGAAGCTGTGGGAAGTCTTATGTATGCAATGCTTTGCACTAGGCCAGACATCTGTTTTGTGGTAGGGATGGTTAGTAGATATCATTCTAATCCTGGACCTGAACACTGGACTGCAATCAAGCATATAATGAAGTATCTGAAAAGAACCAAAAATTATATGCTTGTGTATTCCGGTGATGAACTCATTCCAGTGGGTTATACTGATTCTGACTTTATGTCAGATAAGGATTCCAGAAAATCAACTTCCGGCTATGCGTTTACATTGGGAAGTGGAGCTATAAGTTGGAGGAGTGTGAAACAATCTTGTATCGCAGACTCCACAACTGAAGCTGAATATGTGGCTGCATCCGAAGCTGCAAAAGAAGCTGTATGGCTCTGCAAGTTCCTACAAGATCTTGAGGTGGTACCTGCTGTATCTGCACCCCTGAAACTATTTTCCGATAATAGTGGTGCGGTAGCTCAATCTAAGGAACCAAGGAACCACAAGAAACAAAAACATATTGAGAGGAAGTATCATCTTATAAGGAATATAGTGCAGAGAGGTGATGTGGAGGTTACTCAGATTGCGTCACAGCAAAACTTGGCAGATCCTTTTACTAAGGCCATATCTGGGAAACCTTTTTACTTGCACTTAGAATCCATGGGCATGCATGAGATGCCAAATATGCTTTGAGAGCTAGTGAGAGATTGTTGGGAAATTATGCTCTTTAAAAGCATATGTGTCTATTTAACTGTAATAAACAATTTTTCTGATTAATAAAATTAATGAGGTATTTTATTCAAATATCTTAATTGCATTTATATTTGTGTTAAAGTCCATTTAATCATATTATATGTATTTATGTGATCACCATGTGGATTCACAGAAGACATAAATACAAATTATCTTATGAATTAAATAAATTTAGTTCGCAGTTGATAAATAAAGTTAGGCACTTTATTTAGGTATAAACTGTAATAAATTCATTGAATGATTTGTCTTAATCATGTATGAATTTATTGATGTAGTACGACTACATTGAACTGGATCACATATGAGATTTAATTAACTTTGTAATAACTGTCAAACTTATTAAATCTCATAGGCGTTGATTTTACTGTAATCTTAATCTTGAGTTAATTATGATTTCATGATTGTGATTGTTATTCCATTTGAGTTACCAATGGGCACGACACATTCTTGTGGTCAAGATTACCCGGTATCTTGGTGGGAGCAATTATGAGTATTGGAGTTATAGATTAACAGTATAGAATTTGTACAACACATCTCTTGATAGGTTTTCGGCACTTGATCATAGAATTCTCTGGCCAGAGTGTGTCAAAAAATTTAGTATGTTGAAAATGATCATTAGAGAAAACCAGTAAGGATCAAAGAATAAGATGTTATTAAATTGATTGGACAGTTGAGATATCAATTTAATTAACGATGTGGTACAAAGGATTGTGCAGTAAGAAAATCAATGTGGCTTGGGACGAATTATTATTCGAGCATATAATTATGGAAGTCAATTCCAATCTTTTAGTGGAATAGATTTGGAATTAAATAATTGGGTTAGTTTAATTACATGCCTAATTATTGTAGCCACTATTGTATGTTCCCAAATGATCCCCGGGTTAGCTCATTTAATTGACTGCACCACTATTGGACTAATAAGCAAGATAACTAGCTATTTGGGTTAAAAGCCTAAATATATCATTTAGTAGGAGGGTCCATTTAATTAGCTTTTGTATAAGGGGCCTTATGTTATTTTACAAGGTGGATCCCCTATTGGGAAAGTAAATAACGTGAGTTTAGTTTTTTGGATTTTTGGAGCCTAGGGTTTTCACTAAAGGGAGATATATAAGGCTTATTTACTCTAAAGAAAATAGAAGAAGTCACTTTACACAAATCTGAGAATAAGATTTTTCTCTCTATTGTTGAGAGAAAAATTTTCTTGTACTAGTTGCTTTGGTAGTGATAAAGGCGCCCACACGTCAAGTGCAGATCGAACCTGAGTCATAACCTGGAAGATCATTGGGGATAGTTCGTGATCTAACTAGCGTGGTGGTGACGGATCGTAATCCAACAAGAGTGGTGGTTGCAAATCGTGATCCAGGAGCCTAAATCACTTTAGCGGAAAAAGCCAACTCGGATTTTCAAGGTACGATTTCTAGATTACGTGTTTTTATATATTATATGAGAGCGGTCCTTAATAGGTTTTATAAAAATTTAAAAACCTGATTTTTCTCCAACAAATTTCGCATGAATAAATGCATCAGGAAAGTTCCCAGGAGACTGGACTAGAACTCAGTCCCAATTAAAAACCAGAATCCTTAGACTCTTATCGCCTTTGTTGACAGAACTTTCCTAAATATGCAAAAATACACACTACTTACAACAGACTGTCTCCCAAGTACAAATGACCATCTCCACTGTATTCGTGAATAGTACCGTATGTGAACAGTGCCGTATACGTGAACAATGCCGTATCCCCTAAGTACGAACCATCAGCTTTGATACCACTTGTTGTGCGCAGAATGCGGAATCAAGCGCACCGAATAATCACAGAAAAATAAAGGACACAAAATTTACGTGGTTCGGCAATATGCCTACGTCCACGGGAGCAAGAGAAAAATAATTGTATTATTAACAATTATTTAAGTACAAATTTGAGTAAATAAATCTCACTTTCCCGGAACCCAAATAGACCTAGTACTCTCACACACTCTCCAATTGCTCACTCTCCAAAAGGTTAGAAATTTATAAGTTTAACAAATTTTAGGATGATTTCAAATGAACTATGGCCCTTCTATTTATAGGAACCGTAGTTCACCTACCACTTCCAATTTGGCTATAACTTGCATTTGATAAATTGAATTTAGAATGGAAAATCAATTTGGTGGGCAACAAAATCAACAAGTTTGAAAAAATCAATTGGCTTCTAAAAAAAACCTCACATTTTTCCACCGTGCCACCAACCTTGCCTTTGAAATTTGCATGTCATTCTTTGACTTTTTAACATTTATTCCGTAAATATGAGCTTACCAAAATACGAAAAACTATTAAAGAAAATAGCATAGGAAATATCCAAAAATTAGATCAAATCCTTGTTGAAGGAGATAAGTTTCCGAACAAAGACGGTGCCTTGACTTTTTCGAATATGAATTATTAACCTTTTTAATGGATATTATTCGACTTATTTGCAATTGCGTGCCTTTATTCCAGCGTATACAATACATGGTGTACAATTTTCTTTTTCTCAAAAAAGGATATGGATGTGAACAAAAGAACCCCATGTCAAGAACACGCAAAATTCAAAGAACTGATGCCAGAGTGATTGGTTATTAAACAGCCGATCATGTCAATGTCTTTTGTAATATCTCATTTCATTAGCAGAAGAGAATATTGTGGGTACTCGTAGTCTAATGGACACCTTTTAGGTTGTAAAGCTTAATAACAATACTATATGTCGAAAACAGATACAATTTATTTGGTTATTGGACCCAAGCTATGGGTAAATTTTTGGACAGGAGGCCTTATAATTGGAAGATTAGGGCATAGATCTTATTATGATGATTATAATGGCATATGTGCTCAAATCAGATATTTCTACGGGTTGTTACTTCCTACGTGTCGTTGCTCATCCAAATTACATTCACTGAAGTAACAAACTAAGAATTCATACACTTTTGGGTCCAATGAAGCACGTCATTTATTTACATTATAAATATGTGGAACGTAATTGTTGTAATCAAATCAAGATTAATTTAGCCTAAATCTTATCACTCCCAAGGTCATGATTTGCGCACAAATGATTAAAACAATATGAACTAATACGATTTGATCTTAATCACCCAACAAGAAAGAATCAGAAATAATCAAAGAACAAGAAAAGACTGTAACGTGGTTCAATTAGATAGTATATTTACGTCCGTGAAAGAACAGAGGTAAAAGTTTTCATTAGTTGCAGGATCAAAGTACAACATTCAAATACAAGTTGTAGAGAACGCGATCTTATATATCTAAGATAATAAATTAATTAAACTGACGATTAAAAAAAAGAAAAAGAACAAATGAGGAAACAAAGAGAACAAAGATGAGTGGGAAAAGTTGTAACAGAGAATAACTCCTGAAGATGAATTTGATTCTACTTTTGAATTTGATTGGCATCTGATGGTCATCTTATCACTTCAACTGGACTATTTGAATATTCCTATGCCCTCTAATTTGTGCCTTTGCTTTAATAAATTAATTAATTATTTTAACTCTTAAAAATTTTTCCATATATGTACATGAAAAATAAATATATTTGTAAGTAAGACCTATATGTAGTGATAATCTATATAGGAATAACCTCCACATAGAGGTGGCAAAATGTTTAGGACACGATTGTATGACACATATGCTGCACGATTTTTCTATTTTCGTGTTTATAAATATTAATATGATTAATAAATGGGTTTATATGACATGAAAAATAACCGTGTCGATCTGTATTGGACCACCTTAATATAATTACACATTTATGACATAAATATTAATTGATATGTGGTAATATTATTGAAAATTTGACTAATCTATATATTGAGTTACACATTTATGACATGTATATCAATTAATATTTGGTAATATTATTGAAAATTCTACTAATCTATATATTGAATATTAAATTAATTATTCGTGTCTATCCATATTGTGTTATAGACTTATTCATATTATATTTATGTCATTTTAACTTATTTATTGCATATTTTTAACAATAATATTGACATATTTGTTACATATTTGTTATTTTTTAATTTAATTTTTTTTTGTAATATGTTAAATAGGTTATTACAAATAACAAGATTAATAAACGGGTTATATCCATGTTTTAGTGTTTTGACATGATTAACAAATTTGACATGACACGATTACACAAATTGATATTCCAACATCTATTAAGTCGTAAAAAATTCTAGTTCTAATTTGGGCCAATTATGAACATGAATAAACTTTGCACTGTAATAAAGGGTAAAAAATTGTTTAATCCCTATATTATGAGGTTAGTGTTCATTTAGGTCCTGTATTTTTTAAAAAGTACCTCAAAACATCCATGTTCTCCTTGCCGTTACCTTTTGCTTTCTAGCTTGTTTTTACAATATTACCTTCTTATAATAATTTTTTTGGACATTAATAAAAAGAAAAAATTAAATTACTAATTTAACCCTAACAAATAAAATAAAAAATGAATATCTATTAATTTTGTGGAATCTCAAGTATGTTTAAAAAAATCAATATTGTAAAAAAATTAAATTACCAAAAAAATTTGGACATCAATAAAAGCATAATGTTATACAAAAATTAATATATGTTCTTTTTGTTTGCATTTTATTTTTTGTGGTTAAATTGGTAATTTAACTTCTTTCTTTTATTATTATCCAAAAAAAAACATTATTTTAAGAGAGTAATATTGTAAAAGTAAATATTGTCCAAAAAAAAGTAGCATCATGGATGCTAATTGTTTAACGGTATGGATATTTTGAGGTATTTTTAAAAATATAGAGACTAAACAGACATTAACCTCAAAATATAGAGACTAAATAAACTTTTATCAGTATAATAAGTTATAGTTTTTGTAGATCCTATCTTAGGGAACTTCCTTTGACATAGTCACAATTGTTTTTATATTACAAAATATACATGTTTTGTTACATTAAAGATATAGGATGAAATAAATATCTTTCTAAAGTTATGTGAGACAATGATTTATTCTTTAGAGTTGTTAATAAGTTATTGTATATTATTTATAGAATTTAAAATGAGAGAAAAATGTTAAAGAAAATCCAAAGATTTAAACATTTATGTTGCGTTTACTTACTAGATTAGGGAATCAGAATCCAGAATTAGAATCGTTGACAATGTTTACTTTGCACAATAGAGCTAGAGAGTCGTAGGGCCACC